>OX352773.1:118226439-118760028 GCA_947095535.1 Poecilobothrus nobilitatus
AATGCATTATTTATGTGTTCGGTATAATTTAGCGTTTGGTGTAAGTGAATTCCTAAATATTTAACCATTTTTTTGTTTTTTAGCATTACATTATTGTGTTGTTTGATAAAGTAATTCTTCCAATTTTTTCTCAAGTTTGTGTTAAGCTTATTTACTGTATTACGAAAAAGAATTGTTTCGCATTTGTTGTAATTTATTTTTAATAACCATATTTTACAGTATTTATTTATTTATTTATTAAGCCTTAAAAAAAAAAATTTTGTGTACAAAAAAGCCAATATTTACAAATTTAGAAGATCATACTATAATAGGAGTATTTTCAACTTTGACTTAAAATTAAGAGAAAAGAATTAATATTTATTATTAAAAAATTTAGTTTGTGTAGGAAAAATGGCTAAAAAACCTACTGACACATTTTTTAACGACTTATAACTAGATACTTAAAACTAACCTATAGACTAATTATTAAATTTAGAATTTACATATAGTTAACTTAGTTTATACTGAAAATATTATTTATTAGAGGATTTGAATTGTTAAAGCAGTTCTCTTGAAAAATTGGAAAAAGTCTATCAATTTTGTCTTGAATTGTATTCACTTGGGCGATTTCATGTAACCTTGCGGTTGAATAGCATCTTTTTTCTTTATAATTAATTTTAGCACGGAGTTCTGCTTTCTTTGTAAAAGAAGTAAATGCGATTTTGCAGAATCCATCCATACGGCGAAAGCGTAGAAAAGAATGCTGCTAAATATCACTTTATATATTAATAATTTATTGTCTATGCTCAGATACGATTTTCTGTTTAAAATTGGATAAAGCGCTTTGATACAGAGGTCCATCTTATTTATGACCTTAAGGATGAAGAGTAATTTCCTAAATGTAAATGAAGAGTAATTTGAAGAGTAATTTCCTATCTAAATTAATGCCTAGATATTTGATGGATTCATTCTCCCAGTTGGTTTCATTATTATCTAGTATTAAATTTCTGTTTGGCAAGTGACTTGGTTTTCTTTTTCTGGTAAAGAAGATCGTTTTTGTTTTCTCACCGTTAATTTTAATTTTCCACTTATAGTAATAGTCTCTGATTCTGAAGAAACCATTCTCTAAATACCTAATAATATCGGCAGGGTTTGGTGAGGATGCTAATACCGCGGTGTCGTCTGCATACAAAGCAATTTCACAATTCGGGGGTTTTGGGATGTCTGAAATGTAAATGTTATAGAGAACTGGTGATAGCGCGGAGCGTTGGGGTACTCCTGAGCTAATTCTTTTGTTGTCCGAATGGATTGAACCGATTTTAACCGCAAAAGTTCTATCATTTAAGAAACTGTGAATAATTTTAGTTAGGTATTTAGGGAATCTATAGCTTATCATTTTATGGATTAACGCCTTGTGCCAAACAGAGTCAAAGGCTTTTTCAATATCTAACGTTATCATTCCCACTGAATTTTTATTATCAAGTTCTTTTTTGATTATTTTCTTTATTCTGCAGATTTGTTGCGAAGTATTATGCTTCCTTCTGAAACCGAATTGTTCATTTAAGAGGATATTTGAATCTTCCAAAAAATTTTCGATTTTATTTTTTAGAAGTTTTTCAAATATCTTACCGGTTGTATTTAGAAGACTGATTGGACGGTAACTTTCAATTTTTGAAGCATCTTTACCCATTTTGGGAATGCAAGCCACTATAGCTATTTTCCAACTTCTGGGAAAATAGCCTAGTCTCAGACATTCGTTGAAAATCTTATTGAGAATCTTGCAATTTGATCTTGAAAGATTAGCACAATGTTGGGTATCTTATCTTATCCGGTAGCTTTTCCCGTTTTTAATGATTGGTTATTTGTAAACGTCATTTACAGAAAACCTTGGACAATTGTTGTGGCTAATGTCTGCATTTAGTGAGATGATAGAATTTTCAACCATAATAGTAGTATTAATGTCGCTATAGTTACAAGTCAGGGAGTTTTGATTAGCAAAAAACTCTGCTAGTTTTATAGCTTTTTCTTTATCAGTGGTTAAAGTTTCGTTGTTAACAAATAAAGCTGGAATTTTAGTTCTTTTTTTATTCAGAACTTTGGATAAGTTCCAAAATGGTTTTGAGCCTTTATTTAAAGATGAAAGGAAGTTATTCCATGAGTTATTTTTAAGTTCCATAATTTTACTTTTAATGATACGGTTAAATCTTTTGACTAGTATTTTATGAATTGGATTTCTAATTCGTTGCCATTTACGCCTACAATTACGCCTATTTTACAGTAATCTGCAACTATATTGAACATTTTTTGTTGAGAACTTTGTATACTTCCTATATTATCATTTGCTGAGTAAACTACAAGGTCGTCTGCGAAAGCAAGAACATAAATTCTTAAATTCTTAAATTAAATTAAATTTAACAATTCTATTATATAAATAGAGAAAAGAATTGGGGAGTTTACTGTCCCTTGTTGCAATCCATTTTCTATTACGTAATTTTTCGTCGCAATAATTTTGTCATTATGTGCCATATAGAACAAGTTTTCACATATCATGTTCATTATTAAAATTACTACATGTTCTGGGAACTTATATTTGATAAGCTTATAAATTAGTCCATCAATTCAGACGCTGTTAAAGACTTTCTCAAGATCTATGAGACCAGCTCCTATTCTCCAATTTTTATTTAGATACCAGCAAATATCGGAAGTTATTTTTGTAATGGCATGTATTGTACCATGTTTATATCGGAAGCCGAATTGATTTTCGGGCATCATATCTTTATCTTTTAGAAACAAGTTTATCTTTTCATTAATTAACATTTCGTATATTTGCTTATATTTGGACATAAACTTATAGGCTTATAGCTATGAGGATCATCTGGTTCTTTTTAAAATTCTTGTAAATTATAATTTAATATGATATTGTTAATAGCTATATGATAAAATAATAATAAACTATAATTCTTGTAAAAGATAATAGATGGCGTAGAAATAAAAGAAATGTCTCATAGTCTTGTACAATAGCTACAGCCGAGTAATCAATGGCTTAGTGAAATTAATGATTCCAAAAACTGAAACTTAGTCAAATATGAATAAATAAATGACTTAGTGAATGCCCAATGCGATTTATAGGAGAGACAAGGAGAGAAAAAAAAAATAATATCATTACAAAAGGAAAATTTGGACTTCTGACTCACTTGAAAAAGACAGAAGTGCCATAGGATATATATAGAAGTTTATGGGATATATAGAAGATTATAATAAAATTTAAAAAAAAATTTAGAAAAAATTTCTTTTTAACAAACAAAAAATTCGAAACAAATTAAAGATTACCCATTACAATTTACAATTCATAAACAATTATAAAATATTCCTGCTTTCTATAATAAAATATTTGTTTGGCTTTCTTTATTTAAATCTATAAAATGACATTTTAAAATTATTAAAAACATTTTGTTTGTATTTATGCATATATGGGTATGTATGTATGTCAAATAAAATTATTTAAAAAAAAAATCAATTCGAAGAAATTAATGAATAAAAAATATTTTTTTTTTTTTGTTGTTTTATTATTTTTTTCTTTCCCTTTACTCTTTTGTAATGTATCATAGTTTTAAAAAATAAAAATATTTCCAATTAAAAATTATATCTATACTGTATACATTATAGCTGTGTGAACACATCCAACACTTTAAATTGAATGCGTTTGTTACACATCATTTTTCTGGACAAATATTTATATTAATAATAATAATAATAATAATAATAATAATAATAATAATAATAATAATAATATAGAAAATTTTAAAATATATAAAATAAAAGTATAGCCAATGTATAGTTGCTTAAAATTAGTGTTTAAAATTGTAAAGTTTAAGTTAATTGATAATTTTGAAAAAAAATTAATAAGTGAATTAGATTTAGTCGTAAATATATATAATAATGTAGAAAAATTTGAAATATATAAAATGTAAATACGAGCAATGTGTAATTGTTTAAGGTTAATATTTAAAGTTGAATAGTTTAAAGTTAATGGATAAGAATTTAGTCTGAAAGTGCAAAATATAATTTTAGGAGTTATAAAATTGTAAAATAGATGTAGTTTATATTAAATTTATTTGTTGTTGTTGAGATATAAATTAAATATATAAGAAATAATAAATTACGTTTAAAGATGTTAGTTGACCAATTGTTTACAAATGAGTTAATCTGTATACTGTATAAAACTGAATTTGCTGATTTTGACAAATTGTTTGCTATGAGATATAAATTAAATGAAGAATTATGTACATATAAAAAAGTAAAAAAGAAAAAAGATCTAAAAGAATGTTATAGGCTATGTTAATTAAAGTTATGTTTGATATGGTTATTAATAATTTTGAAAGCAAGACAGTCGCTCTTTAATTCTCATAGAGTGCAGAAGTATTCTTTCTATTTCGCTTTGTTTTAATTTTTATCTTCTTCAATCTAAGTTTTATAGTTGTTGTTTTATTATTTGAAATATAATTTTAACCATATTGCTTTGATCATATTTTGATTTTGTTTTTTCTTCTTTTTATTTTTAGATTCGTACATATTTGACTATAAAAAGCTAAGCGTTAAAACTTAAGTAATTGTCATCTTCGGAAAATGGGGGTGCTGGGTGAAGACCCAGGGGGTAGTAAGAACTACTTCAACATTCTGAATCCTATAGATAAACCTAAAAGAAAACAAAAAATATTTTCACAATCACCCAATTTAGACTCAGTAATCAACTTTCCAGTCTTAAAAAAACCAGATATAAAAATTAATTTTACTAACAATAGTAAGAATCAACCAAAGTTTATTTTAATTAAAATCAAAAATCCATCAAAACCATTAAAAAACCTAAACATTTTTGCCTTAACAAAAGCCATTCAAGGTGTGGTAGAAAACATTGAAAGCATGTCTTTCACTAGAGAAGGTCACTTGCTAGTACTTTGTAAAAACGAATATCAAGCAAGCAAATTTATAAAAACAAAAGTATTGGCCAAATTATGTGAAATTGAAGCAGTCCTACATCCTACACTAAATTCATGTAGAGGTGTTATATATGCCCCTATAATTACAGATTTGTCCGAGAATGAAATTGTAGAAGGTATGGCAGATCAAGGAGTTGTAGCTTGTAAAAGACTAACCAAATTTGCAAACGGTTCAGTTGTAAATACACCTTTACACATACTTACTTTCGACTCATATGAACTTCTTAAAAAAGCTAAAATTGGTTTCATGATATTTTCTGTTGAACATTACATACCTAAACCAATTCAGTATAAAAATTGTTTTATGTTAAATCATACAACTAAAAGATGCACAAATGATAAAAAGTGTGAAATTTGTGGATCAAGTTATCATGAACCTGAAAACTGTGAAAAAGTTTCTTGTAGCAATTGCAAAAAGATTTCATCATATGACCTTGAACAAATCATTCACACTATTCCTGGTCCACATTTAATCACAGGTGACTTTGACGGTTGGAACCCGCTTTGGGGTTCAGAAATTACTAATCAAAGAGGAACAATAATAAAAAATTTCATATTAGCTTCTGATCTCTTAATTCTAAACAACGGCAATCCAACACATTTTTCTACCCAAAACTCCTCCACACACGTTGATTTATCAATTTGTTCAAGGTATTTGGCACCAAAATATAATCGAAGATCTTCATGGCAGTAATAATTTCCCAATTTGAATTAAAACAATCAATCAAACCAATTACCTAATTTTATTCCTAAATTTAAATTACATTTGGCTAATTGGAAAAAATATCAAGACAATATTAACACATCGCTCTTTAATATCTCCGCTTCTGGAAATATTAATCGAGATGCAGTAAAACTGAAAAAAATTATTCGAGTTTCTGCTACCAATGCAATACCTCAAACCACGCCTCATAAATCAACAAAGCACCTACCATGGTGGACTAAAGAGCTGGCTTCTCTATGCACATTAAAAAAGCGTTCTTTTAATCTTCTACGACGACAGCCTACAACCGAGAACCTTATTAACTTTAAAAAAAAGTAGAGTTTTCCGAAGTAAACTTAAAACAACCAAATCAGAATTTTTTGCTAAAATAACCGCCGAAATAAACCCATCCACACCTATTTTAAACATCTGGAAAAACATACAATCCCTAATTGGTAATTTGAAAAGTAAAATAATTCGAATAATAAACAATAACAACATTAAAACTACCAACTCTATGGACATTGCAAATCTCTTTGGTCAAGAATGGTCCTCCGCCTCTGAAGATGACAATTTCTCTAGTGTCTTTGTTAATGAAAAATCTGAATGCTTATCAGTAGAATTATCCGACATTTATGTCGATCCATTGGCGGGGTAGATATAAAACAAAATTGATATCTTAGAATTGGAATCTACGCTTAACACATTAAAAGGTGATACGCCAGGTTTTGACCGTATATCATATCCAATGATTAAAAATATGCCACCTGAGGGGAAAAGTTCCTATGTACTTTATACAATAAAATCTTCAGCACCGGTTATGTCCCTCAAGACTGGAAAGTAGCCATAATCGTCCCCATTCCCAAACCAAACAAACCAATAGACCAATTAGAAAGTTACAGACCAATTTCACTACTGCCCTGTCTAAGTAAAGTTCTTGAAAAAATTGTTTCTACTCGGATACTTTGATATCTTGAGAAAAAAAACTAATAAAAGATAACCAAGTGGCCTTCAAACGCTCAAAAGGTACAATGGACTCGCTTTTGATCGTATCGGTATGCACGTCGTTTGCAATCAACTTAAAATTTGGGGAATGGGCAGTAATATTATTAAACTTGTAAAATCCTATTTGAGCAGCCGAGTAGGTAATCCTGCACTTGGGGATGGGAAAAAATCATGCCATATCGCACCGAAGACCACGCCCACTGACCTATATTTTGATTGATGGGTTTAATGTAGGTTATTCTTGGTTAGTAGGTCGAAAACTTGTTTTGTTTGTTTTGGTTTAGGTTATAAGCATGGGTTGTTAACTTATAAGTTGCAATTGGTTGTATAGTAGGAAATGAAGATTGTTGGTACTGTAGAAGTTTTTAGGCAAGGTTAATGAACTGAACAAGTTTAGGTTATAAGCATGGGTTGTTAACTTATAAGTTGCAAGTGGTTGTATAGTAGGAAATGAAGGTTGTTGGTACTGTAGAAGTTATTAGGCAAGGTTAATAAACTGAACAAGTTTAGCATATTTAGGTTTTTCCATAAATTCATTGATACTTTGTAATAGGATATCATACGAATAGAAAGATGATTTTTTTTTCAGGTCAAATCAAGTTTATATTTTTTAAATTGCGCAAAATCGCATGGCTTAAAAAATATACCTAAATACGTAAAGGATATATAAAAGAAACGAAAAAAACTTATTTTTATTATTTAATAAGAAAAATATTCATAGGTACTTTTGAATACGAAGATGTAAATAATAAAAATAAAAACAAAACGTAAAAAAGAAGTAGGTACATTATAGTACAACTATAATTGTTATTATAGTTTTAAAGCTGCAAAATAAAAATAAAAATAAGAAAAATATGTTACCTATTTTAGGATATGAGTTGTTTCTCTATATTCTATATTTTCTTCTAAGTACATATGAACTTAAAAAATATTTTGCATTCTTCTAATTTCTGTTTACCTGGTGTAGAATAAATTGTTGAAACTAGTTTGACTCTTTTAAACATTGTTAAAAATTCACAAATTTAAAAAGTAAAAATAAAAACAGTAAAAAAGTAAAAATAAAACAAAAGAAAGAAACAATTATATAATTTTAGGTGCATCTGTTATGTAGGATTTCTTTTTTCTGTTCTATAAGAAGACTGAGAAAATAACCTGAAATTTTCGATTTTACTTTGTTTTGTTATTATTACGTTCCATTCTATGCTGTAAGAAACGAAAAAATAATAATCAAAAAGAAGTTAATTGCTTTTGGTATCTATTTGAAAACAAAAATAAAACAAATTTATTTATATGTTTGAAATAATTTTGTATTTGAAAATATTTTACAATTTTACAGAAATCTGTGTTGGAAAATTTTTTTACGATGATCAGATGTTAAGATTTTAGAAATAGTGAGACCAACTTTTTCTATTTCTTCTTTCATTCTTCCCAATGACCTTTCCTTGCTGATCTGTAAGCATAGACCCATACATGCATAACTTGAATTTCTTGTTTTATGTTGAAGCAAATTTTATTATTTACGTTATTTAAATTCATATTGTGAAAATTGATGGTCTTAATCTAACATTTTTGCTTTTAAAAGATGCATATATACATTAAAACAATTTTTAACAGCACATCTGAAACTCTTGTTTGATAAGTATATAGGACAATTTGAATTAAAGTTTTCAATCTTTTGTAATGATGCCAAGTCTGTACTTTTGAAGGAAAATTTTTTTTTGTTCTCCTTTAACATAAATTTCTGCTGACTCTAAATAGTGTTATAATATACATTTTACATCTAAATATTTAACTAAACCGTTATTCCATTTAAGTTCATTTATTTTATTTTCGCAATACTGATTATTATATTTCACATCTTGACTAAGCTCTTCTGCGGGGTACGGTGCTTTGAAATGATACACAGTTGGAATTAACCTTCCTTTTTCAAGTATGGCTGACTCTTTTAGGAAATATTGTTTTTTATTTCCTTGCAAAAATTGTAGGTCAACTATAAAAATTTGTTTAACCATGTCGAAAGGTTTGTAAAAGAATGTTCAATGAAATAACTAAATTTACATTTATATTAATTTCGGAAAAGAGCTGTTCATTTAAATATAGGTTAGCAATGATTGTTTTAAGTAATACAACTAAGTTGTTTTACCCACTTACAATGGTGGTGACGGGGCCATCCTGCTGTGGTAAAAGCACATTTATTCGTAATTTAATAAAATATAAAGAAGAAAATATACTACCCCATATTAATAGAATTATTTGGTGTAATCCAGACAAAAATGTTGTTCCACTATATATGAAAGATGTTGAATATAGTAACACTATTCCAGATTTTAATGATAATCAAGAACCTTTGTTAGTTATTATCGATGATATGATGTTAAGTTCTCACGATAAGTTTGTATGTGATTTATTTACTAGAGGATCACATCATAGAAATTTATCTGTAATATTTGTAACACAAAATGTTTTTCACCAGGGTAAATTTTCAAGAGGTATTTCACTCAACTGTAAATATTTAGTACTTTTCAAAAATCCAAGAGATAAATCGCAGATATTACCTCTAGCTCGCCAAATATATCCCAATCAAATTAAAGCATTTGAAAAAGTATATAATGATGTGACGTCAGTCCCATATGGCTATATATTAATAGATCTTACTCAAGACGTTAATGATATATTTCGATTAAGAAGTGATATATTTGGGAAAGATTTGTGTTATTGTGCGAGAGATCAATTAGAACAATTTGGGGAGGAATATGAAACGTTTGAAGACCAATCGACATATATTGCACCTATTAAAAACCTCTAAACCAAAATTCCAGAAAGTAATTATAAAACACTGTGACCCTGAAGTAATAAAAACATTTTGCGAAATCTCTTTAAATATTTTAAAAGGTAATTGTAATCTGAGTAAAACACCAACAACCCAATTACGAAAGTATAAAAAAGAATTAAGATCACTTATTTGCCGGAAAAAATCTATAAATAGCAAAAGAAATTGTCAGCTGCTTCAGTTGGAGAACGTCTTAGAAAAAGAAAATCAATTAGAAATCAAAATGTACAAATTTTTGAAACTGATACAGGAGACATTATAACTATTCCTTTAGATAGCCCAAGCCCACCAACGAAAAAAGAAAAAACTATAAATAGCAAAGAGTTGAATAATTCATCAAGACGAGTTTTAAGGTCAGCAGTAGGTAATACTCAAACAGAACTTAATTTTTCAATTCGTA
Source organism: Poecilobothrus nobilitatus (assembly GCA_947095535.1). Taxonomy (NCBI): domain Eukaryota; kingdom Metazoa; phylum Arthropoda; class Insecta; order Diptera; family Dolichopodidae; genus Poecilobothrus; species Poecilobothrus nobilitatus. The sequence continues at coordinate 118,236,354 of OX352773.1, forward strand.
AGAATAAATTCGCAAGCTCATGCACAACATACAAGTAAATGATGAATTTTATGTCACTTTACTCAGTGATTCATCTATCAACTATTATCCAGAAAATTCATTATCATCTTTTACAAATAAAATGAATAAATACATGTGTGATTCAAGGTGGAAAGTCGGTATTTCAGAAATGTATGTTAATGATTTCGTTCCAAATGTGTATGGTGAAGAATGGGAAAAAAGTACTCAAATATTTATTAAAGGTATGCAGAAAGATATGATAGGAGTTGGAACATCATATATTCCATACATAGAAAACAAATGATATGCGACTGGAAAGTTTTTCTACTACCAACACTAATTCAAAATATACGCCCACTTAATAGGTTTATAAGAAAAGAAGTTGAACGACAGTTGATTTGGGGAATTTTTAATTTTATAAACGATGAAGTTCATTATACACAACCAATAAAAGCTAAGGAGATGCCTAAAAATTTAAGTTACACCACAATATGTGTTACTAAGCCTAAAATAGATATAACAATAAGAGCAAATTACGCTTATACCCTCGAAGGACTTTTGACAACATGTTTCAATCAAGTATCTTTTAAAGTTACAGATTTTAAAAAATATAAATCACGTGTAATAGAAGCTTTCAAAACTTTTATAGATAGTGTACAATTGATTCCCATTAGTAAACCAGATATGTTTTTTATATACACAGATATAATTGAACCAGCAAAAGTAGGTGATAAAGATATAAGGTGTTTAAGATCTGTTAACATACAAAATTCTTTCACTGATACTGTAAAAGAATTCAGTAATATTCAATATTGCAATGTGGAGAAATCATTTAATAACATTTCATTACTTTTATGTGATAAATATGGATACAAAATAAACTTTTCCAATAGTTCAATTCCAACAAAAATTGTATTACATTTTAAAAAAGTATAAATAAAAGCGATTTTACAAAACTATATATTATTTTATTTTATTCATTATGGAGAGAGCGTACTACAAATATTATTTAGTTCAATCAGGAAAAGGTCTTGAGGATATTGGTCCTTTGTTACACTCAATTGTACCTTACCAAAGGGGACGAGGGTTAGGGAGCTTTTTCGGTAGTCTTTTTAGATATTTAAGACCAATATTTACGTCTGGAGCTAATATATTAAAAAAAGAGGTTATTAACTCTGGTATTAATGCATTATCTGATATTGCCACAAGTGCAAATGTAAAAGAAGTGGTTCAAGATCGAACTAAAGAGATAATGAAAAATGTAAGACGAGGTGCAGTTCGGAAACTCAATGAAATGTATGGACAAGCCAAAAGAAAACGAAGAAAACCTATAAAAAGAGCTCTCATTAATAATTTAAATAATTTTAAGTCGAAGCGACGCAAAGTTAATAACAAAAACAAACAAAAAGATATTTTTGAATAATTATGATTGGATGTATGAAATCAGAGCTTGATATTTTTAAAACACAGCCTATTCAGTCAAGTATTTTACGATCTGAAGAAGTTTCCTATAACCCTATTGCTTCTTTAGATAATCCATCTGTGATATAATTTGTTTCACTAGGGCACGGTGATACATACAGAGACTTGTCTTCGACATATCTAAAATTAAAAGTACAAATTTTAAAAAAAGATGGAACTCAATAGAATAAAGATAAAAAAACTGATGGAACACCTATACAACAACCAAGTGTGGTTAATAATATGTTACATTCATTAAGAAAACAATGCAATGTTCAACTAAATGGAAAGACTATATCTCCATCAGATGGCAATTATCAGAGCTTATATTGAATCATTGTTAAATTATGGTACGGATGCCGCTACACCGTATTTGGAGTGTGGTGGATGGATGCTAGATAAGCCAAATATAGCAAAAACAGATAATAGTGGTTCAAAAGAACGTCAAAAATTATACCAAAATAGCAATGTAGTGGAACTTATGGGGAAACTACATTTAGATATGTTTAACCAACCTACACTTCTCATAAACAATGTCGATGTTCGAGTTGTCCAAACATTAGAAAAACCAGATTTTTACCTCTTTGCAGATGATACTGATGAATCTCAACTGAAAATTTTAGAAGTCACTTTATTTATGAGACATGTAACAATTAATCCTAGTGTGCTATTAGCACATAATACTGTATTGGAAAAAACTAATGCCAAATACAATTACAAACGGGTAGAGGTAAAAACTTTTACCATTCCACAGAATAGTTCATCAATATCACTTGAATATGTTTTTATTGGACAGGTACCAAACACAGTCATTTGTTGTATGACAGAAAATACAGGTTACTCTTGAAAAAGGTCAAAAAACCCATACAATTTTAAACATTTTGATATTTCACAATTTGTGTTAAACGTAAATGGTGTTCAAATACCTAATTCAGCAATTGAAACCAGTTTTTCAGATGAAAATAATTGCTGTACAAGAGCATACAGTACACTTTTTTCGGGAACTGGAATTTACCATAATGATAAAGGTCATCAGATAACAAAAACCATGTTTAGTAATGGGTTTTTCATTCTAGCTTTTGATTTAACTCCAGATGCATCAGGAAATGAAGTGTGTCAAGGTCTACTAAATCAAGGTACAGTTAGAATTGAGGCAAGGCTATCAAAACCCTTACATCTACACTGACTGCTATTGTTTATGGAGAATTTGATGCAAGTTTACAAATTGATAAAAACAGAAATATATTCTCAAACCTGTAAATAGCATACATAAAAGTAAATTTGAATATTTGACAAAATGTCACTGTCTTGTGCACTTCTGGATGTAACATTTTGTACTGATGATAATAATACCTTGTTTGCGAAAGATATTTGTATAGTTGGTTTTAAAGAACCTTGTAAAAAGTTTGTAAAAGAGTTCAAGTATAAATTTCCAACTAGGGATTTTATAAATGATAATTTTGATAATTACTCTTTTGGAACTGTGTACAACGATAAAATAAATAAAGAGCTCTGTCAAATACTAGAAAAATTTGATGTTATTATAACAAATAAAAAAATCAAAAAAGAGGTTTTATCAAATTATATTAAAGAAACAACTAAAGTATATGACTTGAGTCAATTTGATTGATGAATACCCTAGAGATAAGTGACGTATTAAGATGTAACAAACACACACGTAAATTTTTTAAAGGAGTTTTTGCTCTGGATCAACTCCCCAGAATAATTGAAAACCAAACTTTTTAAATTGTAAACACTGATAAATCAAAAGACCGGGGAACACATTGGTTAGCTAGTTTTAAGCCAAAAAATGGCTGTGTTGAATATTTTGATTCGTTTGGTAGAAAACCAGATAAATTAGAAATTTTAAGTTACTTAAAAAACCAATGTATAATTTTTAATAAGAAACAGTTACAAAGTAACTATTCAGATGTCTGTGGGCAATATTGTTGTGTTTATACGTGGTATAGATGTTGCGGTTATAGTATGAACGCTTTTTTAAAAAAATTTAATAAAGGAAATCAACTAGAAAACGATGAGTATATTTTAAGTACCTTTCAAAAAGTATTTGGAAAATATAATTCATTACAAATTTGTGTTCCTAAAACGTATAAATAATAAAAACAATATAAAAAGGTTTTAGTAAAATTAAAAGAATGGTAACACCAGGTCAGAACACAAATTTATTGATAAGTTACACATATTTTCTTAATAAGAGTCATACATTAAAAATTGCTGTTGGATTTGACTGTGAGTCATTTGAAGCCTCAAGTATAATTCACCGTATTGGTAAAAAGTTAATTGTCTTAAAATATCACGAACGGAATAAATTTTATTACGAATTTAACAAAAAACTCGATAAGCTGATAATAAAAGATATAAAACAGAACTTTCATCATGGGCTAAAATCAGCGAACAGGCAAAGTATAAGTATTAACAAAGAAGAAGCAGACTATGTTCTATGAAGAAGCAGACTAAAAGACTATGTTCAGGAATATCTAAATTTATGTGTCGAACAACAAGTATTTAGGTTAGAAAGAGTAATTTATGTACCAATACAACGTTTTAATGTAATGTAATTATTCAAGGTTAGTTTTTGAAATTCCTGTAATTTTAAAGGAACAAATCTGTAATATACTACATAAAACAAACAAAATAAATCACAACAAATAATATAAAAATTTTTATTTTTTATTTATATGTTTTAGATAGACAAATATTTTTCTGTACACCTTTCATTAGATTATTTAATTAACATTATTTAGGATTATTAAATCATTGAAATAATCAAGACCTCCCTGCTGATTATTTATGTCCCAAATTTCATTAAATGGAACTGCTTCCTCATCTTCCTCAATTTCTTCTTCCACTTCTTCTTCTTCGTCTTCTAATTCAACTATCTGGAACGGTGGTATAAATTCCTCAGTTTCTGCTAAATCTTCGTCGCCCATGGTGGACGTAATTTCATTTTCTTGTATATGACCTTGTGTATTTACATCATCTACAGTTTCTTTAAATGGAAATGATGTGGAATCAGGCAGCATTTCAGTGAGTTGTTGAGCAGTCAGAATGGAAGTGAATTAAATTTGAAAATAAAAGTTGAGTTATATACTCATGTAGAAAAGTATAAAAGCAAATTAAACTCAATTAGATGATTAGTTTAGACCATGCTTTCGTCTTTCATATTATGTATAATAATTATTATAACATTACCTTTAACATTTTTAAAACAAAATGTCAAGAGCTCAAATAGTGACTGAAATTCATAGACAGGCAAGACGTAAATTTCTTAGAAGAAAATTCAAACAGAAAGGTCTAAATGACACGTGGCAAAGCGATTTAGTCGAAATGATACCTTATGGAAAATTTAATAATGGTTATAAATATATGCTGACGGTCATTGATACTTTTTCCAAATATGCCTATGCTGAACCTGTGAAAACAAAAAATGCTGAAAATGTTTTAAATGCCTTAAAAACAATTATTATTAGAGCTAAAGTTATACCATAAAATATTCACTCTGATCAAGGCAAGGAATTTTTTAATTTACAATTTCAAAATTATATGAAAGAAAAGCAATCAATCATTATCACACATTTAGCGAATTAAAAGCATCAATTGTTGAACGATTTAACAGTACATTGAAAAATTCTATGTGGAAAAAATTTAGTTTAAACCGGAATTATAAATGGTTACCTATTATACAATCGTTAATAAAAGAATATAATTCAACAAAACATAGCACAACAAAACTTCCTCCTGAAAAAATTACAAAAAAAAAACAAAAAAAAATATACTGCGGAATATATATACTGAGCCTAAAATTTTTCAAAAAAGTAAATATAAAACTGGAAATTTTGTAAGAATAAGTAAATATAAAGGTCATTTCGAAAAAGGTTATCAACCGAATTGGTCAACTGAAGTATTTAAGATTGATAAAATCAATAATACTTATCCTGTTACATATCAATTATCGGACTATACTGATACGCCAATTTCTGGGGGTTTTTATCAAGCTGAGCTTACAGCTGTAAAATACCCAGATACTTATCTTGTAGAAAAAATTCTGAAAAAGCAAGGAAATAGAGTTTTTGTTAAATGGCTAGGTTTTGATGACACACATAATACTTGGATAAATTCAACAAATATTGTTTAATATCTGTAAAATAAAACTCTAATAAGCACCTGAAAATAAAACTTGAAAACATCTGAAAAATAAAATAAAATCTTAACATCTGAAAAATGAAAATAAATTAAAAAGAGTAGAAAATTTCTTTGAAATAAATTTTTTTTTATTAAATAAAATTTTTTATATAAAATTAGTCTAAAACTATTACTGATTTGTGGCGAATTCAAAATCACCACGTTCTTCTTTTAAATTTAATTGGCTTTCCTCATTTATGAGGAAATATTCATTTTTTTCGATTTCCACACGGACGTCATCATCTTCAAATACTCCAACTTTTTTTCCGGTATAAATATAATATTATTTAGGATCTCGAAGACCCATTTTTTACCGTAAACGGTGTTTAACTTTTTAATTTTATTTATTTTATAGAGCCTACGTGGCTCCATATCTTTAACTTTTAAAAAATTTAAAAAATTTTTTTTTTAAATTAAATAATTCCGCCAGTTTTCTTTTTCTGATGGGATTTGATGTTGCCTTACTCTGATAATCTTGTTGTTGTTGTAGTTGCTGTTGTTGCTGTTGCTGCGGTTGTTGCTGTTGTTGTGATTGTTGATGTTGTTGTTGATGATGATGCTGTTGATGTAGTAGTTGTTGTTGTTGATGAAGATGAGTAGAAGCGTCATCTTCATTTTTCGTCTTTCTCCTTTTCGCAGGTAGACGCACTGCTGTACTAGTAGTAGCAGTTGTAGGAGTTGCAGCCTCTTCTGCAGTCATGAAGAAGTTTAAATATTCCTGTGCCATATCTTGCTTGTTTGAAATTAAACTGATATTTTTTGTATAAAATCCCAATGTATTTATACTAATTAAAATGTATTGAAGATAAATTTAGATTGCTTTTTGTTTTTCAATTCTTTCTATTTTAAGATAGTATTAAGATGGGATTCTAGTTAAACAACTATAATTTATTAAAGCGACCTTTGATTACAATGTAATTGTTCATTTAACAGAGTCAATCTGTATTAAAAATTTAATATTATTCTGTTATTCAAGCATTTAACATCTAAAATTCGTATAAAGAAAATGTCGAAAAAAATTATTTTACAAAAGTTTCTTACCGAAACTATAACACCTTATATAATCGAAAGTGAAAATTCGACATTTGTTAAACGGTTTAATATGAACGGGCACAAAATAAAATTTGTAATTAAATCCGTACCTGACAATAGAGAACCAATTAGCTGGATTAAGGATGCTATACATCAAATAATCAACATTGCTGTGAAAGATGTGCATTCCAGGCATAAGATTGGGTTAACATTTTGTGGAGAGAGCTTTGAAAATCAAGGTCCTGCTTATCTCAGTTTTAGATCAGCTCATGAACTAAAATTTAGCGACGTTTGGGATGTAATTTCTAATGTTTTCCAAAGTAATTCTGAAGGTAGTTATTTATAATACATTTTTGACTTCATTTATTATAAACTATTTTTATTTTACGTCTACAGGTTTAAGTATAGACACTTTTTGTTTAACAGTTACCCATGTTAAATTACCCGTTGGTAGAGGTAGAAGTAATAAATATTCAAATTTTCATGAGGAATGCTTACAAAGGAGAGGAATAATAGCAATAAAAAATAGCAATAAAAAATAGCGATAATTTATGTTTACCGCACGCACTTGTTGTTTCAATAGCTAAAATTGAAAAATTTAATGATTATGAAAAAATTCGAAAAAATATAGGAAAACTTCAAACTTTAATAGCTTTAAAATTATTAGAAAAATCAAAAATAACAATTCCATCTGAAGGTTGCGGAATTCGTGAATTGAATCAATTTCAAAAATGTTTACACAAACACAAGATTGTTGTATACAAATACGGAACAAGGGGTACAGAAATAATATTTGAAGGATTGAATAATGCGAAAAAATTAACTTGTTATATCATAATAATCATTACAATGTAATAACCTCACTAACATCTGCTTTTTGCACAGCATTTTATTGTGAAGAATGTCATATTCCGTATTCTAAGAAAAATGAACATAGATGTTCGAAAAGTTGCCCTTGCTGTCAAAACTCACCAGCTTGTTCACTTAATGTTAAAAATATTTTATGTATGCAGTGTAATCGAACATTTCGTGGTCAAACATGTTTTGAAAGCCACAAGGCTGCCAGTTCAAAAAATAGAAGCATCTGTGAAGAAATTAGAAAATGCAATTAAAACATAAAGTTCATAAAAGCAGTTGGACTCATTTATCTGGAGAATATTTTTGCAAGATTTGCGATAATCATGTTCCTGAAAACAATGAATGCTTCATTCAGCAAGACAAAACAAAAGTAAATTTTGAAAATTGCATTTACGTATTTTATGATTTAGAAACAAGACAAGAAGAAATTAGCTCTACAAAAATAAAAGAACATGTTCCAAGTTTATGTGTGGCTCAGCTAAGATGCTGTAAATGTATTAAAATTGATTTTCAATTCAAAAAGATTGTCATAATTGCTCATAATGGTCAGGCGTTTGACCATCAATTTATTCTGAATTATATACTCAATAAAACTGTATTGAGTATATAAACGAAAAGTTAATTATGCGAGGTACAAAAATTATTGTTATGATAATTGATAATATTAAATTTATAGATTCTATGCAATTATAGACTTCCAGCAATTAAATACTATAACTCTAATACAATGAAAGCAGATGAGTGTAATGAATTTTTAATGTGGTATGAACAAAATAGAAACTCAGAATTTAATATGGAGAAAGATATTTTAGAATACTGTACAAATGATGTTGAAATTCTAACTAGAGCATGTCTGGTTTTCAGAAAATTTTTTATAGAAGAATGTAATGTTGAACCATTTGTAGAAGCAACAACAATAGCCTGTAATCTTGTATATAGAAGAAACTTTCTCAAGTCGAATACTATAGGAATTATACCAAGAAAAGGATATAGGATGGAAGACAATCAGTCAAAAATTGCCATGCAATGGCTTATTTGGGAAAAAGATTTGAGAAAAGTTGATTTGAAATGTGCATTTAATGGAAAAGAAAAACAAATCGGAAATGTTAAAGTCGATGGATTTTGCGAAGAGACTAAAGAAATATTTGAATTTTACGGTTGCTATTATCATGGACATCCAAAATGTTTAACAAACCAGAGGGATATACCATTACATGATAACTCTGGCGATACTTTGAATCTACGATATGAAAAAACATTACTGAGATCAGAGTTTATAAAATCATGTGGATATAAAGTTATTGATATGTGGGAATGTGACTTCCGGGAGCTAATGAGACACAATGAAAATATGAGATATTTAGAAAATCATTCATTAATTAATTTAGTTCCTTTAAATCCTCGTGATGCATTTTATGGCGGAAGAACGGGAAATACTTACACATATTATAAATGTAAACAAGGAGAAAAAATTAAATACATAGATGTATGTTCCTTATACCCATATGTTTGCAAACGAGGAAAATTTCGCATAAACCATCCTAAGATTTATATTGGAGAAGATACTTGCTCTAAGTTAAACAGAATGACTATTGACGGTATTATTAAATGTAAAATCTTACCACCAACAAATCTATTACACCCCGTGTTACCTGTCAAACAAAATAATAAATTAATGTTCTCACTATGTAACACTTGTAGTGAATAAAAATATCAAGGAAAATACTGTGAACATACGGACGATGAAAGAGCATTAGTAGGAACTTGGGTAATTGATGAAATTAAAAAAGCAATTGAAAAAGGGTATAAACTTTTAAATATTTATGAAGTTTGGGAATACGAAACAGTAAAATATGACAATTGCAATGGTATTGATGGTTTGTTCACTAAAATGATGAATAAATTTAAAAAGATTAAACAAGAAGCTTCTGGGTGGCCAATAAAATGTCAAACTCAAAAAGAAAAGGAAGAATATATTGATAGTTTTTTAGAAAAGGAAGAAATTAAATTAGAATACGATAAAGTAGTTAATAATCCTGGTTTAAGATCTTTTGCTAAGATTATTTTAAACTCATTTTGGGTAAAAGTTGGGCAAAAGGAAAATCAACAACAAACCACCATTATAAATCAAACTTTTAAACTTTACGAGTTAATAACAAACCCCTCTGTAGAAGTATGTCACATATTTCCAGTAAATGAAGAAAACATAGTGGCTAGCTGGAAGTATAAAGAAGAAGCAGGAACTTTTTTATCTACTGTCAACGTAAGTATCGCTGCTTATACAACAACACATGCTCGTCGTCAACTTTACAGTTATCTAGAGAAGTTGGATAGTAGAGTATTATATTATGACACCGATTCGGTGTTCTATATTAGTCGAGAAGGAGAATATGAACCACAAACAGGGGAATTTATAGGAGACATGACGGATGAGCTAGAGTGTTATGGTATAGGAAGTTATATTACAGAATTTGTAAGTGGTGGTCCCAAGAACTACGCCTACAAAATTTACTGTACAAAAGATAATACCGAAAAAATTGTTTGTAAAGTTAAATGCTTCACAAAAAATTAATTTTAATAGCATAAAGGAAGCAGTTTTAAATTCATTTAATAGCAGAGACACATACGTCGTTTCAGAAAATATTCGTCGAAATAAAAATCACGATGTACTTACGATTCCTGAAATAAAAACAAGTAAATGTAACAGTAAGTCGACGCAACCGACTTATTAATACCCTACACCTGAATAATTCGAATTAAATTAAAAATCCATAAGTATTTTTGGCAGCTGCTTGAACTTCTTCCCTTTTCTGTCTTATTCAACTCGAATTTCAAGAACGTAAAAGAGGCATCCGCTTGGGATATGCTTGACACCCTTGTATAAAATTTTAAGTTTCTATCTTAATTATTTTCGAAGATTGGTAGTCCTTGGGAGGTTTGTATCAGCTACCCGAATTGCCACTCCAATTCATCGAATCCATCTCAGGAACATAAAGAAAACTTGCCAGAACACCATTCTATTAAATTTAAAGGTTCTACTTTTGTTGGTTTTGGAGATATACTCGTTGCTCTTTTGCACGTCCGGAAGTTTCCAAAATACGAACCCATGGTTCAAATTCTTTCAAATGTCAGTTTCCAATTTTACAGAAAAGGAAACATAACAGAACACCTTTGTACTAAAAATAAAAGTTCTATCTTTGTTGTTTGTGGAGATATACTCGTTTGCTCTGGGGCTCGTCCGGAAGCTTCCAAGATTTGAACCCATGGACCAAATCCTCACATATTTCAGAAACATAAATCAAACATGAAAGAACACCATTCTGCCAAAAGTAAAGGTTATATCTTTATTGGTTTTGGAGATAATCTCATTTGCTCTGGGGCTCGTTCGGAAGCTTCCAAAACCAAACCCATGGACCAAATCTTCTTAAATTTCAGAGACATAAATCAAACACGAAAGAACACCATTGTACCAAATTCAAAGGTTCTACCTTTGTTCGTATTGGATATAATCTCATTTGCTCTGTGGCTCGTTCGGAAGCTTCCAAAACCCGAATACACGGTTCAAATCCTTTCAAATTTAAACCCATGGCCAAATCCTCTCAAATTTCAGAGACCTAAATCAAACATGAAAAAACACCATTCGGCCAAATTTAACGGTTATATATTTGTTGTTTTTGGAGATAATCTCATTTGCTCTGGGGCTCGTTTGGAAGCTTCCAAATCCAAACCCATGGACCGCATCCTCTTAAATTGTAGAGACATAAATCGAACGGGAAGGAACATCATTGTACAAAATTTAAAGGTTCAATCTTTGTTGGTTTTGGAGATAATCTTGTTTGGACCGGAATCATTCGGAAGCTTCCAGAATCCAAACCCATGGATGGATTTTGTGCAGATTCGAACTTAGCCTTTCTTTCGTAATTAGTAACCTACTATATAAATTTCATCAAGATAGCTTCATTAGTTTTTGAGTTATCGTGTAAACGGACGGACGGACGGACGGACGGACATCGTTAAATCGACTCAGGAGGTGATCCTGATTCAGAATATATATACATGTCTATATCTAACTCGCTTCCTTTTGGTGGTTACAAACACCATACCAAAGTTAATATACCCTATACTTTAGCTGTAGGGTATAAAATATCAACCAAAATCGGAAAAACGAAAATTTAATGAAGATGGTAGTTCTTTACCGTACGGATATAATAGGAAAAAATCACGTGTTGATAAGTAAATCATTCAAATTTGTTTACATATTAATTTAAAATTTTTAAAAACTTAACATCTGGTTATCGTAAAAAATTTTTCAACTTAGATTTAAATAAAAATATAATTATAAAAAATTTAATAAAAGATTTTTAACATAAAAATAAAAATGTCTTTTATTTTTATCTTATGTTTACAAAATATGTACCAAAAGCAATTAACTTCTTTTTGATTTTTATTATTTTTTATTTTTTCATTTCTTACAGCATATAATGGAACGAAATAATAACAAAACAAAGTAAAATCGAAGATTTCAGGTTATTTTCTCAATCTTCTTATAGAACAGAAAAAAGAAATCCTACATAACAGATGCACCTATAATTATATAATTTTTTTCTTTCTTTTGTTTTTATTTTTACTTTTTTACTGCATTTACAAATTTTAACAATGTTTAAAAGAGTCAAACTAGTTTTAACAATTTATTTTACACCAGGTAAACAGAAATTAGAAGAATGCAAAATATTTTTTAAGTTCATATGTACTTAGAAGAAAATATAGAATATAGAGAAACAACTCATATCCTAAAATAGGTAACATATTTTTCTTATTTTTATTTTTTTTTTTATTTTGCAGCTTTAAAACTATAATAACAACTTACAACAATTATTGATCTTCTTTAATAAACAAAAATACACTTTGTACCTACTTCTTGTTTACGTTTTGTTTTTATTTTTATTATTTACATCTTCGTATTCAAAAGTACCTATGAATATTTTTCTTATTAAATAATAAAAATAAATTTTTTTCGTTTCTTTTATATCTCCTTTACATATGTAGGTACATTTTATTAAGCATGCGATTTTGCACAATTTAAAAAAAATAACTTGATTTGACCTGAAAAAAAAATCATCTTTCTATTTGTATGATATCCTATTACAAAGTATCAATGAATTTATTGAAAAACCTAAATATCCTAAACTTGTTCAGTTCATTAACCTTGCCTAACAACTTCTACAGTACCAACAACCTTCATTTCCTACTATACAACCACTTGCAACTTATAAGTTAACAACCCATGCTTATAACCTAAACTTGTTCAGTTCATTAACCTTGCCTAACAACTTCTACAGTACCAACAACCTTCATTTCCTACTATACAACCAATTGCAACTTATAAGTTAACAACCCATGCTTATAACCTAAACCAAAACAAACAAAACAAGTTTTCGACCTACTAACCAAGAATAACCTACATTAAACCCATCAATCAAAATATAAGTCAGTGGGCGTGGTCTTCGGTGCGATATGGCATGATTTTTTCCCATCCCCAAGTGCAGGATTACCTACTCAGCCGGAAATTTAGAGTAAAAATTCACAACAACTATTCAAATATATTTTCCTTAAATAACGGCATTTCCCAAGGCTCACCTTTGTCAGTGACTCTATTTCTTATTTCATTTAACAAACTAAGCGAAATTATTTCCCTATATAACTCAACAATTAAACATACGCTGTATGCCGACGATCTCTATTTAATTTTCAAGATAAATGATATTGATAATATAAAATCTATTTTACTTAATATTTTTAATAAAATTTCTGATTGGTTCAATAACTCAGGTGCGACTCCTCCTCCTCCTTAAGCAAATGCAAACATCTTCATATTTGCTTAAAACAAAAATGCAATGATTTAAAATTTTATATAGAAAACCATTTGATACCTAACGTATCAGAACTAATTTTAGGTCTATTATTCGATAGAAAGTACAGCTGGAAAAATCACATTGAAAATTTAAAAAAATCAATATTAATTAGGCTAAACATTGCAAAAATTTTTTCTAACAATAAAAGCTTAGCACATATCAACTCCAAAATCAACATAATACAGAACCTAATATTATCAAAAATCGACTACGGCTTACTAATATACGGAAAGAGCAGATCGAAAACACATTTGCAAAATGCGATCTACCACGCAGCAATTCGTATAGCTACTGGTGCTTTCCGTACAACACCTGTGGCCTATATGTTAATTGAAACGGGACTTCCATCCTTAAAAAACCGTTGCAGAATACTCACAATGAGAATTATACATAAATTATTGTATTCTTATAACTCTCCCATACAAAATAAATTAAAGATTATTCTGAAAAGGAAAAAATGCTCAAAAATTGAATCTGCAATCTCACTTGCCACGGATCTAGCTAAGAAGCAACAAGTTCCACTAAAGATTCCCAAAAAATCAGTTACTATCTATCCTCCATGGAACTTGTGTAATACTGCAGTTAATCTTACACTTGCCAATTATCCAAAAGAATCAACCGACAATTCAATATTCAGACAAGTATTCCTAGAAATTTCGCTTAATCTACATAACAAAGGATGGAAAATTTACTACACTGATGGGTCAAAAACAAAAAATGCAACCGGATACGCAGTCATAAATGGCAAAGTAACAACGCTTGGCAGATTACACCCAGACGCATCTATATTCCACGTTGAAAGTCATGGCATTTTGTTAGTCCTACTGGTAACATCAAAACTTAACAAAATTTGTGTTTGCTCTGACAGCCTTTCAGTACTAAAAGCCATAACAAATCTCAAGAATCACTCTCCAATAATTAATTCCATCAGAGATATTCTAATCAAAAATCCTACAAAACTTCAACTTCTTTGGATTCCTGGCCATGCTAATATTCTTGGCAATAACACAACTGACAAGGTAGCAAAATATTCAACTGTGTTGGCAATAACACAGCTGACAAGGAAGCCCCAATAATTACAGCAGACTGGTCCCTAAATAAACAAGATATGAAAAGGTTTCTTAAACAACAGTTCAGTAATTTAAACTATGTAAACTGCAATCAACACTACAATTCAATAAACCCAAATAAAATCAAGGCTAATTTTCCCACGCAGCTAAGCAAAAAAGAAATTACAAACTTTATTCGTCTTCGACTAGGCCACACAAAACTAACCAAAGATTACCAGTTCTCAAAACCAATAATTAAACCAACTTGTCAATTTTGCAAAACACCTATAACAATAGAACACTTTCTTAATACTTGTCGATATTTTGATAATCACAGGAAAAAACTTTTTTCAAATGACCCTACAGAACTTCTCAAAGCTACAACTACAGAAAATATTATTCTAATAAACAAATTTTTAAAACTAACAAATCTATTTCACATGCTTTAATTATTTTGTATACTAATGTAATCTTTCTAGCTGCACTTCGTTAAAAATAATTCAATTGTAACATACAGTTATTATAATAAAAAAACAAAAAAGTAACAAATTAACAAAGCAGAAAAATAATATGCATATTTTTTATTTATATTCTAGAAAATTTTTATTTTTAATTTTATTTTTGTAATTTTTTTTCTTTTGTTAATATTATTTGTATATAGAATATTATTCAAAAAAAAAGAAAAAACTGTTTTTGTTATTAACCTTCTGATAACAGAACAAAATACGATATGTTTTTTTTTATAAAATTTATATTATGTAAATAAAATAAAAATAAAAATAAATTTGAAAGCAAGAATATAGAGTTCACGTCTACAAATATTTTCAAAACTAAGATAACGGGAGGAATAAATTAGACTTATTGGGTACATTACTCTGGATGAAAGTTAATTATTTTTATTGCTTTTTTGTTCATTATATCCAATGTATTTAAGTAATACTTTCAGGAACTACTCCATATTGGATTCAGACAGGTTATATTTCATAATATATATGACGAAAATAAAATATACAAACTATCTTTGCTAAGCACTTTTCGTAATCTGTACATGACAAAAATATAAGATCTTTTTAATGATGTGTTCAATGTGATTGTGCCAGTTTAATTTACTGTAATTTATAAGACCCAAATAATTAAAAGATTTAACTATCTCGATTAAATTGTTAATGAAAAGAAAATTTGTTATTAAAGTTTTTTTATTATCAAACAATAGAATTTTCGTTTTTTTAACATTCAATGCAAGGTGTTTATTTACAAGCCATTCTTCAATGGTTTTTAGGTCTGTATCGATAGCCCCTTTAAGATTCGATTAAGTTGATTCAGGGTATTTAATGAAAGCATCGTCGGCATATAATTGAATGTTTCCAGAATGATTTAGTTTCACTATGTCATTAATGTAGATTTTGTATAAGTCTAGAGCTAGAATTGATCCTTGTGGAGCACCACTTATAATAGTTTCTTCATCACTAAAAGATTCACCTATTTTTACTTTTTGCTTTCTATTGAAAAGGTATGATTGAAAAAATTAAATTTGGTTGGTAGTGCAGTTTCGTTTTTTTAGTTTGAGTAACAAGATAGTATGGTCAACACCATCAAAAGGTTTCTGAAGATAAAGAAAAACACAGGCAACATATTTTTTTCATCATTTTTAGTAATAAAATTATTAAGGCAAAGACAAGCAGCTAGGTATTGGACATTTTTTCGAAACCAAATTGTTCATCGCTTAGTATTTTATTTAGAGACATAAACAAGTATAGACTATTTGTAATTACGAGTTCGAATATTTTGGCAAAAACATTTAAAATAGAGATAGCTCTATAATTTGATTTACTTGAAGAACTACCATTTTTAAAAATAGGCGTTATAATTGCTTTTTTTAGCAAATTAGGAAAAGTATACGATTGAAAAGATTTATTTATAAGCTTAACTGTATTACCGAAGCTGTAGCTGCTAATGCTTTTAATTCTCTTATAACATTGTTGGCTTCCCTATCATCAGAAGGAGATAGTTGAAACTTAGAAAAAACATTTGTTTGAGAGTTGTTTATATAAATTTCGTTAATTGGATTGTTACCTCAAAACATGAGGTAATTGTGTTATTGCTATGTTGCAGTGCTTTAATGTGGTCTTCAGAAGAATTCGAATCAGTGTTGAATATTACTCTCTTGTACACATTCCAAAGTTTTTTGCTATTACAGGGGTCAGTTGAGATTTTATTAGAATAGAAATTAATTTTAGCCTCTTTGATAAGTTTTTTTACTCTAATTTTGTATTCATCATACAGTTTCTTAATATCAAAGTCTTCAGGATACTTTTTATTGTATTTATAAAAAGAGTCTCGAATGTTTTGTTCGAACACTTCACTGGTATTTTAATAGTATTGGATTGAATAATTTGACTTAAGTCATCAATTAAAATATCAATGGAGTCGTAGGAGTTTAAAAATTAGTCCAGAATTCGGTGTTTGAAATACTGTCATAGTTTAATATTGTGTTATATCGTCTCACACTATCAATTGCATGTTTACTTTCCAGACTGAGTAATAACAATTGATGGTCAGAAAGAGAACGGTCAAGAGTGAAAAAGTGGTATTTAAATTTTATTAGATCACTTATAAAGTGATCAATAATTGATTTTTTATTTGCTACAATTTTTGTTGCGAATTCATCTGAAATTTTATTGCATATAATGTAGCCGTTTGAAAAAAGCAGGTTAATATAATTTTTAACATCCATATTGCGACTTTCCAACAAATCTAAATTAAAGCCACCAATTATGATAGTTTTTTTATATGAATTTGTAAGAAAATCTATAATTTGTTTAGGAATTCATCAATCTGAGTATTAAGTCATCTGTAGACGGACAACGCTAAATTCTTCCTTTAATAACTTTATCATTAAGAAGTGTGAATTTTGAAATTCTTCTTCGACTAAAGAGCTAGTGAGTTTTGTGGATACATAAATTGCGCACCAACCATACGTTGTTTACCATTTGTAAGTTTATTGAATTGTTTGGTGATTTAGTATAAAAATCAACCTTCCGGCTTTTTGTAATATTACACTCAGTTGAAACCATTTTCATTATTAATAATTTTAAAAAAAACAGAGTGCAAAAAACCAAGCAAAATAAAGACAAAAAAAATTAAAGATAAGAAATACAAAACAAAAAAAAACGGGATATGACATCTTTAATTTATTAAGTAATAATTGGAGTAATCAACTTTTTGCAAATGCTTTGTTGTTTTTGTTTTACTTGCCTTTCTTTTGCTTTCCTACATAGAGAAAAAAGAAAGATAAGTTGATTTGCTCAGTACTGTTCAAAACGTGTTTTAAGAACGTGTAGAAAATTTAAAATTTTATTAATTTTAATAAGTAGTTCGATTTTTTGTTTTTTAAAAATGTTCAGAATAAAAAAAAATATAATTGATAAAAAAATTATAAATAAATTTTTTGCAATTATAAAATTAATTAACTTGTTATTGTTATTAAGATATAAATTATTTAGATTAATTTGACTAATGTACGCGAGATATTGATAATTATATAATTTTTTAATTTTATATAATTTTATACAAAATACAATTTTTTTTGTAATTTCGATAGACGATTTTGAAAAGATATTTCGTTGTTACCTTGATATTCCTCGGTTTCGGCTAAAAATTGTAATGTAAACAAGTGAATCTTTTTTTTAGTGTTAAAGAAATCATTGCTTTTGGGTTCATTGTGAAAGGGAATAATGTATCTTTGTTGTTGCCTTCTTGCATCTGATGTTCCTTCACAAAGTGGTGTAATAAGTGCAATTTCGTTTTCATTAATATCACTATTGACTGCCTTTAAAATTTTTAGAACCAGAAACAATCAAATTTTTTCGATTATTAAAAACTTCTTTTTCAGCAAATTTTGCTTCCAACAGGTTTAACTTATATTCCAAGTCAAGAGTGTTTTGTGATTTCATTTTCTGTATGTTGTTAATATCATTTGTATTTTTATCCAGTGTTTTTTGAAAGTTTCTTTTTCTAATTTCAATGCTAGATTTTCTTCAGTTAAATTGTTTATAATTTGAGTTATTTTATTTAACTTAGAAGTTAACTCTATATGAATTGATTAGATAAATCTGATACTTGCTTTAAGATTGCATCAATCTTGCCGGTTGTATTTAAAATAGTTGAATAATTCAATTCTGGAATAATTTGCACAATAGGCTCTGGCGAAATGTACACTACTGGTGTTGAGAGTAAATATAGAATTGACTTTTTTTGTAGGCGTTCTTTTTTACACTGCTTACAGAATCAAGGGTATCTTTTTCCTCCAAATACTTTTTGTGCTCGTCAGTATTCATATCAACACAGGCTGTATGGAACCAGTTTTTGGAGCTGCCATCACATTGAATTCTATTGACCTGACCTTTGAAGTTGATATTGCACTGATAACAGATCCTTTTATTTAGGCATTTTGGTTATTTTATTATTATTTTTATTATTTCTTTTTTGTTTTAATAGGTAACTCTTTTGTAATGCGATTATTAAATTCAATTGTGGTTTTTTCCTTTACTTTTTTTGAATTAGTTTAAATCAATATTAAAGAAATGTCCTTTTAAATTTTTTTTTTTTTTTGCCACTTAAGATATAGAAGTGATCAAGAATATTTAGTATATGTATTCAATTTTTCAAATTTAAATTTAAATTAAATAAAAGTTTGTGTTTCAATTTTTAAATAAGTTTTTATTTTTTATTTTATTGTTTTTGTTTTTATATATATATTTCAACAATTATAAACTTAAAAATAATTTAATGATGTATAGTAAATATAATAGAGGACCCATTAGTGATCCTTGTGGTACTCCAATTTTTATAGGCAGATTACCACACAGTGTAGTCTTAATTCTCGTACATTGCGTTATATTTGTTAAGTAATCTTTTAACTAATCTCTTGCTGCACCTCTTATTCCCATATCCTCTATGATATTTAAGAGTTTTTCATGATTTACAACATCAAATGCTTTAATTAAATCTACAAAGATTGCTGCTACATATTTTCCTTCATCAAGTTCTTCTTGTATTTGTTCAATTGTGGTACTAACAGCTGATTCGGTCCCACTATTTTCTAAAAAACCAGACTGATTGTTGTCAAATCCAATTGTTTTGTTTACAAAGGTTCTTATTCTAATATTAATTACTTTTTCAAAAATTTTACTTAATAAGTTTAGTATGGTTATTGGTCTATAATTTCCACAATCCGTTTTCGATCCACTTTTGTAAACTGGGGTTATTATAGCTTCTTTCAAGCAGTTAGGAAATATACCCATCGATAAACTTTTGTTTACTATATTTAACAATGGCTTTTTGATTTCTGATGCAAGAGCTTGTGTAATATTTTTATTGTTATAAATGTCTATTCTTAATGTCTATTCCTAACCACGTATACGTGTGCGGCTAACTGTTTAAATATTATGTCATTCCCTATGGACACACATCTACGTTGCTGTAATTTTGTCCGGCTCAGCAGGCCAATAGTTCTAGGCAAAGTTAATTGCCAGCTTTCCTTATTTGTTTCAGGTAAGGCAAACCTGTTTTGATAGTATTCGCAAAGTAAATTGCAAAAAGGAAAAGAAGAAGATTAATGCAAAGTTAATTGTACTTTTAGATTTCAAGAGAAAGAAACAAGTTGTATTGCTTTCTTTAGAGATGGAAATAACTCTGATTTTATTTTAAAAATATTATTATTATTATTAATTAGCCTATTTATACAAAAATTTAAATTCCAAAATTACATACAAAATATCGAAGTCAATAAATTATATTAATTTATTGCTGTGTTCTACAGAAGTTTATCTGGGACAAATTTTGTAATATATATTGATCTAATTCTAATTTCCAATAATCATAACCAAAATATTAATGTCAAAAATATTTACTAAAAGATAATTGCATATTATTGCATACACAATGTATAAAAATAAAAATAATGTAATCTGGTCCTCTCTTATTTTAAAGCACATTTATTTTCTTTTTTGTACAACAACAATGTACTGTATAATATAAAAGGTGAACCAAATGTTTACTTAATTTACTTTAAATGTTTGAATTTGTAATTAAAAAGTTACTTTACAATATGGAAATATTTTTGTGAATAAGTGTCAAGATATACTACATGCACTGTATATATTATCTAATCCTGCTGCGGCATTTTTATTTAGGCCCATTATTATATTAAATATTTCTTTTTCATTTGGCTCTAAAAAAATTGACTTTTTTCATTGTTCATGTTGTTCCTTATTGTGATGTTTATAACTCTCCACAGTTGTCTTGAATTGTTACCAGCTTCCGCTATACTTCTTTCTAGGTGATCTTTTTTGGCCTGTTTTTTGACTCTGTAATTAGTTTTTTAGACCTAAAATATTAGTTTTTTTTGTTTATGTTATTTTTATCTTTCTTGTAGGCATCATATAATTTTCTCCTCCTTTTCATATAGTATAATATATTTGCATTTATCCAATGATTGTTTCTTGTTTTTATAGAATAACTTTTAGTGGTCAATTTCTTAGCTGCTTGTTTAATGTCTATTGATTGATGAATATGATCGATATTTTCTTTTTCAATTTTAGATCTTACAATTTCAAGCATATTGTTATAATCTGTTTTCATTTTAGTTATTTTTTGCATTGGCGTTTTACTTAGTTTAACTGATTCCATATACGCAATGGTTATTTTATGATCTAAGAGGTCGGTATTTTTTAATTTATATGATATACCTATCTAATCATTGCAATTAGTGATAATATGATCAATTAAAGTATTGTATTCGCAGTTTCTCTTGTTCCATCAGTTTCATTTATAATATTATATCCTGAACTTGTCAACATCTCTATGTACTTTGTTGTAGTATTAGTATTTTCAAATTGGTTTTTGTTTATATTTGCAAAAATTGATAGATTTGTTATCTGGTCTATTTGTCTTTCCATTTGCTCTATAAATATGTTGTTGTTAATATTCGTCACTTTATAGAGTGTACATATTTTAAGTTTAGGTGTTGTGTTAATTAATTAAATGATGGTTTGATTATGTAATTCCTCTTGAACAATTATGTTAAAATTAAGTTCTCTTTTTATATATATAGCAGTACCACCACCTCGGTTTTGATTTCTACAGTTCAAAATAACTTTATAATTTAGTACATTAAAGTAAGTCTTTTCATTATCGTAAATCCAAACTTCATTTAATATCACTATATCAATATTATAAATTTCCTGTATAGTCGCTTCCAGTTCATAAAATTTGTTTCTGATACTACTTTGTTTACGTATAAAATTTTTAATTCACTTATATTTTGTTCTTTCGTCTGTTCCATCATTTTGGTATCAAATAGTTCTGCCACGAATCCCTTATTTTCTGAAGATGCTCTCGGTATTTGTGTTATATATGGATTCTGTATGTTGTTAGGTCTTTTGTTACATCTTTGGCTGTTATTCTTATATTTTCATGATATTTATCATATAATTTACGTAAGTCTTCATAATTTGTCGGAAGTCCTTCCTAATTTATAAGTACTATTATGTTTTTGTTATACCATCATAACATATATCATCCTGATCATGGAAAAACGACAAATTTATATGATATATCTGTTTTTTAAGTTTCTCTATTATTTCAGCATTACTAAATTTATTATTCATATGAACTAATTCAATTTGTGGTTTAATGACCGTTGGTATTTTTATTTCATAACAGTCTGTCATCTTTTTTTCTAATTCGATTTTTATTTTTTGCGTTCTTTAATTGTATCTGTTTCAATTAATATTGCTCCATTTGGTTTTTTTCAAAGTTTTTAATTTTAAGATCTTTTGGATCAACCTTTGTATTTAAATCGCTTTTCATTTTTTCACTTTTTTGTTTGTTTTTTGGCTTAACAATCAAAGGCAATCGTCACAGATGAATCTCACATTGTTGTTTGCATACACATTATTAATCGTCGATTGATTGATTTTTACACACTCCCGAACATTGAATTCCCGCTTCACCTTTTATTTTAGTTTTGCATTTATTGCAAAACACAATTCTAAAAAGTTTTTTTTTTTTTTTTTTTTTGTTTTGTATGTTTTGCAACATATAAAATATTTAGCACTTAGAATATTTTTTTATTTAATTTGTTATTTTATGTTGTATACATAATATTATGATACATTACAAAAGTGTTTTTTTCTCATTTATTTTAAGCTTGAGTTGTATTGTTTTAAGTAATTTTAACCGATAATTTAAAACAAGTCTGTGCTGATAAACAGTTTGATTAAGATTTGAAATAAAATTAAAGCAGTCTTTCATTGTAAACTATGGTGAATTGATATGAAATAAAACATTCTATATACAAAATGGACCGCTGCAAGGTTCAGTCATATCACCAATTCTATTTAGTATTTACTTAAGCGCTTTATTAGAACAATTTAATAATAAAGTTGAACCGCATTTAAGTATAGCTTTTACATCATTGGTTAGAAAATCTTATGCTAAATTTTGAAAGTTGAGAGTTAATTTTAAGAAATGTGAAGTCGCATTATTTAGAACATCTTTATAGAAGGCACATTTTGATATTAGAAATAAATGGCGGAAATTTCATCTTACTGCCCCAAACAACATCTAGTTAACCAACAAAAAGGAGTAAAGTATTTAGATCTCAATTTGCAACACAATTTAAATTACTCAACTCATATAAGGACAAAAATATACTCATATAATAGATGCGCGGAAGGTGTATACCAAAAAAATATTTATTCGGATTATATTCCTCCGGAAGCTTTTCTAATATTGGATAGAGAAAAATATATTCCAGATAATAGGAATAATATTCCGATAATTTATCTCATTCAAGAAGTTCTGATCAAAGAATAAATTTTACACTAAATATGGATACATCAGAGACGTTAAAAAATGGATATATGAAATGTCTTTTCTGAAAAAGATATAAAATATAATCATAACTATAATAATTATGAATGGCTAATGAATGAGGAAAAGGAGCAAAAAAGTTTTACTGAAAATTACAGAAAGTAAGAAAAAATAAGATTTCTCAAAAACAAAAAGGAGATAAATAATATAATATGCCAAATAACATAAGTGGTAACTCCATCAATTTCCTTTGTTCTTTTGCGTTTGTTTATAAATTTAGTGTAGTTTTAAGATATATATAAGGTATAGTTTTAAGGTTTTTATAAAAGAATATCAAAAACACATTTTTTTAGCCTCTTCCGAGATAGAATTAAAATAAAGTAAAAAATATTTCAATATTTGATAAAAGTAAATATTATAATGTTAAAATACTAAAAAAGTAAAAAAACAAAAAAAAAAAACCTTAGAAAATTCTGAGAAAACGGTTCAATAAGTATACAAAACTTTAATTGTTATTTAAAAAATTTTGTTTTTGTTTTGAATTAAGTACATTGTCAAATTTTAAAGTGGCAAATAAAAACAAATAAACAAAAAAAAACTTCTTAAGATTAGAACGCATAATAAGAAGAATTTCGTTTCAGAATTTCGTTTCTGAAAAATGTTGGGTATAGAGTAATTTACCAATTATAGAGCGACCTTAAGTTATACAAAACAAAAACATTCAAATGTTAATTTAGTTTGAGGGTTCGACAAGGACGTTATGAATTTATTAATAATGCGGTCGAATCACTATAGTACGCAAATGGAAACGGAAAAGAAATTTCAATTAAAATTATTCCATATATTATTCAAACTAATAATTGAATAAACTATTCACTTATGAAATATTTAACATACTATCAGTTGAACGTAATGACATTTACATAATACATTATTATTTTCAAAAAGCAATTTTTCGACTTAGATTTCATTTGATCAGCATACAAAAGTAAAAGCAAATAAAAAATGTTTCCTTTCCACTTCGATTGGTTTTTTCCACATTGACTTAGATAGGAAATGAAATTTGCGTTTGAGCGTATCAAAAAATCCTATCTACAATAGGAAACTATTAATTTACATATTTTAGCATTATTATCATTGTAAGTTATTATACTTAAAAATTTTTTTATACTGTTTTTAGTGAACTTTCGAACGAACAAATGTAATGAGTTAACTTATATATAAATACTTTGAGAATGCGCTTCTTTATAAACTTTCTGTATATAATCACGAACGAAACGAAAACACTTCAATTTTAACTTTCAAAATTCTTATTGTTGAGATACCTATGAATTCTTATGATGCCTTAACTTAATTACGTTAATTAAAAAAATTATGCCCTTAATTTCTACGATATAAACTAAAATCATAAAAATTGCAAATTGTGTCTATAAACTTTTTTTATATTTTCTTTAAGAAAGTGGTGCTTTAATATCTGGGCTCCGTTTCAGGAAACCTAATAAATTGTGCATTTTTGCTCCAAAATTCTTAGGATCTTTCCAAAAAAAAGTGTATAAAAATTTGAACAAAATTCACAAAGCAAACATATTTCAACCAAAAAACTTATTAAATTAATATTTCAATATTGCGTAATTTGTATGAAGATATTTCCTAAGTATATTTGACCGACAAACTGTGAATATCACTATATAGCTGGTTTACTTAAAATAAACTTTCCGTTATTAAATAACCTTTTGGTTTGTGTTAATTAAGATTTATAAAATACCAGCACAAGCTTTAAAAGAAATTTAACTATTTTTAGGTTGATATTTGCATAATTTAGAACATTTAATATGAAGAAACTTATATGTTTACTCACGAACACATTAGATTTTTACAATTTATTTCAAAAGCTTTTAAAGTAGTTTAATGGTTACGATCTTTGTATGAAAAAAATGTAAACGTAAAACAGTTAAAAACGTTTAGTTTAAAAACGAGTTTTTTTTCAAAACCATGAACGAAAGTAAAAAAAGATTGGAAACTATTGAAAGGGAAATTGCTAGTTAGTTGAGTAAATCATGTTCAAAATAAAAAATTACTGAATGAAAATAATTTTAGAAAGAAGAGGAAGAGAAAAAAAAATATTAAAAGTAAAATGAATTGAAGGAGAGAAAAAAAACTTTTGAGAAGAAACTGCTTGCTTACTTACTATAGTGTTTATATTTTTTCGTTGTAAATGTAAACCGTTATAGATATTATTTTATGAAACCACCTTTTTTAATTTTCTTGAGCAGGTTTTAGATAGGTATGACATAATGGAAAGTATCTAAAGTGCTTTTTAAAGTAAGTAATTAATTGTTGTTTTTTCTTTCAAAACCAAACAAGAATGGTTAGTTTTAGTGTTATTGTATCGATCGTAAAGTTAAACTTTTCTTTAGCTCAATTATCACAAGAAAATGCTGTATGTACATTTAAATTACATTTGTATATACTCATATATAATAAAATATTGAATGATAAAAAAAAGTATTCATATTGAAAGCTCTTATACTAATGTTGAAAACAGTTTCTTTTGTTAAAATAAATTAAAAAAAAAATACAAATTAAAAACAAAGTTGAATATTATAATATAGTAAAAACTTTACCATGGGACAAAAAATTTCTGTTAGTCTTTGAGAGCAATTTTTAGCAGAATTGTTTAAACCGCGTTGCGAAACGGGTACTTAAGAATTTTTCATTCGACGGTGTAACAATTTTTTTTCCAATTGTTTGATATATATATTTAATTAAATTTTAAATATAGAAAAGTAAACATTTAAAAATATTAATATTAATATGTTTTAAAAATTATAAAATTATTGCAATTAAAATTAAAGTTTCAACAATTCGACTTTGTGAAAGTTACTTTCAATTATAATACATAGAAAATCCTGATTTAAAAAAAGTAATTATAAAATTTAAATTTTAAAATATGAAAAAATTTGGAATTTTCGAATATTTGTGTCATATTATGTAGAAGTAAAACAGCTCAAGAGATCGTTAGATTTCCAAAAATTTTTTTTATCAATATAATAGTAAAAAACGAATTTATTTAATAGAAAAATATAATACAAATACTATGTTTATAAGACAAAGTAATAAAAAATTATATATAAAATTTGCTAAATATGTGAATAATAATTTAATTCTGTAAATTAATGTAAAAAATATAGACATATGCATATAAAAATATATAAAATCTAGAACATATAAATTTTAATTTCAAGAAATTAAAAATTTCAAAGTTTAGTTATAAATAATTTGCTATTAATTGTTCTATAAAATTATTAACTAAATAATACTTTAATACACTGTACAAACAGTTAGGAAAGTTTTAACAAAAAAAATTTGTAACTAAAATTTAAATTAATAAAAACAGACGTTTCTAAACAAAAAACAAATTTAAATTTATTTATTTATAAGTTTAAAAAAAAAACTAAACACAGATTTTGATTTATGATAATATGATTAAATTAAACTGAAATTTCAGTGATAGTAGGTATGAAAAAGATGAATGTTTGTTATACAATTTAGTATAATTTCAAATTATTTTAAAAATTGAGACAATTCGAAAAATATTATCTATAATCTTTAACTAATAAATTATCATTAATATGAGTCGGAGCTTATGTCAATTTTCAAAATATCAACTTCCTAAATGTCGAATCCCAAAATGTCGATGTTTTAATTTTATGTAGAAAATTGTGTATTTTAGTTTTTAAATAGATTTTTTGGTACTACACCGTTTTGCTGGAAAAAAAATCTTGAATAACAAAAATTCTGAAAAATAAAAACTTGAAAAAAAAATCTTGAATTAAGAAAAATCTTGGAAAAAAATATCCTGAAAAAAACGAATTTGGATTTTTCTTTTTTGTTTTTTTCAAAGAATATTCTAAATGCTTTGTTGTTGAAATGTTTCTATAGAAAAATACTTAGAAAGAATTTTAGGGTCAATCTCAAAAACAGTGTTTCAATAAATTGTTTAGCGAAGATTTGGGGGCGATAGCCGATAGCGCTCACTATTTTTAATGGTTTTGTTGTTCAAATAAGAACAAAAATAACCAGAAGAGATTCTATAGTCTATTTAATATGTTTTATTGTTGACATATTTATGTAAACCAAATTAATTGACAAGAATTTTAGAGTTGGTTACAAAATCAGGATTATACGCCTTTTCCAGAATATATATGTGTATGATTTAGGAAGAATTTTAGAGTTGGTTACAAAATCAGGATATTAATCATTTGCTTAGTGGGGGTTTGTTGAAATATAATTATGTGAACAAAATTAATTGAAAGAAAATTTGGAGTTGGTTACAAAATCACTATTATACGCTTTTTATAGAATATCTATATATATATATATATATATATTTATATATATAGATGCTTATATATATATATATGTATGCTTGAGATTCTGAATTTGGAGGGTTTTTATAGTAGCCTACAAAATCAGAGCTTCAACCAGTTATTTAGTGAAAAATTCTTTACATTTTGAAAGTCGACATTTTTCTAAGCGACATTTCAACATGTTGGGTACAAGTCGATATTTTGGGAGTCGATGTTTTGTACAAGTTGACATTTTGGTAGTCAACATAAATTTTCCCGACCCATCATTAATACATTACAACCTATTATTAATGTAAATTAGCCTAAAACATTGAATGCAATAAAATATATAGTAGATATATTTAAACTACTTCAATAGAATAAATATTATACTTAGGATTTTCAAAAATCTTTCAAATTTGCATTTTATTAATATGTAGGTTATATTACAAAACTCTCTCATATAATTACAAATATTTTCGTGGTTATTATTTAAATTTATTGTTTTGTTAAATCCAAAATATTTAAACTACATAATATGTTTTCGTTAAGAATTAAATATTTTTTCTTACTTCCAGATTTTAAAATAAGCTCAGTGGGTAATTTAAATGTTAACTTTTGTGTTTCCTTATTATAATGACTTAAAAATTAATACTCTAAATTTAAGATTATATAAGTATGTATTATTTTTATTTTTACTAAAAGTTAATAAAAGAAAGAAGATTATTTTCATACTGATTTTTCGTAGTTATAAATCGGACAATATTTTGAGAGTTTTTTCGCTAAGACGTGGTGGATAGTACTAATACTAACTAAGTACTATTAAATGAGCACTGTTGTAATATTTATTTTTATTACGTTATAATATTAGATATTTACATTCTTTCAGGAAAATAACATTCGCGAGGAAAATTATAATTAAAAATTAATTTTTTAATAATTTTCCTTCCTATTAAAAATACTTGCAACTTGCAACTCGCTTAAACACGGCGATCGAAAACCCTAAGTAAATATAATAATAAATATATATAATATGGAGCCTTGATATCCGCGGAGTTTAGCACATGATTTATTAATCGAGGTATTGTTCAAATTTTGTTTATCTTCTTAAATGTAAAACAAAAATTATATATTGAATAAAATATTTGAAATACATGTATGAACGGCTATGACAATTAAAAATTTTTATTAATAATTTTATTTCTTTTCTGCCTGGATGCTCTTACGAAGCACAAATAGCACAAACAAGGTGCCGTTGTGATACCATTGCGTACTTTTTATTAATTTTTAATATTATTTACTTAGTTTTCATTGTACATACATATAGTACTAATATAAAACTAATAAGTAATTGCACTTTTGTTGTTGTTAATTGTGAGCCCGGATTAAAATTTTCCATACGAAGGGCATTCAAATTCAGTCATACGTTTGTTATTTTATATTAATGAAGCTCTCATTTTTACACTTATTTTTAAATATTATATACAAATCTAGTAGAAAAATTAAGAAAAGTGATATTTTTGCAAAAAAAGATAAATAAGTTCAGATAATTCAGATATTCAGATAAATAAGTTCAAATAAAAAGATAAAAAAAATAAATAACCTGAAATAAAGGTCTAAAAATAAAAATCAAGAACACGATTACTTAAGAGTATAAGCAGAAATGTGTTTTTCCCATTACTTTTTATTAAAGTCAATATTATATTTAATCTGTACATGTAATTTACTACACCTAGACTAATTTTGACTAACTTTTTGTACTTTTTATGTTAATACATATGGTATATACATTAACATTTAATATGTGCTTAATGCCTCTATATATCAAGCCAGAAAACTGAGAGAAAAACTTAAAAAAGCTCCCTTATTTTGTGTATAAATCGTATGGGAAAATTTTCTTTATTCTAGAAGGCTATTTGTGTACAGAAATACCTTTTCAATTAAATACCTATAAAATAACATACAATAATTCCTATCATATGGCAAAATTTTATTGAAAAATAATAATATTTTCATTCATAATTTGCAAAAAAACTAAAACTAATCAAATAAAAAATTATGTATCCTCACACTTTCACATTAAACATGAGACTAAATAAGAAATTAAGAAAATGACAAATGTATGAAAAGAACGAAAGAAATTAAAAAAATATTTTTTTTTTATGTATAGGGTAACATACATTGTGTACTTCCACATTGTAAAGCTCTTTAAATTTTTTGAAAGTTTTTAAATTACTGGAATAATATATTTGCTTTATGTTTTTTTTAGTTTTTTAATATTAATAATCTATAATTATAATTTAGTAGTTTTCACTTTTCAGCCACACACTACGTATTATGACATTCCGCTAAGTTTTGAATACAAGTACATATTTGGACACGATTTTTCTATTACAAAATCTAAATTAACATAAAACATACATAAGTATGTATGTTTAGAATCATAATTCTTTTGGAATAAAGAAATTTTGTACCACATGCGAATTTTTTGTAATTTAGATGTCACGATAAAATATACTTACATACCAGCTACAGGGCACCTAGTAGTTAATAATATGTATTAATAACATAAAAAAAAAATAGCTTAACTTAATATCTAATCAATCTTTAAATTACGTTCAATATGTATTGTATACATACTTCAAGTCATAAACAAAAATAAAAATAATCACAGATTATTTACAGAAATAAAAATAATATAAATTAAGCAAAATAAAATAAAACATAATTCATTTTCTATTTTAATTAGATAATTTTTATAATTTAATAATTAATAATTTGAAAAAAATTAAATTTTTTTTATTTTGTGAATGTGGCTATCTTTCTAGAATTTGCAGTATTACTCAATTTATTGTTTAAATTTTTACAAAAATTGTTCAACAAAATATTAAAAAAAGTCCCAAATATTTTAGGAAAAATAATTATAGGTTCATCACATTTACAAATCTCGTCAAAACGTAAATTAATGTCGTCAGAATTTGACTTTGATAAGTCAAATAATTTTAAATTAGACTTTGATAAGTCAGAAATTTGACAAGGAATGCTCTTCTTGGATGGTTCAAGGAAACCTGTGGTTTGAAGAAATTTTATTTTATAAACTTAAATAATTTTATGCAGTATAGCATCCATATGGAAAAGTATATAATTTATTGTATTTAATTTATTGCCAAAATTAAACCACCACGTTGCAAGTAATTAAAATAATAATTTTATGAAACAAAATCACCCTTTGATTGTCCAATTCTATTTTTACATTCCACTTAATTTATTTGTTTTTTTGATATAGAGTGAACATAGTTGTTGCTTGTTGATTAAATATTTTTTGATATTCTTCTAAGTAATCCGAATGCAAAATACGTATGAAAGAACTAACATTTCTTTTCAATAACTCTATTTAAGATAGCTGTGAATTAGACTTAGAATTTAATTCACCTAATTTTATTATTTTTCTGATTCTTAATTTTTTTTTTCAGATTCTATAATACTCTGATACGATATTAAATAATTACAGCCGCTAAATCTCCTCTATAAACCAAATAGTATTTCCAATATACAAAATCAAATGGAACAATGCACAATATTAATCATTTACCTTATAAACAATCCAAATTAAAAAAAAAGAAACGCATACATCAAACCCTTTTATGTTACAAATCAGATAATTTTTATTTTTTTATTATTGAAATTTACCAACAATTTCCACTCGAATTAATAACGAAACTAAATTTCGTATAAAATTCGGAAAATCAATTGAGTGTTCTGACTTGATGAATGATATATAGAGGCATTGATGTGCTTATTAAAAATCTGATGGTTCTTAATTTTATTAATGATTAAAACCATTTGTATCTTTCAAAATAAATTATTTAGGTTAATAGAAGATTTTTTATTTTAATGTTGTTTAACTTTTGTAAAGCTTCGATTGTTCTAAACTGCCGCTTATTTTAATAATTATCTAGTTTTTATTCTTACAAAAAAAATTATTTGGACTAATAAAAACCATTTTAGTTTTAGATTCTTTTATCTAAGATATGTAAAATATTATTTTAATAATTATCTAGTTTTTATTCTTACAAAAAAAATTATTTGGACTAATAAAAACCATTTTAGTTTTAGATTCTTTTATCTAAGATAACGGAACCCCTTCATAAGTCAAAATACAAATATGTCAACGGAACTGCGTAACGTCACCTTTTCAAAAACATTTATCACCACCTCCCATCTCCTCCTTTAAGGACGAAAAGGACATTTAAGAACATGCTGTCCCATTTCAGTTTTTCTATCTAAGCCGTTATATATTTAAGTTATATATATGATATTTGTGTGGGTCGATTTGTTGAAAAACAAAATGTTGAATTAAAAATGGCAAAAACCAAAATGTTAAAAAAAAAATTTTGATTCAAAAAAAGTTGGAAAAAAAAATGTCGAGTAATGAAAGCGTTGTTGAAAATTGAAATGAAAAATAAAATGGCGAAGAGAAAAGTTGAAAAACAAAAAATGCTGAAATAAAAATACACTCATTTACATTTGTATGTAGCTTTAAAAAATTTTTTTTTTAATATTTTTTATATAATATATTTTTTTTCCAGAACCAGTTTTTCAACATTATTTTTACCAACATTTTATTTTTTAACATTTTTCCCTATTCCACATTTTTTTTCAACATTTTTTTTTCGACAATATGATCTCCCATAATGTATAGTAATTTTAATTAAGTAAAGTAATGATCTAACATTTTTTTAACGTCTATTTGATAAAGATGGTGTTGCCATTGTGGAAATATAGAAGTTGAAATATAAATTTTGACAAAAAATTAAAAATGAGATATTTGAAATTTTTGCAAAAAAACACCCCTTCTAGTGTACCCCTTCTTTTTGGAAAGCTCTCTTTCCACAATAAAAATCATCCATACACATTTCGAATGTATCTCTTATATTTTAGAAGATACGACCACTTATTGCCGCATAATACTTGTTCTATTTTTTTTTACCTATTTTTTACACATCTAGCTGAATCGTTGTTTCATTTTCTTTTCTAAATTATAAATATTTTTTAATATTTGCTGAAATTTTAAAAGTTAAATAATTAAAAATATTGCCGTAAATGATACGCAATATTTGATTGTTAAATCAAATACGCAGTATTTGATTGTTAATAATAATACGCAATATTTAATTGTTAAATCAATTGATTGTTGTTTTGCTCCGTAAAATATACACGTTGTCCATAAATACATATTTGCAAATGTATTTAATGCATTTAATTGAACTGCAAAATTCAATATTAGGTGAATATGGGCAACCCCTTCTATTATCAATTTTAAATTCTGAATAAATTTCATTATTATTTCTATTCGGAATAAATGAATGCCCACTACATTTTGTAGGTTTTCTGCGATACATTGGATATCCATCATTGCCAGTTATTGTATGCATTACTAAATCTTTAGGAAATTTTTTTGAACATTTACCATTGTCCATACATGGATGACTGTTTAAATGATACAGAACTATAATAAAATACTATCTACTATCATTAAATAATTATAAAATCTATACTATATTAAATGAGTTTTGTTTCAAGCTATTTGAAGGTACACGTAAAACAAAATATCATTTAGATTCCGAAATATTTACGCCACAACAGACTAGAAAAAGAAAACTAAATACAAAAATTGGAAGCAAAATATCTGTAAAAAGTTGTGCTAACAAGGTAAAACTTATATTTCTTCAAGGTAAATACTGTTGTTGAAAAAGAAATTGAAACTGGCATGCAAATCTACCTACTTTTTCTTGTCAAACAAAAACTTCAATGAAGAAGTGAGAAAAAATCTTTAAAAACTTTTGGGCTCGGAGCGATGATTTAACGAATAGATTTTATAGCCAATTTATTAAACGAAAAAAAATTTCTAGACATAGAGTTGAAAATTCTAATAGAAAAAATAATACATTCTTATACTATTTCAAACACGATAAGAATACTTTTCAAGTATGTAACACTTTTTTTTTAAATACCCTGAGCACATGGGAGAAACGCATTTATTATTCTTTTAAATACCTGCAAGACCACAAAACAGGAATAGTTAAGCCTTTAATACGAGATGAACATATTAAGCGTCATCCGTTTGAAGAATTTAATAATAATATTAGAAATTATATAAAGTCTTTGCGGACTGTGCACTGTAATATTTCATTATTGTAGAGCTGACTTATCAAGAAAAATATATATATCTTATCAATATATATATAATATATAATATATCAATATTCTTATCATCTATACATCATTTATTCATCAGTGACAAAAACGATATGTAAATAAATACCATATATAAATAATAAGTATGTATTCCAATATCATATGAATATAAATTCTTCAAGTAATCGTTAATTTTTTGTTTAATAAAATTTTTTTTGTACTACGCATCATCATTCTCAACAATTTTAAATTATTGATTAAAAAAGAAATTCAAAAAAATCGTTGAAGAAATTTGTTAGAAAAATTGAGAAAAAATCAAATCACACTTTCTTCAATTTTAAGGTAACTCTTTATTATTAAGAAAAATAGCTAACAGAAATAAAAGTATAATGTTGAAGCTTTAATTGTTATGTATTACTTCAAAAAAATTAGAACAGGTGTTCAAGTTACAGGTGTTTAAAAATAGGGATTTTTCAGTTTTTTGACCATTACACCTTCGAAACTGAAGGCGATACAAAAATATTTTCTGAAATGACTCATAGTTTTTTTTTTTAAATCTAACTCTTTTCAAAATTTCAAGTTTCTAACTTACTTTTTAGAAGAGAGAAGGGTTAAAGAATTTTGCAAAATTTGAATTTCGTATAACGGTAAATTAAGACACCGTAAGGCACAAGTATATATTTATTGTATATATATTTTTAAAACTAATAAAAGCAGTAATCGTTCGGCGTTTTTAAATTGAAGATATACTTTATACAACTTGTGTTATGGTTGGGGCGACAGAAAATAGTTGTTCAATCAAATTAATATTTTCATGATATCTATCAGCAGTTTCATAGCTCTATTCCAAAAAAAAAATGTGGAAATCTAAAAATTAGCAGTTCGATATCTATCCGAAGTTTTGG
The DNA here is from genome assembly GCA_947095535.1 of Poecilobothrus nobilitatus. NCBI lineage: Eukaryota > Metazoa > Arthropoda > Insecta > Diptera > Dolichopodidae > Poecilobothrus > Poecilobothrus nobilitatus. Next base: position 118,271,198 of record OX352773.1, read on the forward strand.
TTGGATCTCAACCAAAAAAAATAAGAACATACAAATTCATTTAAGAATATTTTGTGTTAAATGCAAGACTCAAACGTTCTTAGTGTTTGAGTTATCTGGGTGACGGACAGACGGACGGACGAACAAAGCTTAATCGACTCAGAATTTGATTCTCATCCGATCCATACCTTTGAAGATATATCTAGCTACCTTATTCCCACGTTTCGATAAACGGAGGAGCTTGTTATATACAGATAATCGCGTAGAGAGAGAATTTAAAAAATAAGTTCCAAATTTTGGCAATTCGGTATGAAAAAACATAATTTTAAAAATTAAATTGAGCTTATTGTTCTGCAGGAGTGCGTTTCGTTTCTAACTTCGAGTAGCTGCCACATTCTAATACTATGAAAATAATTTAATCATTCTACCCAAAAGCATTTTATCATAACTCAAAAACTAAAACGGTTTGAGCAGCCAATGAGGTTTTGTTAGAAAGTGGTGAAGGATTAGAAAAATTTCATATGTATGTATACATATAAATTTCATATATATGTATACTATACTGTACCCTATGTTGTATGTTGCTGTATGTAAGTTGTCCAATGTTTCTTTTAATTGGAAACAGTTTCTCGTTTTATTAAAATAAGAAGGAGTAAAAATCTGCTTTAAATGATACTCTTCAAAGAAAAGGAGTAGATAGGTATTATAAGTTTTTAATATTTTTTTTATTAAACTTATTAAGTAAAAAATAAAACTTCAAACAAAAAATAATAGACAATTTTAAAAAAATTTTTTTAAAATTAAATAATAACTAGAAAATCCCTTGTGCAATTGCACAATTTCTACAGCTTCAAAAACATTTACGTTATCATACTGACTCTCTTAATAAACTACCTAAAAATTTTATTTTTACATCAGCACCATTAAAAAAATGTTGGAATCACTTACTTACTTGATGTAATAGAAAAAAAAACATAAAACAAATATAAACACATAAAATTAAAAAAGCTAGGTACAGTTTATTAATTTTTTCTCGTCGTTTTTTCGTGGGGGTAATTTTTGACAGTTTTTTAATTATTGAGAAAAAATTGTCCAAGCTAAAAACACATTCAGGGTAAAAGTTCGTGGCGATATGTCAAAAATTGTTTGAAATACATGTACATGTACAATGTGCACTATACATGTATAGTGCACAATAAAAACCGGCGATTTTTTTGCCCGACTGAAAAGTTTATATTTTACAATTTTGTAGCGGTGAAATGAATATAGTTATATTGTGACATTAAAATTTAAAAACAATTTTTAATGTCATTTTGTTAACATTCGTAGATAGGTTAAGATAATAATATGTCATTTGAAAAAAATTAATCGAGGAAGTAATAAAGAAAATAGTAAATTACATGAAGACACATTCATTCTTCTTAGTTTCAAAAAATGTTCTTCATCCTTCTCCTTTATTTCCATATAATATTTTACGAAGAAATCATCTTGTTCCGATCTTCATTTACTATGAAATTCGAATTCACACACCAACCGCTACAACATTTATTTTTTGTTACCTTTAAAACAATCCCAATAATCGAAATAATTTTAATATTTTGTAAAATTTTATTCTTTATTTTTCTTTAGTTTTAAAAAAAAAATTTTATGTCAATCAAAAACAGCTATTTTCGCCGCGAAATTACTTTATTTAGCAAAACTACTTTCAAGTTTTTTGCGTTTCTTTTTTCTTGCTTGAAAAAAATTTGCTGAATTTATTTTATTTAAATGTACTTTGGAAGAGGCCTTTGGTATATTTAATAAAAGATTCATGTCTCTGATAATGAAATTTCATAAATGTTCGGGCGCTTTTTTTGTGACGGTTGTTTTCGACAGCTTTTATTTTAATGGTCTAATAATAAATTAGTACAAAATTATGAATCTATTGTGAGAGAAGGCTTCTAAAATGATATTTTCTATGTTATATTTTTTCTTTTTTTTTAAGAAAAATATCCATTTCTATAACATTTAGTAAGTTTCTGACTTCTGTTGTGAAATATAGTTATCTAAGTCTGTCGAATTTTATATTAATAAAAAAAATTCGAATATTTTATGTTATATCAAAAATTCAGCTTAAAAATCAAAATTTCCATCTACTACTACCTAAATTCTACTTTAAAGTCTGTTGCGAAGCTTTTACCAGCTTTTATAATAGTGAAAACAATCAAAAGAAAAACGCAGGTAGGTAGCTATAAATTTACAACTGGCATAAATATCAAAAAACAGGGCATGTTATAAACTAAATTGTATGGCCGCTATGACTTTCTGTGAACCTTTTGTAAATACTTATATGCAGAATCAAAAGGGTAGTCATGGGCTGTTAGATTGAAGTGTTTTGCGGTGATTAGAAGATCAGAAAATAGTTTTAGGTATAAAAAAAGTTGTGTGGCAGCTATGACTTCCTGTGAACCTTTTGAAAATACTTATATACGGAATCAATAGGGTAGTTATGTCCGGTTAGATTGAAGCGTTTTGTGGTGATTAGAGGATCGGAAGATAGTGTTTGGTATAAAAAACACTTGAAGTTGTATGGCAGCTATAACTTCCTGTAAACCTTTTGAAAATACTTATATACAGAATCAATAGGGTAGTTATGTCTGGTTAGATTGGAGCGTTTTATGGTGATTAGGGGATCAGAAGATAGTTTTTGGTATAAAAAACACTTGAAGTTTTATGCCAGCTACGAGTTCCTATGAACCTTTTGAAAATACTTTTATACAGAATCAATAGGGTAGTTATGTCCGGTTAGATTGGAGCGTTTTGTGGTGATTAGGGGATCAGAAAATAGTTTTTGGTATAAAAAACACTTGAAGTTGTATGGCAGCTACGATTTCCTATGAACCTTTTGAGAATACTTGTATACAGAATCAATACGGTAGTTACAACCGGTTAGTTTGGAGCGTTTTGTGGTGATTAGCAGATGAGAAGATCGTTTTTAGTATAAAAAACACTTGAAGTTCTGTGGCAGCTATCACTTCCTGTGAACCTTTTGAAAATACTTTTATACAGAATTAATAGGGTAGTTATGTCTGGTTAGAGTGGAGCGTTTTGTGGTGATTAGGAGATCAGAAGATAGTTTTTGGTATAAAAAACACTTGAAGTTGTATGGCAGCTACGACTTCCTATGAACCTTTTGAGAATACTTATATACAGAATCAATAGGGTAGTTATAACTGCTTAGTTTGGAGCGCTTTGCGGTGATTAGCAGATGAGGAGATAGTTTTTGGTATAAAAAACACTTGAAATTCTATGGCAGTTATCACTTCCTGTGAACCTTTTGTAAATACTTTTATACAGAATCAATACGGTAGTTATGTCCGGTTAGATTGAAGCGGTTTGTGGTGATTAGAGGATCAGAAGATAGTTTTTGGTATAAAAAGCACTTGAAGTTGTATGGCAGCTATGACTCCAGAGCCAATTACAAAAAAAAACAAAAAAAAACCATCCGCAGCACCAAATGAAAATACGTTGTAAATATGACTGTAATATGAGCAGTGATTTAGGCGTGATACGGTTTCATACAAACTCACCAACAATTTTATATATTAAGATTATTTATTATGTTACAAAGTTTGCCAAAAAGTCTTTCGCATATAATATATAAATTATAATACATTTATATTCTTGTGAAAAAATAGTAAAAAGCCTTTAGGAGCCCCCGCTATTTCAAAAACTTTGAAGTTAAAATATTTATACAAGAAATATAATAAGGAGAGATTTTAGAATTGGTTTTAAAATCAGGGTGTTAATGATTTCTTTGACAGGGATTACGTATATGTATATATGTATACATGATATTCTGAATTAGGAAGAATTTTAGAGTTGAATTCAAAAACAGGGTCTTTCCTATTTTTAGAATATTTATATATACACATGTACATTTGAGATTCTGAATTATGAGTAATTTTGGAGTTTGTTACGAAATCAGAGTTATAAGCTTTCCACAGAATATTTGTATTTATATATGTATATGTATATGATTCCCAATTAAGAAAGATTATATAGTTCTTGATTTTGTAACGGACTATAAAATGCCTCCTAATTCAGAATCTCACATATCCAAGTATATAAATTTTCTGACATTGAGTAAAAAAAAAATCAATGTTTAGTGGGCTATAAGCCCCTAAAGGCTCAATGAAGTTTTCCAATTTCTTTGCTGTCGCGCTTAAACGGTTTAACAAATTTCAACGCAATTTACAAAAAAGTAGCTTTTTACCACAGGAGCTGATTTGGTTACTATCCATTAACCCATTTCAGCACCAGAACTTTTTTCAATTTCTTTGTTGTCGCGCTTAAACGGTTTTACCAATTGAGTTGAAAATTTACAAAACTGTAGTTCTTCACCCCAGAACATCACTCAGTTGATTTGGTTACAATCCCTTGAGCTGTTTTGGCACCAGGGCCCAATGAAGTTTTTTAATTTCTTTGTTGTCGCGCTTAAGCGGTTTTACCAATTGAGTTGAAAACTTACAAAAGTGTAGCTCTTTACTACAGGAGCTCACTGAGTTGATTTGGTTACGATCCATTTACCCGTTTCGGCACCAGACTTCAGAACATGAAGTTTCTCATTTTTTTGTTGTTGTGCTTAAACGGTTTGACCAATTGAAAAGTTGCACAAGTATTGCACTTTGGCACACAAACTCATTCAATAAATTTTTTTGTTATACATTAACACATTTCGACACGATAGACTCAAAAAAAAAAAATTTTGTTTCAAATTTGTGTCTACTTTGGCAGAATGAATTTATGATTCTAAATAAAGCCTGTGACAAAATGTTTATCAACATTTTTAAACACATTTCCGCACGACCACCTATTAATAATATTTTGCCTAATTTTCTGTATTGTTATTATTATTAAAAAGATATTTCCAACACTCTTTACTTTTATCTGTACAGTTTTTAATATTCCATAAAAACCTTTCAATGCAAATTTCTAATATAGAACAGGAATTAAAGTAACCTTATTAAGTATCTTAAGAATACTGTGTTTAAGTCTTAAGAACATAACATTTTCGGCCGTTGTTAAAAAACAGAAACAAAATCCTACATTAGACAATCATCATGTCATCATTGAGAAATGCATTATTTACATGTGGTCTTTACAAGTGATCTACCTATATAAGATGCATGTGTATAACATATTTCCCATAAAATGTCATTGAAATATGTACATATAGTATGTATAATATCCGTATATTTAAAAATACTATAAACATAATCAATTAAATAAGAAAACATATTCACATTTCTGTACAGTATTTAATCAAAAATGAGTACATACATATTTTAAGAACTGAAAATCTTACATTGTTATCCATACATAATTTTTACACATATTTTTAGCCCATCAATTTGAAAACATAATTAGAAAAAGTAAACGTAAATAAATTCAGGCTGATTTATTAAGGTAAAACACAATCATGTAGTTTGTATATTAAAAAAAAATATGTTAAATCTGGAATGTATGCATTTAAAAAGAAGTTTTTTCAATTGAAGAGCTGTCGGTGTTGTAGAATCTCTAACAGTGAGGGTACATTAAAAAGTTGTTCTACAACATTATTCTTTTAAGAGACCTATGCATAGTTAATATTTCATCTCTTTATTAAACAGTGTATACATTTTGTAAACAGACGGATTGACAGAGCGAACCTAATAGCAAATTTTTCAAAATATGCTTAAAAGGATAATTCACAAAAACATGAAGTGACATTACTTATGAAAAAAAATGCATTACATTATAGTCTTTAATAATTGGAATGCGATTTTATATTCCGGTATTAGCAAATATATTGTGGAAACTCACTCGGCCCTAATAGTGTACTCAAGAGATTTTAAAGATTTTTTGTAAACGAGTTGTCTCTAATTCTTTGCTCTGTTTATTCAATTTAATTAAATGTAATAAAAAATATAATATTAATAATCAGCATCTGTAAATACATAGTAATAAGTTAACTACCTATATTAATTAAATTATATTAACGCAGAAACAAAGGTTATTAATTTTTATTTCATAAAGTCAATAAAATTCTCCGGGCAACGCCGGGTACTCTGCTAGTAGTTTTATATAGAAACAGTACAAAACAAAAACATTTTTTAGAAACTAGTGCGTATATCTTGTAAAATATAAGAAATGGGTTCCGAGTACGTATGGATGATTTTAAGAGTAGAAAGAGACCATTTTAAGGAGGAACAGTTACTGGGGTTTTTTTGTTTTGTTAACGGTATATATAAAAACACTGAAATGTCCTTTTCGTCCTATGTTTTTGAAAAGTTGAAGCTACAAGATACCGTTATCATACACTAACTTTGCTCTACGCGTGATCGCGTTATCTTTAGAATCCCCCAATAAAGTACCATTTATTATTCCAATAAAGTACCATTTTCATTTATTTATTTATTTATCTCGCCTAGTGAGCCCAATCGCTCGTACAGAGTATATGTATATATTAAATTAATTTTAACAAATTTTTACAAATTGGTATTAAAAAGAATTATCCAAACAGTGAAATTTAACTAACTTAAAGACTACGATTATTTCAATATTTGCCTTAAGACTAAATGAATTAAAAAATCAAACAAAATAAGAAACAAAATAAAATAAGCAAAGTGAAAAAATAAAAAAAAATATAAAAACAAAATTAAGAGAGAAAAAAAAAAAAAGAAATTCATTATATTAGGTCCAAAAATTGCTTATTTACTTCTCTTTTAAATTTATTCATACTATTTAATTGTTTTAATTATGCAGGTAGTTCATTATAAATTTTGTATCCAATATTACAAATTATATCATGACCGTTGAATCTTTTGTTGGTAGAAATAATTCTAATGTTTTCAGCTGTCTTGTATTATAAGTATGCTATTCATTGTTTAAAGTTGGCTTTGTATTTGTATTGATATTATTTGTGATGACTGAATGGATTTGTACAGCAAGTATATTTTTCATAAGTAAGTTTAATGGTAAAATACTATGTAGTTTGTATATTTTCTTATTTGATTTTCTTATCCAAAGAGATTTTTTATTGCTTTGTTTTGTAATTTTTGCAACAAATTTAGCTCTTTCTTGTAACTATTTCCCCTTATTTGAATTGAGTATGTAATACTACTGTGGAATAAACTATAATATAGCAATCTTTTCATTTCGTGCGGTACTTTTTTCCTAATATGACTGAATATCCAGCAATTCTACTCGCTTTTTTAGCTGTTCTTGTATTTGTGGAGTCCAAGTTAGGTTAATGTCAAGTATAACACCTAAATACTTATATTGGTAGGCCATCTCAATTTTCTGGTTGTGAAGTGTAATATCGATTATGTTGGATGTTTTTTCTTTAAACAACATATACTTTGTCTTTGTAGTGTTTATTGTAAGTTTATGTTTATTCATCCAATTTTTTAGAACCAGCATGTCCAAGTTGATCGTATTTTGAAGGTTGTTATAATTATCATTTGTGTACACTTTTGCTAAATCATCTGCAAACATAAATGGTTTACCATGCAGGTCGAGATTAAGTAAACTGCTGACGTAGCACGTGACCAAGGTTGGACCCAATGAGCTACCATGAATAACTCCATAATTGATGTTATTTGTTTTGTTTTTTATACCATCGCATTCTGGCAATTGAGTTCTTTCTGAAAGGTAGCTGCGAAACCAATTGAGTTCCTTACCTGTAATACAACATTCATAAAGTATTCTTATTAAAGTTTTCCTGTCTACAGAATCAAATGTTTTCTTTAAGTCAAAGAAGACTGCTACAACTTTTTTGTTTTTGTCAATACCAACTTGAACTTCGGACACCAAATCAAATAACGCTGCTTGGGTATTTGAATTTTGTTTAAAGCCATATTGTTTACCATTAGTTAAGTTTGCCGATTTTAAGTGATCTGTGAGCTGAATATTAACGAAAGTTTCAATTAAAGGTTGAAAGGTAGACGAAATCGAAATAGGCCGAAAGTTATTCAAGTTTTTAACATCACCACTCTTGCATATGGGTATAACTTTCTTTTCTTTCATTATTATGGGCATTTCTTCTTGTATCAGCGATTGATTAATCAAATTGGTTATATGATAAGCTAATTCACTTTTACACTCCTTCACTAGCGATGTTGCTATTTTATCAGCTCCAGCGGCATTGGAATTAGACAGCTGCTTTATTACATTAATAGTCATATTTCTATCAGCTAGGTGAAATTTAAATTCTTTGTTTGTTCTAGTTCTTGGAAAGTAAATTGTATTAAATTTTTTCGCCATATTTTCACCAATACCACAGTAAAACTTGTTGTATTGCTCAACTTTGTCTGTTTTTTCATCTTCACTCAACTCAACTTTGGAAAAAAATTCATTTGTTTTCGCTTTCGAAGCTGTTATAATGTTTTTTATATATTGCCAATTTTTTTTGGGGTCACCAGCCGCTTTTTGAAATTGTTTGTTATCATACTTTTCCATATTTTGTCTTTTTAGTATTGTTAATCTTTTTGACCAATAAGAATATTTTGTTTTTATATATTCAGAATCCCTATTTTTTACATGTTTCTTATACCAATAATTTTTCCTTTCTATTAGTTCTATACATTTTTTGTCTATCCAAGGTACGGTATATTTATCTACACTACTTTTTCTTTTCCAAGAAACGGTAGCACTATTTATTATATTTTTTATGGTAGCTGTCAACTTGTTTGCTACTTTATTTATGTCATTGCCATTGATATTACAATTTTTCAATTGCTCTTTGACACTTGTTAAGTTTGTTTTTTTAAACATCTGATCGACATCTTTATTGTTTTTACCAGTATTTACATTCTTCATTTCAATAAGCATTCCAAGATGGTCTGAGATATCATGTTGAAATAAAGATATGTACAATTGAGCATTAGTATCATTGGAGATTACATGATCAATAAAACTGTTTGATATAGGCCTAGTTACTTCTTTGTTGCAGAAAAAATAACCATTGGATTCCACTAAGTTCTTATAAGAATGACTATCATATATATTTTTTAAGTTAAAAGTATATCACCAATAATTAACAATTTGTTTGTTTTTAGGTATTCCAGATGTTTGTCTAACTTATTTAGAAAAGCTTCAACAAAATTCATTGAGTTTATTGGTGGTTTCCATATAGTTGAATATTATAATGAAGTTTATTATAATGTACCTGGATATTGATAATGCTGTTGTATTCATCACAGGAAATATATTGTGTTTGATAGTTCACATTTTCATGTATAAATATGCCTGCACCTCCTCCTCGTCTGGACTTCCTGCTCGAAAGTACTTTAGAGTATTTGTTGATGTTAATACCATTTTCTTCTAAAATCCAGGTTTCAGATAATATTATAACGTGTATAGTGTATTTGATAGTGTCTAGAATATAAGTAATTCCATCTAATTTGTTTTTCATACTTCTTGCATTTAAATAGAGAATTTTTAAAGAATTATTGTCTTTCAAAGAAATATCATTTATATAGAGATCTGTTTTTACATGGTAATTAAGTGGCAAATTGTAAGTGTAATTATTTGACATTCAGATTTGATTCTTGAAATATACGTATAATCTTACTTGTTGGTGTTTTTCTTATAAAGAGTTTACCATTCTTAACCCATGTAAATTGAATATTTTTTGCTTTTTTCAGATCTCCTGCTTTTTTATAAAGAAGACTAAAATATGGTGTGAATCTTTCATTTACGAAAATTATATTTTCTTTACTAGTCTCTTCGTTATTTAAAATGTGCATAGTTAATGTTTTGTTTTTTTATGGCTGGCTTAAACATATTTTTGTGTGCCAGGTCGTTAAACTCAATTATGATTTTTTTTGGCTCACCTGACTTTTTTGAATCAGGTTTAATCCTATAAATTTTCTTAAAATGTCCTTTATCAAACGTATATTCCAACTCAGAGGATAATTTTTCTACTATTGCAATTGGTTCAAGTTCAGGTATTTCTGACACTCCACTAATTTCAATCTGGTTAATAAGCCGATCTAGCTTGATTATTTCCAATTCGGTTTTATTATATTGAATATCAGCTTTTAATGTCTTATTTTCATTTCTCAAGTTCAAACTTTCGTCCAATAGACTATCAATATATTCTTTAAGTTCTCTAACCTGATTACAGAACCAGAATTTCTCCAGATCCAGCGTGTAGTTTTTTATTACTTCATTTTCCAGGCCCAAACAGATGTTACAAAACAACTTTCTGCATTCACCATCACACTGTATTATTGAATTTAGTCTTAAATTAATTTTTATTTTGCAGTGACTACAATTATTAATATTGTTATTTGACATTTTGAATGATTTTTTCAAATAATCATTACCTATTTCATTACTTATTTATTTTTTATCACATTTTTGAAAAAGTTATTTATTAGTTTTACTATGGTCGCTCGCTCCTGTGTTCACCTATTTTCAAAAAGATATCAGCCAGCAGAATTTTGCAAGCTTTATAATTTATATATATGGAATTAGTATTGTAATTTGTTGTTAAGTTAAGTCAAAATTTTGTTCTCTCGCTATCTCCGTAATATAGTCAAAAGACTGTGCGATATAACAAAAAAACTATTTGCACGCTTCATAAATTATAATAAAAATTATGTGGAATTGGTATTTAAATTTACTGTTATGTTAAATCAAAATTTTGTGCTCTCGCTATTTCCGGAATAGTCAAAACATTGAGTGTTATTGTTATATCAAAAAAACATTTTATAATTGAAATTTTTTTAGGCAACTTTAGATTTGGGATTCCTGTTGAAATTTCTTTAAAGTAAAACACAAACATTTAAGCTCCAATACTATATTTTTTCATTGTAAGAGTTCATTTTTCATTGTTCCTAAAAAAGAGTTATTGTTCCTAAAAAATTCTCTCTTATTTTTTATCAATTTTACTTACATAAAAAATTCTAAAATATTTTGTAGCTTATTTTGTGTATAAATCGTATGGGAAAATTTTCTTTATTCTAGAAGGTTATTTGTGTGCAGAAATACCTTTTTTAATTAAATACCTATAAAATAACATACAATAATTCCTATCATATGGCAAAATTTTATTGAAAAATAATAATATTTTCATTCATAATTTGAAAAAAACTAAAAATAATCAAATAAAAACTTATGTATCCTCACACTTTCACATTAAACATGAGACTAAATAAGAAATTAAGAAAATGACAAATGTATGAAAAGAACGAGACTCACACCAATTATCAGGCCATGAACTGCAGAGAGTAAAAGCTTAATAAGGGGCCAGCTTTTAACAAATTTGCACGTAGTCTTATATAAGAGGCCAAATATAAATCTTAAAAAATAAGAGGCCAACTATAAATCTTGAAATAACACAATAACGATTTACTTTATTCAATACGGTACAAAGAGAAAATTAAAGTTGCATCTTTTTTACAAAATTCATTAAAGAAAAATATTGTAAAATATAATGTTTTCATTCATAAATATGCATTTAAAAAATTGTCTTCCTATAAATTTTTTATTATAAAAGCTTCTTAAGATAAATTGCCTCAACATAGTATACTCAAGATAAATTGCCTCAATAGTATACGTCGAGATTACTTTCATGCATTAAAATTTTGTACACGCTTATATGGCTATAATCGAGACTCACATCAATGATCAATTACTAAATTACTCATACGCGATACGTGAGAATCTATTGCAATTCTCTCACAACTACATTCATGTGTATTCAGTTCTTGTCCTGTTTACTTGTGTTGGGCTTGGAAAAGATATTAAAAAAATATTTTTATTTTTATGTATTTTTATGTATATACATACATTGTGTACTACCACATTGTAAAGCTCTTCACCTTTTTTGAAAGTTTTTAAATTATCTAAATTAAAAATATATTTGCTTTATATTTTTTAGTTTTTTAGTTTTTAGTTACTACTTTTAGTTTAGTTTTTATTACTACGTATTATGACAAATAATACGAATACAAGTACATATTTGGATACGATTTTTCTATTACAAAATCTAAATTAACATAAAACGTACATATACGAATTTCTTGTAATTTACATGACACGGTAAAATATACTTACACATCAGCTATGAATAATATAAAAAAAAAAAATAGCTTAACTTAATATCTAATCAATCCTTAAATTACGTTCAATATGTATTGTATACATACTTCAAGTCATAAACAAAAATAAAAAAATTACAGATTATTTACAGAAATGAAAATAATATAAATTAAGCAACATAAAATAAAACACAATTCATTTTCTATTTTAATTAGATAATTTTTGTAATTTAATAATTAATAATTTGAAAAAAATTAAATTTTTTTTATTTTGTGAATGTGGCTATCTTTCTAGAATTTGCAGTATTACTCAATTTATTATTTAAATTTTTACAAAAATTTTTCAACAAAATACTAAAAAAAATACTAAATATTTTAGCAAAAATTGTAAGTATAGGTTCATCACATTTACACATCTCGTCAAAACGTAAATTCGTCAGAAATTAGACTTTGATAAGTCAAACGACTTTAAATTAGACTTTGATAAGTCAGAAATTTGACAAAAATACCGTTCAGGTATGTGGTTTGAAGAAATTTTATTTTATAAACTTAAATAATTTTATGCAGTATAGCATCCATATGGAAAAGTATATAATTTATTGGATCTGTGACCCAAATTTAACCACCATGTTGCAAGTAATTAAAATAATAATTTACTGAATCAAAATCACCTTTTGATTGTCCAATTCTATTTTTACATTCCACACAATTTATTTTTTTTGATATAGATTGGCTTGCATAACCAGCAACATATAGTTGTTTGCTTGTTGATTAAATATTTTTTGATATTCTTCTAAGTAATCCGAATGCAAAATAGATATGAAAGAACTAACATTTGTTTTCAATAACTCTATTTAAGGTAGCTGTGATTAGACTTAAGAATTCAATTCACCTAATTTTATTATTTTTCTGATTCTTAATTTTTTTCAGATTCTATAATACTCTGATACGATATTAAATAATTACAACCGCTAAGTCTCCTGTATATACCAAATCTTCTTTCCAATATACAAAATGAAATGTAACAATGCAAAATATTAATCATTTATCTTATAAACAATACCAATTAAAAAAAAAAAAACACATACATTCAAACCCTTTTATGTTACAAATCAGATAATTTTTATTTTTTTATTTTTTATTATTGAAATTTACCAACAATTTCCACTCGAATTAATAACGAAACTAAATTTTGTATAAGATTCAGAAAATCAATTGAGTGTTCTGGCTTGATGAAAGATATATAGAGGCATTGATGTGCTTATTAAAAATCTAATGGTTCTTAATTATATGCTTTTATATTAACTAGTCGGTGTCGGTTTATTTATTTATTTATTTGTCATTCTGTCACGTTTTTTTATTATCTTCGTAATCTGTTAGCAACATTTGTAAGTGTTGTAGGGTGCAGAGGAAAGTGTACAGGTTTCAAAAGTGGGGGTCATGTTGTTCGAATCTAGTTCAAATGCAACTTTTTTTTTTTTTAACTATCTATTCATCAACAATTTTTGAATAAAATATATGAATTTAAAACTTAAATTTTTATCTCTAAATTCATGCGCAATATATTTTTGATCTTTTCTCCTATAATAGTATAATATTGATGTCCATTGCACATGGTGTTTTGTATTAGCATATTTAGCAAAACACAATACATACAATATTTTTATGTATGTTGCTAAATTATTTTGTTTACAACATTTGTTTAGTATTTAAATCAAAATATTTGCTGTCAACATTCTTTAATGCATATTGAATATGCATGGTTAAAAATTAAGATTTTGATTTTATGTTCGTAATATGTTCAGAAAATATTTAAGTGTTGTATAGCGCATAGTAGAGTGTACGGGTTTTGAAAGTAAGGGTAATTTGGTTCAAATCCAATTCGTGTACGTGTACGAATATTTTTTTTTTTTTTTTGTTAACTGTATTCATCAACATTTTTTTAATAAAATTTTATGTATAATATACATAATTATTATGTACATATATTTGATATTTCCTCCTATAAAGTTCAATCAATCTTGATGTGCACATGTGTTTTGTATTAGGATTGAGCAAAACACAAAATATATAGGTACAATATTTTTATGTTGCTAAATTATTTTGTTTTAAAACATTTGTTTAGGATTTAAATCAGAATATTTGTTGTCAACATTTTTTATTGCATATTGAATATGCATGGCGTTAAAAATTAATGTTTATGTGTTTTATTTAGGAACATTTATTATGTATATTGTGTATATAGTATTCATATAAAATTTTATTCAAAATATAATTCCAATTGCCAAATTCAAACTACATACATACATGCATAATATTTGTTTTGTATTACATAGTATAGAATATAAAAAGTAAAGATCATTTCAAATGAAAATTATGCTTTTCCGCATTACGAATTATGATTTACAAACAAAATTTTGTCAACACCAAAAATTAAAACTACGTATGAAAGTATGTATGTACGTACATAATATTATGTTAAACTAATTTTCTAAATTATTTTGTTCCGCTCCATTTGTTGACAATTTAAATCAAGATATTTGTCAACATTTTTTACTGCATGATCTTATTAAGCGATTAAGTAGGCAGGTGTTCAAGGTTAGATGTTTGTTTGGATATACGATATACTACTAATAGCATACTATAGAAATATACAGTAAAATACATTTATGTACATATATCATTTTCATACGTGTTAGAAATGTTGCTTCAACTAAAATTGGATTGTAATATTTATAAATTATAATCACAGTATTTTGGTACATATTTTACCCTTCGAGGTACTTTCATTATTTATGAGTTACTGGAATAAAAAATTTTTACTCTTGCTGTAGTGGAATCGATTTAACGCCTCTTAATTTACTTAAACATTTGGTATAAAATTGTAAAACGTATTTTATATCAGAAACAATAATATATGTGTGAATAAAAAATATCCCATCTTTTTTTTAAATTCAAATTATGTTTCTTTTAAAATAAAAAGTATAAAATAAAATAATGTAAAAAAATATTTTTTAAAATATGCTTTTATCGAAACCGAATTCGCCCCCTAAAAGGTAGAAAATAAAATTATTTGCAAAACTTTAGCTTTTCGGACTGTTATAATATAAAAGTGAATTGCTAGCGCAAGCATTTTGGACTGTTATAATATAAAAGTAAATTGCTGGAATAAAAAAGAAACACGAACCTCAAATTTCCTAGATTTTTATTTAACCTTATTCCAGCAATTTACTTTTATATTATAACAGTCCAAAATGCTTGCACTAGCAATTCACTTTTATATTATAACAGTTCAAAAAGCTAAAGTTTTGCATTTTATTTGCTACTTTTTAGGGGGCGAATTCGGTTTCGATAAAAGCATATTTTAAAAAATATCATTTGCATCTTTCAAAATAAATTATTTAGGTTAATAGAACATTTTTTATTTAAATGTTGTGTAACTTTTGTAAAGCTTCGATTGTTCTAAACTGCCGCAATTATATGTAAAGTATTATTTTAATAATTATTTATTTTTCATTCTTACAAAAAAAATTATTTGGACTAATAAAAAACATTTTAGTTTTAGATTCTTCTATACAATAAAGAGTTTTTATGAAGATAACGGGACCCCTTCATAATACAAATATGTTAACGGAACTTTGTAACGTCACCTTTTCACAAACATTTATCACCACCCCCCATCTCCTCCTTTAAGAACGAAAAGGACATTTAAGAACATGCTGTCTCATTTCAGTTTTTCTATCTAAACCGTTTTCTATCTATATATCATATTTGTGTAGGTCGATTTGCTGAATAACAAAATGTCGAATTAAAAATGGTAAAAATCAAAATGTTGAATTCAAAAAAAGTTGGAAAAAAAAATGTCCAGGAAAACGTTGTTGAAAATTGAAATGAAAAATAAAATGGCGAAAAGAAAAGTTGAAAAACAAAAAATAATATATTTTTTTTCAAGAACCAGTTTTTCAACATTATTTTTACCAAAATTTTATTTTTTAACATTTTTCCCTATTCGGCTTTTTTTTTGACAATATGACGTGCCATAATATAAATTAATTTTAATTAAGTAAACCAATGATCTAACGTATTTTTAACGTCTGTTAGGTAAAGATAGGTGTTGCTGTTATGGAAATATTGAAGTTGAAAGAAAAATTTTGACAAAAAATTAAAAATGAGATATTTGAAATTTTTGCAAAGAAACACACTTTCTAGTTGTACCTCTTACGAAAGCTCTCTGTCCACAATAAAAATCATCCATACACATTTCGAATTTATTTATCTCTTATATATTAGAAGATACAACCACTTATTTAAAAAAAAATGTTTTTTTGTACTGTTTCTATATAAAATTATATTTATTATAAAAAATGAAATCAGAATTTAGCGGTTGAGCCAAAACCTCGCTAAACAAATTATTGGAACCCTGATTTTGTAACCAACTCTAAAATCCCTCCTAATTATTTTTTAACATACATGTTGCAACAACAAGGCATTTAATGGAGGCGTAGATATCCAGATTACTAAATTGGTGTGGCATAAGACCATAATCATTTTTGTTGTTTTTTGATGTTACTCATCAAAATGAGTAACCTGAAAAAAAATCCTAAATACGGAAAAAATAAGTATCAAAAATAATACTTTCTCTTAGATAAAAAACTTAAATTTATTAATTATATAATATTATTTATTATTTTAGAAAGTTTGCCAAAAAGTCTTTCGCATATAATATATAAATTACAATACATTTTTCTTGTCAAAAAAATAGTAAAAAGCCTTTAGGAGCCCCCGCTATTTCAAAAGCTTTGTAGTTAAAATATTTATGCAAGAAATATAATAAGGAGAGATTTTAGAATTGGTTTTAAATTCAGAGTTTCAATGATTTCTTTGACAGGGACTATGTGTATGTATATATATGTATATGTGAGATTCTAAATTAGGAGGAATTTTAGAGTTGAATTCAAAAACAGGGTATTCCCTTTTTTCAGAATATTTATACATGCATAATATGTACAAATACATGCATAAAAATTCTATACAACCAAAAGACAAGTAGAGATCACCCAATCAAAGACAAGAATGGTAAACTATTAAAATCGACTAAAGAACAATTGGATAGATGGAAAAAGCATTTCAGCACAAATAAAGTTTATACATGGCGCCCTAGCCCGTGGGGGCACACTGGTAATACAAGTACAAATATTAACATCAGTACTCCAACAGTACGGGAGCTAGCGGAAATAATAAACAAACTTAAAAATAATAAGGCTGAAGGTACAGATGACATAGGAGCTGAGCTGGTCAAAGTAGACACTCTACAAAGTGCAAGGTCCCTACAACCCATAATAGAAGAGATATGACGAAATGAAGAAATGAGTTTCCAATGGAAAAAAGGTATCATTGTAAAGATCCCCAAGAAAGGCAACCTAAGTAAGTGTAATAACTGGAGAGGAATAACGTTACTCAATACTGTACACAAGATACTGGCCCTAGTTGTTCTTAGTAGAATTGAGGAACATATTGAAAGTGTCTTAAGAAAAGAACAAGCCGGTTTCCGTAAGGAACGAAGTTGTACAGAGCATGCAAACACTCTAAGAATAATCCTGGAACAATCAAAAGAATTCAATGCACCCATTTACATAGCATTTGTCGATTTCAAGAGAGCATTCGATGAGATAGATAGAAACGCAATATGGGAAGCACTCAGAAGGAAGAACATTCCAGAAAAAATCATCAGGATAATTAGAGTAATGTATAGCAACACAGAAGCTCAAATTCTCCATAAGGGTATTTTAAGAGACCCTGTAATAATAAGAAATGGAGTAAGACAAGGTTGCCCGCTATCTCCTCTACTATTCAATATAACAATTGACGAAGTCATGAGAAAGACCAATAACAACTCATCCAGAGGTATAAACTGGTACCTCACACAAAAGCTAGAAGAATTGGACTACACTGATGACATTAGCCTACTTACACAAACACACGAAGATATGCAACAAAAAATCAATAAGCTAGCAGAATGTGCTGCGGAAGTTGGCTTGGAAATAAACATTACCAAAACAAAAATTATAAGAGGGAATACGAACAACACAAGACCAATTACAATTGATGATACATTAGTAGAACATGTAGATAAATTCAATTACCTAGGCAGTATTATTACTAAAGAAGGCGGTACAAAAGAGGACATTAATAATAAACTAACGAAAGCCAGAGCAACATTTGGAACAATGTGGAAAATGTGGAGGTCATCCCAAATTGTAAGAAAAATCAAACTTAGAATATTCTAAGCATGTATAAAATCTGTCCTCTTATATGGTAGTGAAACTTGGCTATTTAATAAGAAAGAAACATATTTTGTTATCTCAATACAAGAAACAAGTATTTGTAAACAAGTGCCTTCGGATTATATGCAGAATATACTGGCCAAGAAGAATACGAAATAAAGATCTATGGGAAGCTACCGGTCAAGAACCTATCGAAATAGAAATTAAGAAACGAAAATATAGGTGGATAGGTCACATTCTTAGAAGACCTCCAGACTGCATAGCCAGGCAAGTCCTGGAATGGAACCCTCAAGGAAAGAGAAATGTTGGTAGACCTAGAAATACATGGCGTAGAACAGTAGAGCGAGAAATAACAGAACTAAATAAAACGTAGTCACAAATGAAAGTCATAGCACTAAATAGAAACAGATGGAAAGGCTTTGTGGAAGCCCTATGCTCCCAAAGGTAGTAGAAAGGGAAAAAAAAAAAAATATGTACATTTGAGATTCTGAAATATGAGTAATTTGGGATTTGTTACGAAATCAGAGTTATAAGTTTTTCACAGAATATATATATATATATATATATATATATATGTATATGCGAGATTCTAAATTAAGAGGGATTTTATACAAAATCAGTATTAAATACATATTCTGGAAAAAGCATATAATCTTTTAATCTGTAATCGACTATAGAATGCTTCCAAATTCAGAATCTCACATATCCATGTATATAAATTTTCTGACATTGAGTAAAAAGAAAATCATTGTTTAGCGGGTCATAAGCCCCTAAAGTTTTTTGTAACATTGTGTCCCATAACTGGTGATATTAACCTTTAATTTTAGATGAGCCTTAAGTGCCACTTTTTTTTTGGGGTATTGTATCCCACCGCTGGTTGCGCATATTCCCTTAACCATATTTAGGAATTGTGTCTCATTGTTGGTGAGTCATAGCACCGAAGGGTATAATGGTCCGAGGAATATAGTGTATAATAATTATAGTTTTATATAGAAACAGTACAAAACAATATTTTTTCTAGAAATTAGTGCTTATATCTTGTAAAATATAAGAAATAGGTTCCAAGTACGTATGGATGTTTTAAGAGTGAAAAGATAACATTTTAAGGAGATACAATTACTAGGGTTTTTTTTTTGTTAATGATATATATAAAAAAACTGGCCACCTATTTTCAATAAGATATCAGCCACCAGAATTTTGCAAGCTTTATAATTTATAATGCAAATTATATGGAATTAGTATTGGAATTTATTGTTATGTTAAATCAAAATTTTGTTCTCTCGCTATCTCCGCAATATAGTCAAAAGACTGTGTGTTATATCAAAAAAACAATTTGCAAGATTCATAAGTTATAATAAAAATTATATGGAATTAGTATTTCATTCAAAAATCAAAATTTTGTTCTCTCGCTATTTCCGGAATAGCCAAAACATTGAGTGTTATTGTTATATCAAAAAAACATTTTATAATTGAAATTTTCTTTTTTTAGGCATCTTTAGATTTGGAATTCCTGTTCTTTTAAGTAAAACCTAAAAATTTAAGCTCCAATACATATTTTTTATTGTAAGGGTTCCTAAAAATTCAACAAATTCTCTCTTAATTTTTAGTACATAAAAAATTCTAAAATAAATTACAAATTTTGATACAAAAGTAATCACAGATCTTTTGCCATTTTGAAAATTCTCCTTTAAAGATCTTTAGTTTTACATACTTCAACGTTTTTTTTATTTTCTTCAGTTATATACAACTGAGTATAAGTTAGGTAGGTAGGTGTTTCACTAGGTCCAATAATTAAAAAAGTTCAACAAAAATGTTTTTATAATATTTTATATGCCACAACACAACGTATGTGTTCTATTAATTTTGTTTTTATTTGCTATTTAAGTATTCAAAGCTGGAATAATTTTATTATATACTTTATAATTTCTAATATGTATGTATGTATTATCAGGTATTATTATTATTGAATTTGGAATAAAAATAAATAAATTGAAATAATTTAAGTATATAACCAGCCAAAGACTATATATATATTTATACATATGTATAAAGATATACTAAATCAAGAAATATTTTGTATGTGAAATAAAAAATATAAAAATAAGTTTTTCGCATATCGACATCTATTTGTAGTTCTAAAGAAGTAGAATTTTTGTGTGAATTTTTGTTTTGTGATAACTAAGGACTTTAAAAAACATATATGTATTATTTGTCATTCATAAATTGATTTTTTGTTTTATAAAAATTGCAAAATAAGCCAGCTTTTTATAAGCCACCAACCCAATTAAAATAAAATAATGCTAACCGAGTGACAATATACCTTTATATTTTCTATGCAACTATGCAAAGGAATTTTTATCAGAAGAGGCAGCATTAAAAAGTGGTAAAGCATAATGAAAAACTTTATCCAACATAAGAAAATAAGAATGATATTCTTATCAAATAGAGAATATTGCATTCATGCCAATTTCTTCGCTCTTATTAGAAAAACAAATTTTAAAGATAAATGAAAAAATAAATTTTATTGCAATTTAATGAAAATATATGAAATTTCCTGTGTGGCACAAACTAACCTTGAGTATGTTTTTTAAAAACAAAATTAACTTATGATATAAAAAAAATTACATTTTTTAGCAAACTTAGTCGTTAATTTAATTGCCTCAATATTAACTATCAAATATATGAATATAATATTATTTTAAATATATTTGAAAATATTTTTTTTTTAATTAATTACAAAACTCCAAAGTTTTAATTTTTAACAGCTTTTTATTAACTTGGTTGGGTAAAGGATGGAATCTTAGAAGCCATTTTAAACACACTTCCCGTTGAGCTAGAGACTTGAAATTTTCTTCATTAGATCAGATCCCGATGACAATACATGATTTTAAAATAATAATATCGAAAAACATTAGAAAAATTAGCTTAATTTCAAAATTAAATTTTCATACAAAGATATAACAGAATTTTTAACAGAATTATTACAGAACCAAAATAAAACATTTTATCTAAATTTACTAAACTCACCAATACCAATACGTATACGTAATGCATAAATGTTTGTTTTTTCTATAAAAGGCTATTGTTTTTTATGTAATCCATTGCAGTATGCGTACATATACATAGGTACATACTTCAAAATGTGTAATAATATGTGCTTCGAAAATATTTTTGGTTTGAAAGCGATGAATTTCAAAGCTATGAATGTGTAAACAAATTAATGTGCCGCACTTGAGAACACAGTGTAAAATTTAATATGCATTTACTTAAAATTTAGTAAGCAAGTGTTAAATTTAAGTTTTTTTTTCATCAAATCAATTGATTTTTAGTATACATTTTTATTTATAAAAGCAATGTGTTTATTTGTAATATTTATATAGATATGTGTTTTTCCTTTCTTAATTATAATTAAAATAGGGCTTTTCTTTCGAAACTCTTAACATATTAAAATCGCATATTATGGCCCTAACATTGATATCTAAATTGGGAGCTGCCTTTAAATTAAGATCTATTAGGGAATGATGATCTGCGCCACTAATGCCTTTGTCTGAAGTATAAAACCTAAGAATATATTTCCAATTATGTAAAAACATTAAACAACAAAAAGAATATATTAAAAATAAGAAATCCAGTCTTTTTTAAAAATAGTAAATAACATCCATAATTTTCTTTTCAATAACAATAATTATGTATTAATCATAAAATATATGTTATGTACATACATTCATATATATCTACATCGTCTAGATAAAGCAAAATAATTTTTTTTAATTCAAAAACATTAGTATTTAGAAGTAAGCAATTTAATATATTCTCAATTACGTAATTTTAAAACCAAATTTTTTTACTACATATGTAGGTACAAACATGTACAAAAATGGTATGCATATTTTTATGTGTGCTGTACTATTAACAATCTGCTAACACAGTTACACCAAATTCGCAAATTCCCAACTATTATTATTTAGTTGATTCATCGATTTATTATTTTTTAATATGTAGGCAACAGTTATATTTATATGAATGGGCGGTAAACATAAACGAACAAAAAAAAATTTTATGTATGCATATGAATGGACGGTTAACATAAACGAACAAAAAAAAAATTCAGAATGTTCTATAGCTAATAATTTCTATTTTTTAAATAGACTGTATGCATAAATTTAATATTAAAAAAAAAAATAAGTTCTTAGCGTACCTAAATAACAGAAAAAAAAATAAATGTAATACTGGAAGAAAAATTAAAACGAATAGAAAAAAAAGAGAACAAAAAATGTTACTTTGATTGTTTTTAAATATTTTTAAATGCTATTTTTTATGTATATGTGTACACCTGATATTTACCCACATAACAGAAAGAAAAAAAGAACTATTAAAATGCTATATGAAAGTGTTAAATGTTAAAAGAAAAGTTATATTAAAAGTTAAAAGAAAGAAAAAATAAGGCAGTGTATGAATCAAAGTTTTTAAAGGATCGCATTTTAAGTGGAAATAAAGAACATTATAAAATTGCAATATTTTTATTTAAATTTTGAATTTAGCTATGCAACGTTTTCTTAATTTTTTAAAAATTTTGCCGCATTATGATATAATGCAACACTGAGAAGTTCAACTCATAATATAGATACATATGTATATGAATGAATATATGGCTATTTATGTTTGTAGCTATAGATTTATTATTTCTTAATATGTAGGCAACAGTTATATTTATATGAATGGACGGTAAACATAAACGAACAAAAAACAAGGTAGAATGTAACCAACGGTTTTTAAAAGCGCACATTTCCAAACTCAATACAAACTGTTTAGAATTGTGACTTGCACAAAAATTTGAAAATTTCATATAATAAAAAAAATTAAAAAATAGAACTTTTTTGCAATTTTGAGGGGCCGTAAGTCCGGAATCCTATATAACTAAGAAAAGCCGTTAACACACGTAAAAATATATTATTGAACCTTTAATTTTCATGTATTGCCGAAGAAAAATTTTTACAGGTGCCTAAGTTATAGGTGTCAAAAAATAGCAAATTTTCAATTTTTGAGGCGTAATAACTCTTAAAGAATTCTAAAAGTTCTTTCTTGTCTCAAACTTTCAGGTTTCTATCTAAAGGCGTGCCGGAGTTATGAAAAAAGAAATTTCATGCAAAATATGGTTTTTAGATAACGGTAAATTTAAATAGTAAATTACAAAATATTGCATAATTTTGATATTGTTTTATATAAATAATAAAATTTTGAATCTTCTGGCTGTTTTAGATTGCAAAACTATTACGCAGGGCCTGAGATATATACATCTGAAAATGGGACTTTTTCGCAATTTTGAAGAGCTGCAACTTTGGAATCCTTTACAACTAAAACAAACCTTTAACACACATTAAAATATATTACTGTAAAAATTACTGCTTAAAATTTTATATCTTGCAGAAGTAAAATGTGTTCAGGTTCCTAAGTTACAGGTGTTTAAAAATAGCAAATTTTCAATTTTTAAGCCCTCATATCTCATAAACAGGGGGTGGTCCAAAAAAATTTTCTGAGCAAACTTATACTAATTCTAAAAGTTCTTTCTTGACTCAAAATTTCAAGCCTCTATCTAAAAGCGTGTCGGAGTTATGAAAGTAGAAAAATCATGCAAAATTTGGTTTTCACATAACGGTAAATTTAAATACTAAATTTAAAAAAATTGTATAATTTTGATAGTAATTTACAAAAATACCTGTCGAATGACGTTTTCAAATTGAAAACATCTTAAGCAGAACATAAGATATATGTATTTAAAAATAGGGCTTTTTCAAAGTTTGAGGGGGTGTAGCTCCGTAATGGGAGGGGCTACATGGAAAAGTTGTTCCACAAAATTATTTTTTTTATGAGACCTACCCATGGTTAAAATTTTTTTTCTTTATCTTTAACGGTGTAGAAATTTTGTAAACAGACGGACGGACAGAGTGAAACTAATAAGCACATTTTTTCAAAATTTTTTTGGAAATGTGCTAAAAATTTTATGTATGCATATGAATGGACGGTAAATATAAACGAACAAAAAAAAATTCAGAATGTTCTATAGGTTATAATTTATATTTTTTAAATAGAATGCATGTATAAATTAAACATTTAAAAAAAACAAAAGTAATACTTAGCGTACCTAAATAACAGAAAACAAAAAAAAAGGAAAATGTAATACTGGAAGAAAAACAAAAACGAATAGAAAAAAAAGAGAACAAAAAATGTTACTTTGATTGTTTTTAAATATTTTTAAAGTCTATTTCTTATGTATATGTGTATATCTGATATTTACCCACATAACAGATAGAAAAAAAGAACTATTAAAATGTTATGATTTTAAAAGAAAGAAACATACGTTTGATATTTCCGTACATAACAGATAAAAAAAAAAATATTAAAATGTTATGTTATGAAAAGAAAGAAAAAACAAGGCAGTGTATGAATCAAAGTTTTTAAAGGGTCGCATTTTTAAGTGGAAATAAAGAACATTATAAAATTGCAATAACAATTTTATTTAAATTTTGAATTTAGCTATGCAACGTTTTCTTAATTTTTTAAAAATTTTGCCACAATAAATTAATAAAAAAAAAATTCAATATAGGTAATCTATATTATAACAGGTAATAATATAATCATAGACTGTAATTGCAACTGTAAAAATTCAAAATTAAACAAGAAAAAAAAAAAAATATCAATTTAATACTTATATTTGTCGTTACTAAAAAGAATAAAATAAAATAAATAAAAAAAATTTTTAAAAAAACAGCTTTTTTAAACTAAAAAGTAGAAAATAAATTTTTAATAGCAAATTTTTCTGTAATTTTCTAAACTATATTGTTACAATCGAGATTTCTTTGAAAAAGTTTATTTCAATATGTCAAATATATATATAAATATAAGTATATATAAGTTTTAAAGTCTGTGAAATTAAAATAAAAGCTGGAGGCAACAAACGCATAACTATAAACTTATATTTTTAAATTTTGCCTCCAGCTTTTATATTAATTTCAAGACTTTAAAACTTATATATACTTATATTTATATATATATTTGACATATTGAAATAAACTTTTTCAAAGAAATCTCGATTGTAACAATATAGTTTAGAAAATAACAGAAAAATTTGCTATTAAAAATTTATTTTCTACTTTTTAGTTCAAAAAAGCTGTTTTTTTAAAAATTTTTTTTATTTATTTTTTTTGTTAATATTTTTTATCTTAATATTATGTTAAAGTAAAACACAATAAATTATTATAATACAACTACATAGTTTTAAAATAATACCACATTTTGAAAGCTACAATAATACTTTAATTACATTTTTTGTAATTATTTTGAATTTTTATGATTTGAAAAAAAGTAATGGTGAGTAAGACAGTAGTTAATTATTTGAACTTGACTACTACTTATGCATTTATAGTTTTATAATCTATAACTATTTGATTTCTACGTAAATTTATTTATTTATTAATTTTAAAGAATTAAATAATAGATTCTTTTTTTAAAGAATCTGACACATTCAAGGAGAAATTCTTGGTGTCTTTGGAAGATTCCCACCTCCCTTAGGAAAAAAAAAATTAGAAGAGTATTTGGAACATTTTTTAAACCAAAAAAAGGTCAGTGCAAACAATGGGTCTATAATACTTTAAATGAGGAAGAAAAGAGAAAAGATGAAGAAAATCATCCATTCTTTAAGAAAGTATGCACGTGAATCTAGAGATAAAAATAAAGAGTTAGCCAAAAAAAATTCTAGCATTTTATCATTTAATTCGATCTGCAAAACGGCCTTGACCATCCGAAATGTGCTGCCAGCCAAATTTTTTATTTGCGAAAACTAGCTGTTTACAGCTTAACAGTTTATAACCTTGAACAGCTGGATACAATTTTTTGCAAAAAAAAGTTTTACTAACGATTTTTTAACTTGCGATTTAAAACTTAAAAAAGGTCGACAATCCAGCAGTCTACAATATAGTCAAGGCCCTTGACGCGTCAAGGTCTGGCAATATCAGTAGCAAAATTTAATTTATTAATTTGATTTATTTAATTTGTTTTTGTTAAATTTAGATATAATTCAGAATATAAAGAAAAACTTAAAAAATTGTTCTTTAAAAAAAGCTTAAAAATCAATATGCAAAAATAATGAATGTGCAATAACTTCTGTTCTAATTGAGATAGCTCAAAGAAGCAAGGATGTAATAAAAGTATCAAAATTTAATATTTTAATCTATTCGAATCCAAAATTCAAGTCCTAAAGTTGATTTATGGCATTTAAAACAATATTGAAAAGCATTTATCTCAAAACTTAAATTTTGCACATTGATTGTTTTTGCATATACCCAACGATATGTAAATCAAAATATTAATATTGTTGCAAACTTCAACAAATAATTTTGCGAATTATGCAAGGGAATTATTTGTACTTTGTATTTTATTGTACACATAATATTATAAATTTTAAAGATCTAACCTTTAATTATTTGTACTTTGTATTTTATTGTACACATAATATTATAAATTTTAAATATCTAACCTTAAATTTTATTTTTAAAAAAATTTAAAAATTACATACATACATACTTGTTTTTTACTGGTTTACAATTCAATTCAATTTTTAAAGTGAAAATTAAAATTTTCATATTAAATATATTACCTCAATGGAAGCGACTATTTATTAGAATAATCCTGAATACTCATTAATAGATAAGTAAATAAATTTTTATATACATTGTACACATTTTTTAGTTTTTTTGTAATTTATTTTTGCAAAATGTACTTTCATACACAATTTGTCTGGAAAAACTCAATCTCATACAATTTTCAATGTACATCATACATCTATACAATATATTGTATAAAATATATCATACATATGCAAATGATTTATATTATAGGTATGGTATGATTTTTGTGTTTGTTTTGTTTATATATATTCCGTTTTATTCCGATTAATTCAGCATATTCACTTCTCCAGTGTAATTTTGTATTCGTATATGCGAGGTACGGAAGTAGAAGTGAATTGCAGAGATGGATTCTAAAAAAAGCGTATAAACCTAATTTTGAGCCAACTCTAAAGTCCTTCCTATTTATCTTATCACATACTTATTTCAAGATCATAGAATTTAAAATAATGGGGGATGTCACCTCCAAACTCCCGTAATACAAATAATTGAAACCCTGATTTGGTAACCAACTCTAAAATCCAATTTAATTATGTTTTTGCATACATACTAGACAAAAATTTGATTTTTACATCAGCAGTCAGCACCATTAAAAAAACGTTGGAATCACTTACTTGATGTAATAGAAAAAAAATCATAAAATAAATCTAAACACATATAATAAAAAAGCTAGGTACAGTTTATTAATTTTTTCTAGCCGTTTTTTCATGGCGGTAATTTTTGACAGTTTTTTAATCATTGAGAAAAAATGGTCCAAGCTAAAAACACATTCAGGGTAAAAGTTCGTGGCGATATGTCAAAAATTGTTTGAAACATATGTATAAAGTGCACAATAAAAATCGGTGAAAAAATGCCGGCGATTTTTTTGCCCGGCTGAAAAATTTATATTTTATAATTTTGTAGCGGTGAAATCAATGTCACTATATTGTGACATTAAAACAACTTTTAATGCCATTTTTTAACATTCAATTTGTAGATAGGTTAATTTAATATAATAATATGTCATTTGAAGAAAAATTAATCAAGGAAGTAATAAGGAAAATAGTAAATTAAATGGAGACACATTCTCATTCTTGTTAGTTTCAAAAAATGTTCTTCATCCTTTTCTTTTATTTCCATATAATATTTTACGAAGAAATCATCTTGTTCCGATGTTCATTTGCTATGAACGCTCCGACCGCTGCGACATTTTTTTTTGTTACATTTAAAACAATCCAATAATCGAAATAATTTTAATATTTTTTAAAATTTTGCTCTATTTTTCTTTATCGGTCGGTTATATTTCTCCCGCCATCGGTCGCCGCTCTGAATGTGTTTTTATCTTCTAGCTCTAGCTGAAATTTTATGTTTTCCATGTGGAAATTCACATGAAATTTAAAAGAATATGACACTTATTAATTAGTGTCATTTTTTTTTTTTTGCAAAAATATTTCTATCAATCTTAGTGTTTTCGTTTTGACATATTACGAAATATTATCTAAATATTTTTTACAATAAAATAAAGTTTTTAATTTTACTACATTATATCAAAAATTTTAACTTTATAACAAAACTACTTCAAGTCTTTTGCGTTTATTTTTGTTTGCTTGAAAAAAATTTACTGAAGTTATTTTATTTAAATGTACTTTGGAAGAGGTCTTTGGGATATTTAATAAAAGATTCATGTCTCTGATAATGAAATTTTATAAATTTTCGGGCGCTTTTTTTGTGACGGGCGTTTTCGACAGCTTTCTAATTAATCTTATAAAATCGTCGCTACTTTTTCTCAGGCGGTGAAATCTTTTCCGTGACGGAATTCACACATACTAAGCAATTTCAAACTATATCTGAACTGATGATACCTAATAAATCTTATTTTTTTCCATTGCTTACATTCTTACAATATTATTAATGGTCTAATAATAAATTAGTACATAATTATGAATCTTTTGTTAGAGAAGGCTTCTAAAATTATGTTTTCTATATTATTTTTTTCCATTTTATAAAGCAAAATATCCGTTTCTATAATATTTAGTAAGTTTCTGACTATGTTATAAAATATAATTATCTAGTAATATAATATAATATAATATAATATAATATAATATAATATAATATAATATAATTATCTAAGTCTCCCGACTTTTATATTAATAAAAAAAATTCGAATATTTTATGTTATATTAAAAATTCAGCTTAAAAGTCAAAATTTCCACCTATTACTACCTAAATTCTACTTTAAAGTCTGTTGCGAAGCTTTTACCAGCTTTTATAATAGTGAAATCAATCAAAATAAAAGCGGCCTATTATTTTTTTTCTTATAAATATGAGGCTTACTATAAACTTTGCCCTTTTCACTTTCAGGCCTTTTAATTTTATTAAGAGTATTTTTATTTTATTTATTTTTTTTTTCAAAACAAAGAATCATTTAAAAACTGCCAACAGAAGATTAATAATTTATTTTTAATTTACCGCTACGACCCGTTCATAACGGATGTGGCGAAAGTAGTTTTTAAAAAGAAATAATTTTAAAATTCTTACTTTTAATAAAAATTGTGTCTCTTTGATAATACTTTTAGTTGAAGATTTGTGTCTCAGATAATAAAATTTTAAATTATTAAATATATACAGAAATATCATCATTGCCAGTTTAGTTTACATTCAATGTGAGTGGTTTATTATAGAAAAAAAAAAATTTTTTTTTGCATGTTGGTAAGGTCTCGCCAACATCTTGTGTATTATCGTATTATCAGGTATTATATTAGATATAGATTATAAAATTAAAAATGAATGAACAAAAATCATTTCAACATTAAAAATAAGTTAATAAAGTAGTTTTTATTTTTAAAATTTGTGAGAATTTCTTTTTTACCAACTTTCCAAGAACAATGTTTTCTCAATACAACAAAAATTAAAAAATCTAATGTTTTCTTACGGTGAAAATAACAGTCTTCAGAACAATTAATCCAGGTTTTTAGCTTTTCTTGTGCATTAGTCGCTTCAAGTCTTTTGGATTTTAAAACTATAAGAATACAAAGGAAGTGTAAAAAAGATGTGTTTTGCAACACTATCAAATATATTTGAACAGCAGTTAAACATGTTACTTCCATTAAAATCATTACCGGTGAACAAAAAAGAGGTATCGAAAGTTTATATTAATTTTTACCATCACTTGATGTACATTATTTTAAAAGTTTATAATCTTTATTTGGTGTATATAAATATAACCATAAAGGATGGGCCCTTTTCCTTTCGGATGCTGTCCATTTTAAGAGTTTATTTAAGCAAATTACTTACTTTATTAAAATATTACTTTGCAATTGCTTTGAAAAAACTTTTTAAGTTAACAAAAAGTTTAAAATAAATAATAAATAAGTCTAAAATAAATAATAAATCTTAAAAAATGAAATAAAATCATGAATTTATTTTCAAAATATTGTCATATAAGTCATTGTTTCATTTTAAATCATAATATTTAATCTGTAAATGACAGACATTTAAAACCATTTTACTCAATGATTTACCAACCAACTTTAATTTTTTTCTTTTTAAATGATAAATATTCAGTATAGCCATCTTACAAAATTAATATTTTTCCAAAATTTTCTGATTTTCATTAATAATTTTCC
Source organism: Poecilobothrus nobilitatus (assembly GCA_947095535.1). Taxonomy (NCBI): domain Eukaryota; kingdom Metazoa; phylum Arthropoda; class Insecta; order Diptera; family Dolichopodidae; genus Poecilobothrus; species Poecilobothrus nobilitatus. Next base: position 118,301,821 of record OX352773.1, read on the forward strand.
ATTTTTATAAAAAACCCATGTAAAGTATATACATATGTATTATATAATATGTATAATCTATACCTATAATATACATATTCAAAAACAACGCTCTTTTATTCCGTTGAATTTTAAATTTTGTTTTGTTGTTTTTGCTTTTTGTTTTTTTTCTAAAAACATAAAAAAAATTTTAAAATATAGTTTGCATGGTGGGAAATAGAAATTTCACAATATAATTGAATATAAACGTCAAAACTTCAGTGGGGAGTTTGGTGCAGTGGTAGAGTGGCCGCTCCTTAAACTTTATTAGAAGTCTTTAGTTTGCAAGTTCGATTCTATTCTATTTTTTATTTTTTTTTATTTCTAATATTTTATACGAAATAAATTCTTACATATCATAATATTTAATCTGTAAATGACAGACATTTAAAACCATTTTACTCAATGATTTACCAACCAACTTTAATTTTTTTCTTTTTAAATGATAAATATTCAGTATAGCCATCTTACAAAATTAATATTTTTCCAAAATTTTCTGATTTTCATTAATAATTTTCCATTTTTATAAAAAACCCATGTAAAGTATATACATATGTATCATATAATATGTATAATCTATACCTATAATATACATATTCAAAAACGACGCTCTTTTATTTCGTTGAATTTTAAATTTTGTTTTGTTGTTTTTGCTTTTTGTTTTTTTTCTAAAAACATAAAAAAAATTTTAAAATATAGTTTGCATGGTGGGAAATAGAAATTTCGCAATATAATTGAATATAAACGTCAAAACTTCAGTGGGGAGTTTGGTGCAGTGGTAGAGTGGCAGCTTCTTAAACGTTAGAAGTCTTTAGTTTGCAAGTTCGATTCTATTCTTTTTTTTTTTTTTTTTATTTCTAATATTTTATACGAAATAAATTCTTACATATCATAATATTTAATCTGTAAATGACAGACATTTAAAACCATTTTACTCAATGATTTACCAACCAACTTTAATTTTTTTCTTTTTAAATGATAAATATTCGGTATAGCCATCTTACAAAATTAATATTTTTCCAAAATTTTCTGATTTTCATTAATAATTTTCCATTTTTATAAAAAACCCATGTAAAGTATATACATATGTATCATATAATATGTATAATCTATACCTATAATATACATATTCAAAAACGACGCTCTTTTATTCCGTTGAAATTTAAATTTTGTTTTGTTGTTTTTGCTTTTTGTTTTTTTTCTAAAAACATAAAAAAAATTTTGAAGTATAGTTTGCATGGTGGGAAATAGAAATTTCACAATATAATTGAACATAAACGTCAAAACTTCAGTGGGGAGTATTATATAATATGTATAATCTATACCTATAATATACATATTCAAAAACAACGCTCTTTTATTCCGTTGAATTTTAAATTTTGTTTTGTTGTTTTTGCTTTTTGTTTTTTTTCTAAAAACATAAAAAAAATTTTAAAATATAGTTTGCATGGTGGGAAATAGAAATTTCACAATATAATTGAATATAAACGTCAAAACTTCAGTGGGGAGTTTGGTGCAGTGGTAGAGTGGCCGATTTTTTTTTTTTTTTATTTCTAATATTTTATACGAAATAAATTCTTACATATCATAATATTTAATCTGTAAATGACAGACATTTAAAACCATTTTACTCAATGATTTACCAACCAACTTTAATTTTTTTCTTTTTAAATGATAAATATTCAGTATAGCCATCTTACAAAATTAATATTTTTCCAAAATTTTCTGATTTTCGTTAATAATTTTCCATTTTTATAAAAAACCCATGTAAAGTATATACATATGTATCATATAATATGTATAATCTATACCTATAATATACATATTCAAAAACGACGCTCTTTTATTCCGTTGAATTTTAAATTTTGTTTTGTTGTTTTTGCTTTTTCTTTTTTTTCTATAAATATAAAAAAAATTTTAAAATATAGTTTGCATGGTGGGAAATAGAAATTTCACAATATAATTGAACATAAACGTCAAAACTTCAGTGGGGAGTTTGGTGCAGTGGTAGAGTGGCCGCTTCTTAAACTTTAGAAGTCTTTAGTTTGCAAGTTCGATTCTATTCTATTTTTTTTTTTTTTTTGTTATTTCTAATATTTTATACGAAATAAATTCTTACATATCATAATATTTAATCTGTAAATGACAGACATTTAAAACCATTTTACTCAATGATTTACCAACCAACTTTAATTTTTTTCTTTTTAAATGATAAATATTCAGTATAGCCATCTTACAAAATTAATATTTTTCCAAAATTTTCTGATTTTCATTAATAATTTTCCATTTTTATAAAAAACCCATGTAAAGTATATACATATGCATTATATAATATGTATAATCTATACCTATAATATACATATTCAAAAACAACGCTCTTTTATTCCGTTGAATTTTAAATTTTGTTTTGTTGTTTTTGCTTTTTGTTTTTTTTCTAAAAACATAAAAAAAATTTTAAAATATAGTTTGCATGGTGGGAAATAGAAATTTCACAATATAATTGAATATAAACGTCAAAACTTCAGTGGGGAGTTTGGTGCAGTGGTAGAGTGGCCGCTCCTTAAACTTTATTAGAAGTCTTTAGTTTGCAAGTTCGATTCTATTCTATTTTTTATTTTTTTTTATTTCTAATATTTTATACGAAATAAATTCTTACATATCATAATATTTAATCTGTAAATGACAGACATTTAAAACCATTTTACTCAATGATTTACCAACCAACTTTAATTTTTTTCTTTTTAAATGATAAATATTCAGTATAGCCATCTTACAAAATTAATATTTTTCCAAAATTTTCTGATTTTCATTAATAATTTTCCATTTTTATAAAAAACCCATGTAAAGTATATACATATGTATCATATAATATGTATAATCTATACCTATAATATACATATTCAAAAACGACGCTCTTTTATTTCGTTGAATTTTAAATTTTGTTTTGTTGTTTTTGCTTTTTGTTTTTTTTCTAAAAACATCAAAAAAATTTTAAAATATAGTTTGCATGGTGGGAAATAGAAATTTCGCAATATAATTGAATATAAACGTCAAAACTTCAGTGGGGAGTTTGGTGCAGTGGTAGAGTGGCAGCTTCTTAAACTTTAGAAGTCTTTAGTTTGCAAGTTCAATACTATTCTATTTTTTTTTTTTTTTTTTATTTCTAATATTTTATACGAAATAAATTCTTACATATCATAATATTTAATCTGTAAATGACAGACATTTAAAACCATTTTACTCAATGATTTACCAACCAACTTTAATTTTGTTCTTTTTAAATGATAAATATTCAGTATAGCCATCTTACAAAATTAATATTTTTCCAAAATTTTCTGATTTTCATTAATAATTTTCCATTTTTATAAAAAACCCATGTAAAGTATATACATATGTATCATATAATATGTATAATCTATACCTATAATATACATATTCAAAAACGACGCTCTTTTATTCCGTTGAATTTTAAATTTTGTTTTGTTGTTTTTGCTTTTTGTTTTTTTTCTAAAAACATAAAAAAAATTTTAAAATATAGTTTGCATGGTGGGAAATAGAAATTTCACAATATAATTGAACATAAACGTCAAAACTTCAGTGGGGAGTTTGGTGCAGTGGTAGACTGGCCGCTTCTTAAACTTTAGAAGTCTTTAGTTTGCAAGTTCGATTCTACTCTATTTTTTTTTTTTTTTTTTATTTCTAATATTTTATACGAAATAAATTCTTACATATCATAATATTTAATCTGTAAATGACAGACATTTAAAACCATTTTACTCAATGATTTACCAACCAACTTTAATTTTTTTCTTTTTAAATGATAAATATTCAGTATAGCCATCTTACAAAATTAATATTTTTCCAAAATTTTCTGATTTTCATTAATAATTTTCCATTTTTATAAAAAAACCCATGTAAAGTATATACATATGTATCATATAATATGTATAATCTATACCTATAATATACATATTCAAAAACGACGCTCTTTTATTCCGTTGAATTTTAAATTTTGTTTTGTTGTTTTTGCTTTTTGTTTTTTTTCTAAAAATATAAAAAAAATTTTAAAATATAGTTTGCATGGTGAGAAATAGAAATTTCACAATATAATTCAACATAAACGTCAAAACTTCATTGGGGAGTTTGGTGCAATGATAGAGTGGTCGCTTCTTAAACTTTAGAAGTCTTTAGTTAAACGTCAAAACTTCAGTGAGGAGTTTGGTGCAGATCTAAAGCTATAATATACATATTCAAAAACGACGCTCTTTTATTCCGTTGAATTTTAAATTTTGTTTTGTTGTTTTTGCTTTTTGTTTTTTTTCTAAAAACATAAAAAAAATTTTAAAATATAGTTTGCATGGTGGGAAATAGAAATTTCACAATATAATTGAACATAAACGTCAAAACTTCAGTGGGGAGTTTGGTGCAGTGGTAGAGTGGCCGCTTCTTAAACGTTAGAAGTCTTTAGTTTGCAAGTTCGATTCTATTCTTTTTTTTTTTTTTTTTTATTTCTAATATTTTATACGAAATAAATTCTTACATATCATAATATTTAATCTGTAAATGACAGACATTTAAAACCATTTTACTCAATGATTTACCAACCAACTTTAATTTTTTTCTTTTTAAATGATAAATATTCGGTATAGCCATCTTACAAAATTAATATTTTTCCAAAATTTTCTGATTTTCATTAATAATTTTCCATTTTTATAAAAAACCCATGTAAAGTATATACATATGTATCATATAATATGTATAATCTATACCTATAATATACATATTCAAATACGACGCTCTTTTATTCCGTTGAAATTTAAATTTTGTTTTGTTGTTTTTGCTTTTTGTTTTTTTTCTAAAAACATAAAAAAAATTTTGAAGTATAGTTTGCATGGTGGGAAATAGAAATTTCACAATATAATTGAACATAAACGTCAAAACTTCAGTGGGGAGTATTATATAATATGTATAATCTATACCTATAATATACATATTCAAAAACAACGCTCTTTTATTCCGTTGAATTTTAAATTTTGTTTTGTTGTTTTTGCTTTTTGTTTTTTTTCTAAAAACATAAAAAAAATTTTAAAATATAGTTTGCATGGTGGGAAATAGAAATTTCACAATATAATTGAATATAAACGTCAAAACTTCAGTGGGGAGTTTGGTGCAGTGGTAGAGTGGCCGATTTTTTTTTTTTTTTATTTCTAATATTTTATACGAAATAAATTCTTACATATCATAATATTTAATCTGTAAATGACAGACATTTAAAACCATTTTACTCAATGATTTACCAACCAACTTTAATTTTTTTCTTTTTAAATGATAAATATTCAGTATAGCCATCTTACAAAATTAATATTTTTCCAAAATTTTCTGATTTTCGTTAATAATTTTCCATTTTTATAAAAAACCCATGTAAAGTATATACATATGTATCATATAATATGTATAATCTATACCTATAATATACATATTCAAAAACGACGCTCTTTTATTCCGTTGAATTTTAAATTTTGTTTTGTTGTTTTTGCTTTTTCTTTTTTTTCTATAAATATAAAAAAAATTTTAAAATATAGTTTGCATGGTGGGAAATAGAAATTTCACAATATAATTGAACATAAACGTCAAAACTTCAGTGGGGAGTTTGGTGCAGTGGTAGAGTGGCCGCTTCTTAAACTTTAGAAGTCTTTAGTTTGCAAGTTCGATTCTATTCTATTTTTTTTTTTTTTTTTTATTTCTAATATTTTATACGAAATAAATTCTTACATATCATAATATTTAATCTGTAAATGACAGACATTTAAAACCATTTTACTCAATGATTTACCAACCAACTTTAATTTTTTTCTTTTTAAATGATAAATATTCGGTATAGCCATCTTACAAAATTAATATTTTTCCAAAATTTTCTGATTTTCATTAATAATTTTCCATTTTTATAAAAAACCCATGTAAAGTATATACATATGTATCATATAATATGTATAATCTATACCTATAATATACATATTCAAAAACGACGCTCTTTTATTCCGTTGAATTTTAAATTTTGTTTTGTTGTTTTTGCTTTTTGTTTTTTTTCTAAAAACATAAAAAAAATTTTGAAGTATAGTTTGCATGGTGGGAAATAGAAATTTCACAATATAATTGAACATAAACGTCAAAACTTCAGTGGGGAGTATTATATAATATGTATAATCTATACCTATAATATACATATTCAAAAACAACGCTCTTTTATTCCGTTGAATTTTAAATTTTGTTTTGTTTTTTTTGCTTTTTGTTTTTTTTCTAAAAACATAAAAAAAATTTTAAAATATAGTTTGCATGGTGGGAAATAGAAATTTCACAATATAATTGAATATAAACGTCAAAACTTCAGTGGGGAGTTTGGTGCAGTGGTAGAGTGGCCGCTTCTTAAACTTTATTAGAAGTCTTTAGTTTGCAAGTTCGATTCTATTCTATTTTTTTTTTTTTTTTTTCTAATATTTTATACGAAATAAATTCTTACATATCATAATATTTAATCTGTAAATGACAGACATTTAAAACCATTTTACTCAATGACTTACCAACCAACTTTAATTTTTTTCTTTTTAAATGATAAATATTCAGTATAGCCATCTTACAAAATTAATATTTTTCCAAAATTTTCTGATTTTCATTAATAATTTTCCATTTTTATAAAAAACCCATGTAAAGTATATACATATGTATCATATAATATGTATAATCTATACCTATAATATACATATTCAAAAACGACGCTCTTTTATTCCGTTGAATTTTAAAGTTTGTTTTGTTGTTTTTGCTTTTTCTTTTTTTTCTATAAACATAAAAAAAATTTTAAAATATAGTTTGCATGGTGGGAAATAGAAATTTCACAATATAATTGAATATAAACGTCAAAACTTCAGTGGGGAGTTTGGTGCAGTGGTAGAGTGGCCGCTTCTTAAACTTTAGAAGTCTTTAGTTTGCAAGTTCGATTCCATTCTATTTTTTTTTTTTTTTTTATTTCTAATATTTTATACGAAATAAATTCTTACATATCATAATATTTAATCTGTAAATGACAGACATTTAAAACCATTTTACTCAATGATTTACCAACCAACTTTAATTTTTTTCTTTTCAAATGATAAATATTCAGCCATCGTACAAAATTAATATTTTTCCAAAATTTTCTGATTTTCATTAATAATTTTCCATTTTTATGAAAAACCCATGTAAAGTATATACATATGTATCATATAATATGTATAATCTATACCTATAATATACATATTCAAAAACGACGCTCTTTTATTCCGTTGAATTTTAAATTTTGTTTTGTTGTTTTTGCTTTTTCTTTTTTTTCTATAAACATAAAAAAAATTTTAAAATATAGTTTGCATGGTGGGAAATAGAAATTTCACAATATAATTGAACATAAACGTCAAAACTTCAGTGGGGAGTTTGGTGCAGTGGTAGAGTGGCCGCTTCTTAAACTTTAGAAGTCTTTAGTTTGCAAGTTCGATTCTATTCTATTTTTTTTTTTTTTTTATTTCTAATATTTTATACGTAATAAATTCTTACATATCATAATATTTAATCTGTAAATGACAGACATTTAAAACCATTTTACTCAATGATTTACCAACAAACTTTAATTTTTTTCTTTTCAAATGATAAATATTCAGCCATCGTACAAAATTAATATTTTTCCAAAATTTTCTGATTTTCATTAATAATTTTCCATTTTTATAAAAAACCGATGTAAAGTATATATATATGTATCATATAATATGTATAATCTATACCTATAATATACATATTCAAAAACGACTCTCTTTTATTCCGTTGAATTTTAAATTTTGTTTTGTTGTTTTTGCTTTTTCTTTTTTTTCTATAAACATAAAAAAAATTTTAAAATATAGTTTGCATGGTGGGAAATAGAAATTTCACAATATAATTGAATATAAACGTCAAAACTTCAGTGGGGAGTTTGGTGCAGTGGTAGAGTGGCCGCTTCTTAAACTTTAGAAGTCTTTAGTTTGCAAGTTCGATTCCATTCTATTTTTTTTTTTTTTTTTATTTCTAATATTTTATACGAAATAAATTCTTACATATCATAATATTTAATCTGTAAATGACAGACATTTAAAACCATTTTACTCAATGATTTACCAACCAACTTTAATTTTTTTCTTTTCAAATGATAAATATTCAGCCATCGTACAAAATTAATATTTTTCCAAAATTTTCTGATTTTCATTAATAATTTTCCATTTTTATGAAAAACCCATGTAAAGTATATACATATGTATCATATAATATGTATAATCTATACCTATAATATACATATTCAAAAACGACGCTCTTTTATTCCGTTGAATTTTAAATTTTGTTTTGTTGTTTTTGCTTTTTCTTTTTTTTCTATAAACATAAAAAAAATTTTAAAATATAGTTTGCATGGTGGGAAATAGAAATTTCACAATATAATTGAACATAAACGTCAAAACTTCAGTGGGGAGTTTGGTGCAGTGGTAGAGTGGCCGCTTCTTAAACTTTAGAAGTCTTTAGTTTGCAAGTTCGATTCTATTCTATTTTTTTTTTTTTTTTATTTCTAATATTTTATACGTAATAAATTCTTACATATCATAATATTTAATCTGTAAATGACAGACATTTAAAACCATTTTACTCAATGATTTACCAACAAACTTTAATTTTTTTTTTTTTAAATGATAAATATTCAGTATAGCCATCTTACAAAATTAATATTTTTCCAAAATTTTCTGATTTTCATTAATAATTTTCCATTTTTATAAAAAACCGATGTAAAGTATATATATATGTATCATATAATATGTATAATCTATACCTATAATATACATATTCAAAAACGACGCTCTTTTATTCCGTTGAATTTTAAATTTTGTTTTGTTGTTTTTGCTTTTTTTCTAAAAATATAAAAAAAATTTTAAAATATAGTTTGCATGGTGAGAAATAGAAATTTCACAATATAATTGAATATAAACGGCAAAACTTCAGTGGGGAGTTTGGTGAAGTGGTAGAGTGGTCGCTTCTTAAACTTTGGAAGTCTTTAGTTTGCAAGTTCGATTCTATTCTATTTTATTTTTTTTTTTATTTCTAATATTTTATACGAAATAAATTCTTACATATCATAATATTTAATCTGTAAATGACAGACATTTAAAACCATTTTACTCAATGATTTACCAACCAACTTTAATTTTTTTCTTTTTAAATGATAAATATTCAGTATAGCCATCTTACAAAATTAATATTTTTCCAAAATTTTCTGATTTTCATTAATAATTTTCCATTTTTATAAAAAACCCATGTAAAGTATATACATATGTATCATATAATATGTATAATCTATACCTATAATATACATATTCAAAAACGACTCTCTTTTATTCCGTTGAATTTTAAATTTTGTTTTGTTGTTTTTGCTTTTTGTTTTTTTTCTAAAAACATAAAAAAAATTTTAAAATACAGTTTGCATGGTGGAAAATAGAAATCTCACAATATAATTGAACATAAACGTCAAAACTTCAGTGGGGAGTTTGGTGCAGTGGTAGAGTGGCCGCTTCTTAAACTTTAGAAGTCTTTAGTTTGCAAGTTCGATTCTATTCTATTTTTTTTTTTTTTTTTTATTTTTAATATTTTATACGAAATAAATTCTTACATATCATAATATTTAATCTGTAAATGACAGACATTTAAAACCATTTTACTCAATGATTTACCAACCAACTTAAATTTTTTTCTTTTGAAATGATAAATATTCAGTATAGCCATCTTACAAAATTAATATTTTTCCAAAATTTTCTGATTTTCATTAATAATTTTCCATTTTTATAAAAAACCCATGTAAAGTATATACATATGTATCATATAATATGTATAATCTATACCTATAATATACATATTCAAAAACGACGCTCTTTTATTCCGTTGAATTTTAAATTTTGTTTTGTTGCTTTTTGTTTTTTTTCTGAAAACATAAAAAAAATTTTAAAATATAGTTTGCATGGTGGGAAATAGAAATTTCACAATATAATTGAACATAAACGTCAAAACTTCAGTGGGGAGTTTGGTGCAGTGGTAGAGTGGGCGCTTCTTAAACTTTATAAGTCTTTAGTTTGCAAGTTCGATTCTATTCTATTTTTATTTTTTTTTTTTTATTTCTAATATTTTATACGAAATAAATTCTTACATATCATAATATTTAATCTGTAAATGACAGACATTTAAAACCATTTTACTCAATGATTTACCAACCAACTTAAATTTTTTTCTTTTTAAATGATAAATATTCAGTATAGCCATCTTACAAAATTAATATTTTTCCAAAATTTTCTGATTTTCATTAATAATTTTCCATTTTTATAAAAAACCCATGTAAAGTATATACATATGTATCATATAATATGTATAATCTATACCTATAATATACATATTCAAAAACGACGCTCTTTTATTCCGTTGCATTTTAAATTTTGTTTTGTTGTTTTTGCTTTTTGTTTTTTTTCTAATCACATAAAAAAAATTTTAAAATATAGTTTGCATGGTGGGAAATAGAAATTTCACAATATAATTGAATATAAACGTCAAAACTTCAGTGAGGAGTTTGATGCAGTGGTAGAGTGGCCGCTTCTTAAACTTTAAAAGTCTTTAGTTTGCAAGTTCGATTCTATTCAATTTTTTATTTTTTTTTATTTCTAATATTTTATACGAAATAAATTCTTACATATCATAATATTTAATCTGTAAATGACAGGCATTTAAAACCATTTTACTCAATGATTTACCAACCAACTTTAATTTTTTTCTTTTTAAATGATAAATATTCAGAATAACCATCTTACAAAATTAATATTTTTCCAAAATTTTCTGATTTTCATTAATAATTTTCCATTTTTATAAAAAACCGATGTAAAGTATATATATATGTATCATATAATATGTATAATCTATACCTATAATATACATATTCAAAAACGACGCTCTTTTATTCCGTTGAATTTTAAATTTTGTTTTGTTGTTTTTGCTTTTTGTTTTTTTTCTAAAAACATAAAAAAAATTTTAAAATATAGTTTGCATGGTGAGAAATAGAAATTTCACAATATAATTGAATATAAACGTCAAAACTTCAGTGGGGAGTTTGGTGCAGTGGTAGAGTGGCCGCTTCTTAAACTTTAGAAGTCTTTAGTTTGCAAGTTCGCTTCTATTCTTTTTTTTTTTTTTTTTTTATTTCTAATATTTTATACGAAATAAATTCTTACATATCATAATATTTAATCTGTAAATGACAGACATTTAAAACCATTTTACTCAATGATTTACCAACCAACTTTAATTTTTTTCTTTTTAAATGATAAATATTCAGTATAGCTATCTTACAAAATTAATATTTTTCCAAAATTTTCTGATTTTCATTAATAATTTTCCATTTTTATAAAAAACCCATGTAAAGTATATACATATGTATCATATAATATGTATAATCTATACCTATAATATACATATTCAAAAACGACGCTCTTTTATTCCGTTGAATTTTAAATTTTGTTTTGTTGTTTTTGCTTTTTGTTTTTTTTCTAAAAACATAAAAAAAATTTTAAAGTATAGTTTGCATGGTGGGAAATAGAAATTTCACAATATAATTGAACATAAACGTCAAAATTTCAGTGGGGAGTTTGGTGCAGTGGTAGAGTGGCCGCTTCTTAAACTTTAGAAGTCTTTAGTTTGCAAGTTCGATTCTACTCTATTTTTTTTTTTTTTTTTTATTTCTAATATTTTATACGAAATAAATTCTTACATATCATAATATTTAATCTGTAAATGACAAACATTTAAAACCATTTTACTCAATGATTTACCAACAAACTTTAATTTTTTTCTTTTTAAATGATAAATATTCAGTATCTTACAAAATTAATATTTTTCAAAATTTTCTGATTTTCATTAATAATTTTCCATTTTTATAAAAAAACCCATGTAAAGTATATACATATGTATCATATAATATGTATAATCTATACTTATAATATACATATTCAAAAACGACGCTCTTTTATTCCGTTGAATTTTAAATTTTGTTTTGTTGTTTTTGCTTTTTGTTTTTTTTCTGAAAACATAAAAAAAATTTTAAAATATAGTTTGCATGGTGGGAAATAGAAATTTCACAATATAATTGAACATAAACGTCAAAACTTCAGTGGGGAGTTTGGTGCAGTGGTAGAGTGGGCGCTTCTTAAACTTTAGAAGTCTTTAGTTTGCAAGTTCGATTCTATTCTATTTTTATTTTTTTTTTTTTATTTCTAATATTTTATACGAAATAAATTCTTACATATCATAATATTTAATCTGTAAATGACAGACATTTAAAACCATTTTACTCAATGATTTACCAACCAACTTTAATTTTTTTTTTTTTAAATGATAAATATTCAGTATAGCCATCTTACAAAATTAATATTTTTCCAAAATTTTCTGATTTTCATTAATAATTTTCCATTTTTATAAAAAACCCCTTGTAAAGTATATACATATGTATCATATAATATGTATAATCTATACCTATAATATACATATTCAAAAACGACGCTCTTTTATTCCGTTGAATTTTAAATTTTGTTTTGTTGTTTTTGCTTTTTGTTTTTTTTCTAAAAACATAAAAAAAATTTTAAAGTATAGTTTGCATGGTGGGAAATAGAAATTTCACAATATAATTGAACATAAACGTCAAAACTTCAGTGGGGAGTTTGGTGCAGTGGTAGAGTGGCCGCTTCTTAAACTTGAGAAGTCTTTAGTTTGCAAGTTCGATTCTATTCTATTTTTTTTTTTTTTTTTTATTTCTAATATTTTATACGAAATAAATCCTTACATATCATAATATTTAATCTGTAAATGACAGACATTTAAAACCATTTTACTCAATGATTTACCAACCAACTTTAATTTTTTTCTTTTTAAATGATAAATATTTAGTATAGCCATCTTACAAAATTAATATTTTTCCAAAATTTTCTGATTTTCATTAATAATTTTCCATTTTTATAAAAAACCCATGTAAAGTATATACATATGTATCATATAATATGTATAATCTATACCTATAATATACATATTCAAAAACGACGCTCTTTTATTCCGTTGAATTTTAAATATTGTTTTGTTGTTTTTCTAAAAACATTAAAACAATTTTAAAATATAGTTTGCATGGTGGGAAATAGAAATTTCACAATATAATTCAACATAAATGTCAAAACTTCAGTGGGGAGTTTGGTGCAATGATAGAGTGGTCGCTTCTTAAACTTTGGAAGTCTTTAGTTTGCAAGTTCGATTCTATTCTATTTTTATTTTTTTTTTATTTCTAATATTTTATACGAAATAAATTCTTACATATCAAAATATTTAATCTGTAAATGACAGACATTTAAAACCATTTTACTCAATGATTTACCAACCAACTTTAATTTTTTTCTTTTTAAATGATAAATATTCAGTATAGCCATCTTACAAAATTAATATTTTTCCAAAATTTTCTGATTTTCATTAATAATTTTCCATTTTTATAAAAAACCCATGTAAAGTATATACATATGTATCATATAATATGTATAATCTATACCTATAATATACATATTCAAAAACGACGCTCTTTTATTCCGTTGAATTTTAAATTTTGTTTTGTTGCTTTTTGTTTTTTTTCTAAAAACATAAAAAAAATTTTAAAATATAGTTTGCATAGTGGGAAATAGAAATTTCACAATATAATTGAACATAAACGTCAAAACTTCAGTGGGGAGTTTGGTGCAGTGGTAGAGTGGCAGCTTCTTAAACTTTAGAAGTCTTTAGTTTGCAAGTTCGATTCTATTCTATTTTTTTTTTTTTTTTTTTATTTCTAATATTTTATACGAAATAAATTCTTACATATCATAATATTTAATCTGTAAATGACAGACATTTAAAACCATTTTACTCAATGATTTACCAACCAACTTAAATTTTTTTCTTTTTAAATGATAAATATTCAGTATAGCCATCTTACAAAATTAATATTTTTCTAAAATTTTCTGATTTTCATTAATAATTTTCCATTTTTATAAAAAACCAATGTAAAGTATATACATATGTATCATATAATATGTATAATCTATACCTATAATATACATACTCAAAAACGACGCTCTTTTATTCCGTTGAATTTTAAATTTTGTTTTGTTGTTTTTGCTTTTTGTTTTTTTTCTAAACACATAAAAAAAATTTTAAAATATAGTTTGCATGGTGGGAAATAGAAATTTCACAATATAATTGAATATAAACGTCAAAACTTCAGTGAGGAGTTTGATGCAGTGGTAGAGTGGCCGCTTCTTAAACTTTAAAATTCTTTAGTTTGCAAGTTCGATTCTATTCTATTTTTTTTTTTTTTATTTCTAATATTTTATACGAAATAAATTCTTACATATCATAATATTTAATCTGTAAATGATAGGCATTTAAAACCATTTTACTCAATGATTTACCAACCAACTTTAATTTTTTTCTTTTTAAATGATAAATATTCAGTATAGCCATCTTACAAAATTAATATTTTTCCAAAATTTTCTGATTTTCATTAATAATTTTCCATTTTTATAAAAAACCGATGTAAAGTATATATATATGTATCATATAATATGTATAATCTATACCTATAATATACATATTCAAAAACAACGCTCTTTTATTCCGTTGAATTTTAAATTTTGTTTTGTTGTTTTTGCTTTTTGTTTTTTTTCTAAAAACATAAAAAAAATTTTAAAATATAGTTTGCATGGTGAGAAATAGAAATTTCACAATATAATTGAATATAAACGTCAAAACTTCAGTGGGGAGTTTGGTGCAGTGGTAGAGTGGCCGCTTCTTAAACTTTAAAATTCTTTAGTTTGCAAGTTCGATTCTATTCTATTTTTTTTTTTTTTATTTCTAATATTTTATACGAAATAAATTCTTACATATCATAATATTTAATCTGTAAATGATAGGCATTTAAAACCATTTTACTCAATGATTTACCAACCAACTTTAATTTTTTTCTTTTTAAATGATAAATATTCAGTATAGCCATCTTACAAAATTAATATTTTTCCAAAATTTTCTGATTTTCATTAATAATTTTCCATTTTTATAAAAAACCCATGTAAAGTATATACATATGTATCATATAATATGTATAATCTATACCTATAATATACATATTCAAAAACGACGCTCTTTTATTCCGTTGAATTTTAAATTTTGTTTTGTTGTTTTTGCTTTTTGTTTTTTTTCTAAAAACATAAAAAAAATTTTAAAGTATAGTTTGCATGGTGGGAAATAGAAATTTCACAATATAATTGAACATAAACGTCAAAACTTCAGTGGGGAGTTTGGTGCAGTGGTAGAGTGGCCGCTTCTTAAACTTTAGAAGACTTTAGTTTGCAAGTTCGATTCTACTCTATTTTTATTTTTTTTTTTTATTTCTAATATTTTATACGAAATAAATTCTTACATATCATAATATTTAATCTGTAAATGACAGACATTTAAAACCATTTTACTCAATGATTTACCAACCAACTTTAATTTTTTTCTTTTTAAATGATAAATATTCAGTATAGCCATCTTACAAAATTAATATTTTTCCAAAATTTTCTGATTTTCATTAATAATTTTCCATTTTTATAAAAAAACCCATGTAAAGTATATACATATGTATCATATAATATGTATAATCTATACCTATAATATACATATTCAAAAACGACGCTCTTTTATTGCGTTGAATTTTAAATTTTGTTTTGCTGTTTTTGCTTTTTGTTTTTTTTCTGAAAACATAAAAAAAATTTTAAAATATAGTTTGCATGGTGGGAAATAGAAATTTCACAATATAATTGAATATAAACGTCAAAACTTCAGTGGGGAGTTTGGTGCAGTGGTAGAGTGGCCGCTTCTTAAACTTTAGAAGTCTTTAGTTTGCAAGTTCGATTCTATTCTATTTTTATTTTTTTTTTTTTATTTCTAATATTTTATACGAAATAAATTCTTACATATCATAATATTTAATCTGTAAATGACAGACATTTAAAACCATTTTACTCAATGATTTACCAACCAACTTTAATTTTTTTCTTTTTAAATGATAAATATTCAGTATAGCCATCTTACAAAATTAATATTTTTCCAAAATTTTCTGATTTTCATTAATAATTTTCCATTTTTATAAAAAACCCCTTGTAAAGTATGTACATATGTATCATATAATATGTATAATCTATACCTATAATATACATATTCAAAAACGACGCTCTTTTATTCCGTTGAATTTTAAATTTTGTTTTGCTGTTTTTGCTTTTTGTTTTTTTTCGGAAAACATAAAAAAAATTTTAAAGTATAGTTTGCATGGTGGGACATAGAAATTTCACAATATAATTGAACATAAACGTCAAAACTTCAGCGGGGAGTTTGGTGCAGTGGTAGAGTGGCCGCTTCTTAAACTTTAGAAGTCTTTAGTTTGCAAGTTCGATTCTATTCTATGTTTTTTTTTTTTTTTTATTTCTAATATTTTATACGAAATAAATCCTTACATATCATAATATTTAATCTGTAAATGACAGACATTTAAAACCATTTTACTCAATGATTTACCAACCAACTTTAATTTTTTTCTTTTTAAATGATAAATATTCAGTATAGGCATCTTACAAAATTAATATTTTTCCAAAATTTTCTGATTTTCATTAATAATTTTCCATTTTTATAAAAAACCCATGTAAAGTATATACATATGTATCATATAATATGTATAATCTATACCTATAATATACATATTCAAAAACGACGCTCTTTTATTCCGTTGAATTTTAAATTTTGTTTTGTTGTTTTTGCGTTTTGTTTTTTTTCTAAAAACATAAAAAAAATTTTAAAATATAGTTTGCATGGTGGGAAATAGAAATTTCACAATATAATTGAACATAAACGTCAAAACTTCAGTGGGGAGTTTGGTGCAGTGGTAGAGTGGCAGCTTCTTAAACTTTAAAAAGTCTTTAGTTTGCAAGTTCGATTCTATTCTATTTTTTTTTTTTTTTTTTATTTCTAATATTTTATACGAAATAAATTCTTACATATCATAATATTTAATCTGTAAATGACAGACATTTAAAACCATTTTACTCAATGATTTACCAACCAACTTAAATTTGGTTCTTTTTAAATGATAAATATTCAGTATAGCCATCTTACAATATTAATATTTTTCCAAAATTTTCTGATTTTCATTAATAATTTTCCATTTTTATAAAAAACCCATGTAAAGTATATACATATGTATCATATAATATGTATAATCTATACCTATAATATACATATTCAAAAACGACGCTCTTTTATTCCGTTGAATTTTAAATTTTGTTTTGTTGTTTTTGCTTTTTGTTTTTTTTCTAAAAACATAAAAAAAATTTTAAAATATAGTTTGCATGGTGGGAAATAGAAATTTCACAATATAATTGAACATAAACGTCAAAACTTCAGTGGGGAGTTTGGTGCAGTGGTAGAGTGGCCGCTTCTTAAACTTTAGAAGTCTTTAGTTTGCAAGTTCGATTCTATTCTATTTTTTTTTTTTTTTTATTTCTAATATTTTATACGAAATAAATTCTTACATATCATAATATTTAATCTGTAAATGACAGACATTTAAAACCATTTTACTCAATGATTTACCAAACAACTTTAATTTTTTTCTTTTTAAATGATAAATATTCAGTATAGCCATTTTACAAAATTAATATTTTTCCAAAATTTTCTGATTTTCATTAATAATTTTCCATTTTTATAAAAAACCCATGTAAAGTATATACATATGTATCATATAATATGTATAATCTATACCCATAATATACATATTCAAAAACGACGCTCTTTTATTCCGTTGAATTTTAAATTTTGTTTTGTTGTTTTTGCTTTTTGTTTTTTTTCTAAAAACATAAAAAAAATTTTAAAGTATAGTTTGCATGGTGGGAAATAGAAATTTCACAATATAATTGAACATAAACGTCAAAACTTCAGTGGGGAGTTTGGTGCAGTGGTAGAGTGGCCGCTTCTTAAACTTTAGAAGACTTTAGTTTGCAAGTTCGATTCTACTCTATTTTTATTTTTTTTTTTTATTTCTAATATTTTATACGAAATAAATTCTTACATATCATAATATTTAATCTGTAAATGACAGACATTTAAAACCATTTTACTCAATGATTTACCAACCAACTTTAATTTTTTTCTTTTTAAATGATAAATATTCAGTATAGCCATCTTACAAAATTAATATTTTTCCAAAATTTTCTGATTTTCATTAATAATTTTCCATTTTTATAAAAAAACCCATGTAAAGTATATACATATGTATCATATAATATGTATAATCTATACCTATAATATACATATTCAAAAACGACGCTCTTTTATTGCGTTGAATTTTAAATTTTGTTTTGCTGTTTTTGCTTTTTGTTTTTTTTCTGAAAACATAAAAAAAATTTTAAAATATAGTTTGCATGGTGGGAAATAGAAATTTCACAATATAATTGAATATAAACGTCAAAACTTCAGTGGGGAGTTTGGTGCAGTGGTAGAGTGGCCGCTTCTTAAACTTTAGAAGTCTTTAGTTTGCAAGTTCGATTCTATTCTATTTTTATTTTTTTTTTTTTATTTCTAATATTTTATACGAAATAAATTCTTACATATCATAATATTTAATCTGTAAATGACAGACATTTAAAACCATTTTACTCAATGATTTACCAACCAACTTTAATTTTTTTCTTTTTAAATGATAAATATTCAGTATAGCCATCTTACAAAATTAATATTTTTCCAAAATTTTCTGATTTTCATTAATAATTTTCCATTTTTATAAAAAACCCCTTGTAAAGTATGTACATATGTATCATATAATATGTATAATCTATACCTATAATATACATATTCAAAAACGACGCTCTTTTATTCCGTTGAATTTTAAATTTTGTTTTGCTGTTTTTGCTTTTTGTTTTTTTTCGGAAAACATAAAAAAAATTTTAAAGTATAGTTTGCATGGTGGGACATAGAAATTTCACAATATAATTGAACATAAACGTCAAAACTTCAGCGGGGAGTTTGGTGCAGTGGTAGAGTGGCCGCTTCTTAAACTTTAGAAGTCTTTAGTTTGCAAGTTCGATTCTATTCTATGTTTTTTTTTTTTTTTTATTTCTAATATTTTATACGAAATAAATCCTTACATATCATAATATTTAATCTGTAAATGACAGACATTTAAAACCATTTTACTCAATGATTTACCAACCAACTTTAATTTTTTTCTTTTTAAATGATAAATATTCAGTATAGGCATCTTACAAAATTAATATTTTTCCAAAATTTTCTGATTTTCATTAATAATTTTCCATTTTTATAAAAAACCCATGTAAAGTATATACATATGTATCATATAATATGTATAATCTATACCTATAATATACATATTCAAAAACGACGCTCTTTTATTCCGTTGAATTTTAAATTTTGTTTTGTTGTTTTTGCGTTTTGTTTTTTTTCTAAAAACATAAAAAAAATTTTAAAATATAGTTTGCATGGTGGGAAATAGAAATTTCACAATATAATTGAACATAAACGTCAAAACTTCAGTGGGGAGTTTGGTGCAGTGGTAGAGTGGCAGCTTCTTAAACTTTAAAAAGTCTTTAGTTTGCAAGTTCGATTCTATTCTATTTTTTTTTTTTTTTTTTATTTCTAATATTTTATACGAAATAAATTCTTACATATCATAATATTTAATCTGTAAATGACAGACATTTAAAACCATTTTACTCAATGATTTACCAACCAACTTAAATTTGGTTCTTTTTAAATGATAAATATTCAGTATAGCCATCTTACAATATTAATATTTTTCCAAAATTTTCTGATTTTCATTAATAATTTTCCATTTTTATAAAAAACCCATGTAAAGTATATACATATGTATCATATAATATGTATAATCTATACCTATAATATACATATTCAAAAACGACGCTCTTTTATTCCGTTGAATTTTAAATTTTGTTTTGTTGTTTTTGCTTTTTGTTTTTTTTCTAAAAACATAAAAAAAATTTTAAAATATAGTTTGCATGGTGGGAAATAGAAATTTCACAATATAATTGAACATAAACGTCAAAACTTCAGTGGGGAGTTTGGTGCAGTGGTAGAGTGGCCGCTTCTTAAACTTTAGAAGTCTTTAGTTTGCAAGTTCGATTCTATTCTATTTTTTTTTTTTTTTTTATTTCTAATATTTTATACGAAATAAATTCTTACATATCATAATATTTAATCTGTAAATGACAGACATTTAAAACCATTTTACTCAATGATTTACCAAACAACTTTAATTTTTTTCTTTTTAAATGATAAATATTCAGTATAGCCATTTTACAAAATTAATATTTTTCCAAAATTTTCTGATTTTCATTAATAATTTTCCATTTTTATAAAAAACTGATGTAAAGTACATATATATGTATCATATAATATGTATAATCTATACCTATAATATACATATTCAAAAACGACGCTCTTTTATTTCGTTGAATTTTAAATTTTGTTTTGTTGTTTTTGCTTTTTTTCTAAAAACATAAAAAAAATTTTAAAATATAGTTTGCATGGTGAGAAATAGAAATTTCACAATATAATTGAATATAAACGTCAAAACTTCAGTGGGGAGTTTGGTACAGTGGTAGAGTGGTCGCTTCTTAAACTTTGGAAGTCTTTAGTTTGCAAGTTCGATTCTATTCTATTTTTTTTTTTTTTTATTTCTAATATTTTATACGAAATAAATTCTTACATATCATAATATTTAATCTGTAAATGACAGACATTTAAAACCATTTTACTCAATGATTTACCAACCAACTTTAATTTTTTTCTTTTTAAATGATAAATATTCAGTATAGCCATCTTACAAAATTAATATTTTTCCAAAATTTTCAGATTTTCATTAATAATTTTCCATTTTTATAAAAAACCCATGTAAAGTATATACATATGTATCATATAATATGTATAATCTATACCTATAATATACATATTCAAAAACGACGCTCTTTTATTCCGTTGAATTTTAAATTTTGTTTTGTTGTTTTTGCTTTTTGTTTTTTTTCTAAAAACATAAAAAAAATTTTAAAATATAGTTTGCATGGTGGGAAATAGAAATTTCACAATATAATTGAACATAAACGTCAAAACTTCAGTGGGGAGTTTGGTGCAGTGGTAGAGTGGCAGCTTCTTAAACTTTAGAAGTCTTTAGTTTGCAAGTTCGATTCTATTCTATTTTTTTTTTTTTTTTTATTTCTAATATTTTATACGAAATAAATTCTTACATATCATAATATTTAATCTGTAAATGACAGACATTTAAAACCATTTTACTCAATGATTTACCAACCAACTTAAATTTTTTTCTTTTTAAATGATAAATATTCAGTATAGCCATCTTACAAAATTAATATTTTTCCAAAATTTTCTGATTTTCATTTATAATTTTCCATTTTTATAAAAAACCCATGTAAAGTATATACATATGTATCATATAATATGTATAATCTATACCTATAATATACATATTCAAAAACGACGCTCTTTTATTCCGTTGCATTTTAAATTTTGTTTTGTTGTTTTTGCTTTTTGTTTTTTTTCTAAACACATAAAAAAAATTTTAAAATATAGTTTGCATGGTGGGAAATAGAAATTTCACAATATAATTGAATATAAACGTCAAAACTTCAGTGAGGAGTTTGATGCAGTGGTAGAGTGGCCGCTTCTTAAACTTTAAAAGTCTTTAGTTTGCAAGTTCGATTCTATTCTATTTTTTTTTTTTTTATTTCTAATATTTTATACGAAATAAATTCTTACATATCATAATATTTAATCTGTAAATGACAGACATTTAAAACCATTTTACTCAATGATTTACCAACCAACTTAAATTTTTTTCTTTTTAAATGATAAATATTCAGTATAGCCATCTTACAAAATTAATATTTTTCCAAAATTTTCTGATTTTCATTAATAATTTTCCATTTTTATAAAAAATCCATGTAAAGTATATACATATGTATCATATAATATGTATAATCTATACCTATAATATACATATTCAAAAACGGCGCTCTTTTATTCCGTTGAATTTTAAATTTTGTTTTGTTGTTTTTGCTTTTTGTTTTTTTTCTAAAAACATAAAAAAAATTTTAAAGTATAGTTTGCATGGTGGGAAATAGAAATTTCACAATATAATTGAACATAAACGTCAAAACTTCAGTGGGGAGTTTGGTGCAGTGGTAGAGTGGCCGCTTCTTAAACTTTAGAAGTCTTTAGTTTGCAAGTTCGATTCTACTCTATTTTTTTTTTTTTTTTTTATTTCTAATATTTTATACGAAATAAATTCTTACATATCATAATATTTAATCTGTAAATGACAGACATTTAAAACCATTTTACTCAATGATTTACCAACCAACTTTAATTTTTTTCTTTTTAAATGATAAATATTCAGTATAGCCATCTTACAAAATTAATATTTTTCCAAAATTTTCTGATTTTCATTAATAATTTTCCATTTTTATAAAAAAACCCATGTAAAGTATATACATATGTATCATATAATATGTATAATCTATACCTATAATATACATATTCAAAAACGACGCTCTTTTATTCCGTTGAATTTTAAATTTTGTTTTGTTGTTTTTGCTTTTTGTTTTTTTTCTAAAAACATAAAAAAAATTTTAAAATATAGTTTGCATGGTGGGAAATAGAAATTTCACAATATAATTGAACATAAACGTCAAAACTTCAGTGGGGAGTTTGGTGCAGTGGTAGAGTGGCCGCTTCTTAAACTTTAGAAGTCTTTAGTTTGCAAGTTCGATTCTATTCTATTTTTTTTTTTTTTTTTTATTTCTAATATTTTATACGAAATAAATTCTTACATATCATAATATTTAATCTGTAAATGACAGACATTTAAAACCATTTTACTCAATGATTTACCAACCAACTTAAATTTTTTTCTTTTTAAATGATAAATATTCAGTATAGCCATCTTACAAAATTAATATTTTTCCAAAATTTTCTGATTTTCATTTATAATTTTCCATTTTTATAAAAAACCCATGTAAAGTATATACATATGTATCATATAATATGTATAATCTATACCTATAATATACATATTCAAAAACGACTCTCTTTTATTCCGTTGAATTTTAAATTTTGTTTTGGTGTTTTTCTAAAAACATTAAAACAATTTTAAAATATAGTTTGCATGGTGGGAAATAGAAATTTCACAATATAATTCAACATAAACGTCAAAACTTCAGTGGGGAGTTTGGTGCAATGATAGAGTGGTCGCTTCTTAAATTTTGGAAGTCTTTAGTTTGCAAGTTCGATTCTATTCTATTTTTTTTTTTTTTTTTATTTCTAATATTTTATACGAAATAAATTCTTACATATCATAATATTTAATCTGTAAATGACAGACATTTAAAACCATTTTACTCAATGATTTACCAGCCAACTTTAATTTTTTTCTTTTTAAATGATAAATATTCAGTATAGGCATCTTACAAAATTAATATTTTTCCAAAATTTTCTGATTTTCATTAATAATTTTCCATTTTTATAAAAAACCCATGTAAAGTATATACATATGTATCATATAATATGTATAATCTATACCTATAATATACATATTCAAAAACGACGCTCTTTTATTCCGTTGAATTTTAAATTTTGTTTTGTTGTTTTTGCTTTTTGTTTTTTTTCTAAAAACATAAAAAAAATTTTAAAATATAGTTTGCATGGTGGGAAATAGAAATTTCACAATATAATTGAACATAAACGTCAAAACTTCAGTGGGGAGTTTGGTGCAGTGGTAGAGTGGCCGCTTCTTAAACTTTAAAAGTCTTTAGTTTGCAAGTTCGATTCTATTCTATTTTTTTTTTTTTTTTTTATTTCTAATATTTTATACGAAATAAATTCTTACATATCATAATATTTAATCTGTAAATGACAGACATTTAAAACCATTTTACTCAATGATTTACCAACCAACTTAAATTTGGTTCTTTTTAAATGATAAATATTCAGTATAGCCATCTTACAAAATTAATATTTTTCCAAAATTTTCTGATTTTCATTAATAATTTTCCATTTTTATAAAAAACCCATGTAAAGTATATACATATGTATCATATAATATGTATAATCTATACCTATAATATACATATTCAAAAACGACGCTCTTTTATTCCGTTGAATTTTAAATTTTGTTTTGTTGTTTTTGCTTTTTGTTTTTTTTCTAAAAACATAAAAAAAATTTTAAAATATAGTTTGCATGGTGGGAAATAGAAATTTCACAATATAATTGAACATAAACGTCAAAACTTCAGTGGGGAGTTTGGTGCAGTGGTATAGTGGCCGCTTCTTAAACTTTGGAAGTCTTTAGTTTGCAAGTTCGATTCTATTCTATTTTTTTTTTTTTTTTTATTTCTAATATTTTATACGAAATAAATTCTTACATATCATAATATTTAATCTGTAAATGACAGACATTTAAAACCATTTTACTCAATGATTTACCAAACAACTTTAATTTTTTTCTTTTTAAATGATAAATATTCAGTATAGCCATCTTACAAAATTAATATTTTTCCAAAATTTTCTGATTTTCATTAATAATTTTCCATTTTTATAAAAAACCCATGTAAAGTGTATACATATGTATCATATAATATGTATAATCTATACCTATAATATACATATTCAAAAACGACGCTCTTTTATTCCGTTGAATTTTAAATTTTGTTTTGTTGTTTTTCTAAAAACATTAAAACAATTTTAAAATATAGTTTGCATGGTGGGAAATAGAAATTTCACAATATAATTCAACATAAACGTCAAAACTTCAGTGGGGAGTTTGGTGCAATGATAGAGTGGCCGCATCTTAAACTTTGGAAGTCTTTAGTTTGCAAGTTCGATTCTATTCTATTTTTTTTTTTTTTTTTATTTCTAATATTTTATACGAAATAAATTCTTACATATCATAATATTTAATCTGTAAATGACAGACATTTAAAACCATTTTACTCAATGATTTACCAACCAACTTTAATTTTTTTCTTTTTAAATGATAAATATTCAGTAAAGCCATCTTACAAAATTAATATTTTTCCAAAATTTTCTGATTTTCATTAATAATTTTCCATTTTTATAAAAAACCCATGTAAAGTATATACATATGTATCATATAATATGTATAATCTATACCTATAATATACATATTAAAAAGCGACGCTCTTTTATTCCGTTGCATTTTAAATTTTGTTTTGTTGTTTTTGCTTTTTGTTTTTTTTCTAAAAACATAAAAAAAATTTTAAAATATAGTTTGCATGGTGGGAAATAGAAATTTCACAATATAATTGAACATAAACGTCACAACTTCAGTGGGGAGTTTGGTGCAGTGGTAGAGTGGCAGCTTCTTAAACTTTAGAAGTCTTTAGTTTGCAAGTTCGATTCTATTCTATTTTTTTTTTTTTTTTTTATTTCTAATATTTTATACGAAATAAATTCTTACATATCATAATATTTAATCTGTAAATGACAGACATTTAAAACCATTTTGCTCAATGATTTACCAACCAACTTTAATTTTTTTCTTTTTAAATGATAAATATTCAGTATAGCCATCTTACAAAATTAATATTTTTCCAAAATTTTCTGATTTTCGTAAATAATTTTCCATTTTTATAAAAAACCCATGTAAAGTATATACATATGTATCATATAATATGTATAATCTATACCTATAATATACATATTCAAAAACGACGCTCTTTTATTCCGTTGCATTTTAAATTTTGTTTTGTTGTTTTTGCTTTTTGTTTTTTTTCTAAACACATAAAAAAAATTTTAAAATATAGTTTGCATGGTGGGAAATAGAAATTTCACAATATAATTGAACATAAACGTCAAAACTTCAGTGGGGAGTTTGGTGCAGTGGTAGAGTGGCCGCTTCTTAAACTTTAGAAGTCTTTAGTTTGCAAGTTCGATTCTATTCTATTTTTTTTTTTTTTTTTATTTCTAATATTTTATACGAAATAAATTCTTACATATCATAATATTTAATCTGTAAATGACAGACATTTAAAACCATTTTACTCAATGATTTACCAACCAACTTTAATTTTTTTCTTTTTAAATGATAAATATTCAGTATAGCCATCTTACAAAATTAATATTTTTCCAAAATTTTCTGATTTTCATTAATAATTTTCCATTTTTATAAAAAACCGATGTAAAGTATATATATATGTATCATATAATATGTATAATCTATACCTATAATATACATATTCAAAAACGACGCTCTTTTATTCCGTTGAATTTTAAATTTTGTTTTGTTGTTTTTGCTTTTTGTTTTTTTTCTAAAAACATAAAAAAAATTTTAAAATATAGTTTGCATGGTGATAAATAGAAATTTCACAATATAATTGAATATAAACGTCAAAACTTCAGTGGGGTGTTTGGTGCAGTGGTAGAGTGGCCGCTTCTTAAACTTTAGAAGTCTTTAGTTTGCAAGTTCGATTCTACTCTATTTTTTTTTTTTTTTTTGTTTCTAATATTTTATACGAAATAAATTCTTACATATCATAATATTTAATCTGTAAATGACAGACATTTAAAACCATTTCACTCAATGATTTACCAACCAACTTTAATTTTTTTCTTTTTAAATTATAAATATTCAGTATAGCCATCTTACAAAATTAATATTTTTCTAAAATTTTCTGATTTTCATTAATAATTTTCCATTTTTATAAAAAAACCCATGTAAAGTATACACATATGAATCATATAATATGTATAATCTATACCTATAATATACATATTCAAAAACGACGCTCTTTTATTCCGTTGAATTTTAAATTTTGTTTTGTTGTGTTTGCTTTTTGTTTTTTTTCTGAAAACATAAAAAAAATTTTAAAATATAGTTTGCATGGTGGGAAATTGAAATTTCACAATATAATTGAATATAAACGTCAAAACTTCAGTGGGGAGTTTGGTGCGGTGGTAGAGTGGCCGCTTCTTAAACTTTAGAAGTCTTTAGTTTGCAAGTTCGATTCTATTTTATTTTTAGTTTTTTTTTTTTATTTCTAATATTTTATACGAAATAAATTCTTACATATCATAATATTTAATCTGTAAATGACAGACATTTAAAACCATTTTACTCAATGATTTACCAACCAACTTTAATTTTTTTCTTTTTAAATGATAAATATTCAGTATAGCCATCTTACAAAATTAATATTTTTCCAAAATTTTCTGATTTTCATTAATAATTTTCCATTTTTATAAAAAACCCATGTAAAGTATATACATATGTATCATATAATATGTATAATCTATACCTATAATATACATATTCAAAAACGACGCTCTTTTATTCCGTTGAATTTTAAATTTTGTTTTGTTGTTTTTGCTTTTTGTTTTTTTTCTAAAAACATAAAAAAAATTTTAAAGTATAGTTTGCATGGTGGGAAATAGAAATTTCCCAATATAATTGAACATAAACGTCAAAAGTTCAGTGGGGAGTTTGGTACAGTGGTAGAGTGGCCGCTTCTTAAACTTTAGAAGTCTTTAGTTTGCAAGTTCGATTCTATTCTATTTTTTTTTTTTTTTTTATTTCTAATATTTTATACGAAATAAATCCTTACATATCATAATATTTAATCTGTAAATGACAGACATTTAAAACCATTTTACTCAATGATTTACCAACCAACTTTAATTTTTTTCTTTTTAAATGATAAATATTTAGTATAGCCATCTTACAAAATTAATATTTTTCCAAAATTTTCTGATTTTCATTAATAATTTTCCATTTTTATAAAAAACCCATGTAAAGTATATACATATGTATCATATAATATGTATAATCTATACCTATAATATACATATTCAAAAACGACGCTCTTTTATTCCGTTGAATTTTAAATTTTGTTTTGTTGTTTTTGCTTTTTGTTTTTTTTCTGAAAACATAAAAAAAATTTTAAAGTATAGTTTGCATGGTGGGAAATAGAAATTTCACAATATAATTGAACATAAACGTCAAAACTTCAGTGGGGAGTTTGGTGCAGTGGTAGAGTGGCCGCTTCTTAAACTTTAGAAGTCTTTAGTTTGCAAGTTCGATTCTATTCTATTTTTTTGTTTTTTTTTATTTCTAATATTTTATACGAAATAAATCCTTACATATCATAATATTTAATCTGTAAATGACAGACATTTAAAACCATTTTACTCAATGATTTACCAACCAACTTTAATTTTTTTCTTTTTAAATGATAAATATTTAGTATAGCCATCTTACAAAATTAATATTTTTCCAAAATTTTCTGATTTTCATTAATAATTTTCCATTTTTATAAAAAACCCATGTAAAGTATATACATATGTATCATATAATATGTATAATCTATACCTATAATATACATATTCAAAAACGACGCTCTTTTATTCCGTTGAATTTTAAATTTTGTTTTGGTGTTTTTCTAAAAACATTAAAACAATTTTAAAATATAGTTTGCATGGTGGGAAATAGAAATTTCACAATATAATTCTACATAAACGTCAAAACTTCAGTGGGGAGTTTGGTGCAATGATAGAGTGGTCGCTTCTTAAATTTTGGAAGTCTTTAGTTTGCAAGTTCGATTCTATTCTATTTTTTTTTTTTTTTTATTTCTAATATTTTATACGAAATAAATTCTTACATATCATAATATTTAATCTGTAAATGACAGACATTTAAAACCATTTTACTCAATGATTTAACAACCAACTTTAATTTTTTTCTTTTTAAATGATAAATATTCAGTATAGGCATCTTACAAAATTAATATTTTTCCAAAATTTTCTGATTTTCATTAATAATTTTCCATTTTTATAAAAAACCCATGTAAAGTATATACATATGTATCATATAATATGTATAATCTATACCTATAATATACATATTCAAAAACGACGCTCTTTTATTCCGTTGAATTTTAAATTTTGTTTTGTTGTTTTTGCTTTTTGTTTTTTTTCTAAAAACATAAAAAAAATTTTAAAATATAGTTTGCATGGTGGGAAATAGAAATTTCACAATATAATTGAACATAAACGTCAAAACTTCAGTGGGGAGTTTGGTGCAGTGGTAGAGTGGCCGCTTCTTAAACTTTAAAAGTCTTTAGTTTGCAAGTTCGATTCTATTCTATTTTTTTTTTTTTTTTTTATTTCTAATATTTTATACGAAATAAATTCTTACATATCATAATATTTAATCTGTAAATGACAGACATTTAAAACTATTTTACTCAATGATTTACCAACCAACTTAAATTTGGTTCTTTTTAAATGATAAATATTCAGTATAGCCATCTTACAAAATTAATATTTTTCCAAAATTTTCTGATTTTCATTAATAATTTTCCATTTTTATAAAAAACCCATGTAAAGTATATACATATGTATCATATAATATGTATAATCTATACCTATAATATACATATTCAAAAACGACGCTCTTTTATTCCGTTGAATTTTAAATTTTGTTTTGTTGTTTTTGCTTTTTGTTTTTTTTCTAAAAACATAAAAAAAATTTTAAAATATAGTTTGCATGGTGGGAAATAGAAATTTCACAATATAATTGAACATAAACGTCAAAACTTCAGTGGGGAGTTTGGTGCAGTGGTAGAGTGGCCGCTTCTTAAACTTTGGAAGTCTTTAGTTTGCAAGTTCGATTCTATTCTATTTTTTTTTTTTTTTTATTTCTAATATTTTATACGAAATAAATTCTTACATATCATAATATTTAATCTGTAAATGACAGACATTTAAAACCATTTTACTCAATGATTTACCAAACAACTTTAATTTTTTTCTTTTTAAATGATAAATATTCAGTATAGCCATCTTACAAAATTAATATTTTTCCAAAATTTTCTGATTTTCATTAATAATTTTCCATTTTTATAAAAAACCCATGTAAAGTATATACATATGTATCATATAATATGTATAATCTATACCTATAATATACATATTCAAAAACGACGCTCTTTTATTCCGTTGAATTTTAAATTTTGTTTTGTTGTTTTTCTAAAAACATTAAAACAATTTTAAAATATAGTTTGCATGGTGGGAAATAGAAATTTCACAATATAATTCAACATAAACGTCAAAACTTCAGTGGGGAGTTTGGTGCAATGATAGAGTGGCCGCATCTTAAACTTTGGAAGTCTTTAGTTTGCAAGTTCGATTCTATTCTATTTTTTTTTTTTTTTTTATTTCTAATATTTTATACGAAATAAATTCTTACATATCATAATATTTAATCTGTAAATGACAGACATTTAAAACCATTTTACTCAATGATTTACCAACCAACTTTAATTTTTTTCTTTTTAAATGATAAATATTCAGTAAAGCCATCTTACAAAATTAATATTTTTCCAAAATTTTCTGATTTTCATTAATAATTTTCCATTTTTATAAAAAACCCATGTAAAGTATATACATATGTATCATATAATATGTATAATCTATACCTATAATATACATATTAAAAAGCGACGCTCTTTTATTCCGTTGCATTTTAAATTTTGTTTTGTTGTTTTTGCTTTTTGTTTTTTTTCTAAAAACATAAAAAAAATTTTAAAATATAGTTTGCATGGTGGGAAATAGAAATTTCACAATATAATTGAACATAAACGTCACAACTTCAGTGGGGAGTTTGGTGCAGTGGTAGAGTGGCAGCTTCTTAAACTTTAGAAGTCTTTAGTTTGCAAGTTCGATTCTATTCTATTTTTTTTTTTTTTTTTTATTTCTAATATTTTATACGAAATAAATTCTTACATATCATAATATTTAATCTGTAAATGACAGACATTTAAAACCATTTTGCTCAATGATTTACCAACCAACTTTAATTTTTTTCTTTTTAAATGATAAATATTCAGTATAGCCATCTTACAAAATTAATATTTTTCCAAAATTTTCTGATTTTCGTAAATAATTTTCCATTTTTATAAAAAACCCATGTAAAGTATATACATATGTATCATATAATATGTATAATCTATACCTATAATATACATATTCAAAAACGACGCTCTTTTATTCCGTTGCATTTTAAATTTTGTTTTGTTGTTTTTGCTTTTTGTTTTTTTTCTAAACACATAAAAAAAATTTTAAAATATAGTTTGCATGGTGGGAAATAGAAATTTCACAATATAATTGAACATAAACGTCAAAACTTCAGTGGGGAGTTTGGTGCAGTGGTTGAGTGGCCGCTTCTTAAACTTTAGAAGTCTTTAGTTTGCAAGTTCGATTCTATTCTATTTTTTTTTTTTTTTTTATTTCTAATATTTTATACGAAATAAATTCTTACATATCATAATATTTAATCTGTAAATGACAGACATTTAAAACCATTTTACTCAATGATTTACCAACCAACTTTAATTTTTTTCTTTTTAAATGATAAATATTCAGTATAGCCATCTTACAAAATTAATATTTTTCCAAAATTTTCTGATTTTCATTAATAATTTTCCATTTTTATAAAAAACCGATGTAAAGTATATATATATGTATCATATAATATGTATAATCTATACCTATAATATACATATTCAAAAACGACGCTCTTTTATTCCGTTGAATTTTAAATTTTGTTTTGTTGTTTTTGCTTTTTGTTTTTTTTCTAAAAACATAAAAAAAATTTTAAAATATAGTTTGCATGGTGATAAATAGAAATTTCACAATATAATTGAATATAAACGTCAAAACTTCAGTGGGGTGTTTGGTGCAGTGGTAGAGTGGCCGCTTCTTAAACTTTAGAAGTCTTTAGTTTGCAAGTTCGATTCTACTCTATTTTTTTTTTTTTTTTTGTTTCTAATATTTTATACGAAATAAATTCTTACATATCATAATATTTAATCTGTAAATGACAGACATTTAAAACCATTTCACTCAATGATTTACCAACCAACTTTAATTTTTTTCTTTTTAAATTATAAATATTCAGTATAGCCATCTTACAAAATTAATATTTTTCTAAAATTTTCTGATTTTCATTAATAATTTTCCGTTTTTATAAAAAAACCCATGTAAAGTATACACATATGAATCATATAATATGTATAATCTATACCTATAATATACATATTCAAAAACGACGCTCTTTTATTCCGTTGAATTTTAAATTTTGTTTTGTTGTGTTTGCTTTTTGTTTTTTTTCTGAAAACATAAAAAAAATTTTAAAATATAGTTTGCATGGTGGGAAATAGAAATTTCACAATATAATTGAATATAAACGTCAAAACTTCAGTGGGGAGTTTGGTGCGGTGGTAGAGTGGCCGCTTCTTAAACTTTAGAAGTCTTTAGTTTGCAAGTTCGATTCTATTTTATTTTTAGTTTTTTTTTTTTATTTCTAATATTTTATACGAAATAAATTCTTACATATCATAATATTTAATCTGTAAATGACAGACATTTAAAACCATTTTACTCAATGATTTACCAACCAACTTTAATTTTTTTCTTTTTAAATGATAAATATTCAGTATAGCCATCTTACAAAATTAATATTTTTCCAAAATTTTCTGATTTTCATTAATAATTTTCCATTTTTATAAAAAACCCATGTAAAGTATATACATATGTATCATATAATATGTATAATCTATACCTATAATATACATATTCAAAAACGACGCTCTTTTATTCCGTTGAATTTTAAATTTTGTTTTGTTGTTTTTGCTTTTTGTTTTTTTTCTAAACACATAAAAAAAATTTTAAAATATAGTTTGCATGGTGGGAAATAGAAATTTCACAATATATTTGAACATAAACGTCAAAACTTCAGTGGGGAGTTTGGTGCAGTGGTAGAGTGGCCGCTTCTTAAACTTTAAAAGTCTTTAGTTTGCAAGTTCGATTCTATTCTATTTTTTTTTTTTTTTTTATTTCTAATATTTTATACGAAATAAATTCTTACATATCATAATATTTAATCTGTAAATGACAGACATTTAAAACCATTTTACTCAATGATTTACCAACCAACTTTAATTTTTTTCTTTTTAAATGATAAATATTTAGTATAGCCATCTTACAAAATTAATATTTTTCCAAAATTTTCTGATTTTCATTAATAATTTTCCATTTTTATAAAAAACCCATGTAAAGTATATACATATGTATCATATAATATGTATAATCTATACCTATAATATACATATTCAAAAACGACGCTCTTTTATTCCGTTGAATTTTAAATTTTGTTTTGTTTGTTTTTCTAAAAACATTAAAACAATTTTAAAATATAGTTTGCATGGTGGGAAATAGAAATTTCACAATATAATTGAACATAAACGTCAAAACTTCAGTGGCGAGTTTGGTGCAGTGGTAGAGTGGCCGCTTCTTAAACTTTAAAAGACTTTAGTTTGCAAGTTCGATTCTATTCTATTTTTTTTTTTTTTTTATTTCTAATATTTTATACGAAATAAATTCTTACATATCATAATATTTAATCTGTAAATGACAGACATTTAAAACCATTTTACTCAATGATTTACCAACCAACTTAAATTTTTTTCTTTTTAAATGATAAATATTCAGTATAGCCATCTTACAAAATTAATATTTTTCCAAAATTTTCTGATTTTCATTAATAATTTTCCATTCTTATAAAAAACCCATGTAAAGTATATACATATGTATCATATAATATGTATAATCTATACCTATAATATACATATTCAAAAACGACGCTCTTTTATTCCGTTGAATTTTAAATTTTGTTTTGTTGTTTTTGCTTTTTGTTTTTTTTTTAAAAACATAAAAAAAATTTTAAAATATAGTTTGCATGGTGGGAAATAGAAATTTCACAATATAATTGAATATAAACGTCAAAACTTCAGAGGGGAGTTTGGTGCAGTGGTAGAGTGGCAGCTTCTTAAACTTTAGAAGTCTCTAGTTTGCAAGTTCGATTCAATTCTATTTTTTTTTTTTTTTTTTATTTCTAATATTTTATACGAAATAAATTCTTACATATCATAATATTTAATCTGTAAATGACAGACATTTAAAACCATTTTACTCAATGATTTACCAACCAACTTAAATTTTTTTCTTTTTAAATGATAAATATTCAGTATAGCCATCTTACAAAATTAATATTTTTCCAAAATTTTCTGATTTTCATTAATAATTTTCCATTTTTATAAAAAACCCATGTAAAGTATATACATATGTATCATATAATATGTATAATCTATACCTATAATATACATATTCAAAAACGACGCTCTTTTATTCCGTTGAATTTTAAATTTTGTTTTGTTGTTTTTGCTTTTTGTTTTTTTTCTAAAAACATAAAAAAAATTTTAAAATATAGTTTGCATGGTGGGAAATAGAAATTTCACAATATAATTGAACATAAATGTCAAAACTTCAGTGGGGAGTTTGGTGCAGTGGTAGAGTGGCCGCTTCTTAAACTTTGGAAGTCTTTAGTTTGCAAGTTCGATTCTATTCTATTTTTTTTTTTTTTTTTATTTCTAATATTTTATACGAAATAAATTCTTACATATCATAATATTTAATCTGTAAATGACAGACATTTAAAACCATTTTACTCAATGATTTACCAACCAACTTTAATTTTTTTCTTTTTAAATGATAAATATTCAGTATAGCCATCTTACAAAATTAATATTTTTCCAAAATTTTCTGATTTTCATTAATAATTTTCCATTTTTATAAAAAACCCATGTAAAGTATATACATATGTATCATATAATATGTATAATCTATACCTATAATATACATATTCAAAAACGACGCTCTTTTATTCCGTTGAATTTTAAATTTTGTTTTGTTGTTTTTCTAAAAACATTAAAACAATTTTAAAATATAGTTTGTATGGTGGGAAATAGAAATTTCACAATATAATTCAACATAAACGTCAAAACTTCAGTGGGGAGTTTGGTGCAATGATAGAGTGGTCGCTTCTTAAACTTTGGAAGTCTTTAGTTTGCAAGTTCGATTCTATTCTATTTTTTATTTTTTTTTTATTTCTAATATTTTATACGAAATAAATTCTTACATATCATAATATTTAATCTGTAAATGACAGACATTTAAAACCATTTTACTCAATGATTTACCAACCAACTTAAATTTTTTTCTTTTTAAATGATAAATATTCAGTATAGCCATCTTACAAAATTAATATTTTTCCAAAATTTTCTGATTTTCATTAATAATTTTCCATTTTTATAAAAAACCCATGTAAAGTATATACATATGTATCATATAATATGTATAATCTATACCTATAATATACATATTCAAAAACGACGCTCTTTTATTCCGTTGAATTTTAAATTTTGTTTTGTTGTTTTTGCTTTTTGTTTTTTTTCTAAACACATAAAAAAAATTTTAAAATATAGTTTGCATGGTGGGAAATAGAAATTTCACAATTTAATTGAATATAAACGTCAAAACTTCAGTGAGGAGTTTGATGCAGTGGTAGAGTGGCCGCTTCTTAAACTTTAGAAGTCTTTAGTTTGCACGTTCGATTCTATTCTATTTTTTTTTTTTTTTTTATTTCCAATATTTTATACGAAATAAATTCTTACATATCATAATATTTAATCTGTAAATGACAGACATTTAAAACCATTTTACTCAATGATTTACCAACCAACTTTAATTTTTTTCTTTTTAAATGATAAATATTCAGTATAGCCATCTTACAAAATTAATATTTTTCCAAAATTTTCTGATTTTCATTAATAATTTTCCATTTTTATAAAAAACCGATGTAAAGTATATATATATGTATCATATAATATGTATAATCTATACCTATAATATACATATTCAAAAACGACGCTCTTTTATTCCGTTGAATTTTAAATTTTGTTTTGTTGTTTTTGCTTTTTGTTTTTTTTCTAAAAACATAAAAAAAATTTTAAAATATAGTTTGCATGGTGAGAAATAGAAATTTCACAATATAATTGAATATAAACGTCAAAACTTCAGTGGGGAGTTCGGTGCAGTGGTAGAGTGGCCGCTTCTTAAACTTTAAAAGTCTTTAGTTTGCAAGTTCGATTCTACTCTATTTTTTTTTTTTTTTTTTGTTTCTAATATTCTATACGAAATAAATTCTTACATATCATAATATTTAATCTGTAAATGACAGACATTTAAAACCATTTTACTCAATGATTTACCAACCAACTTTAATTTTTTTCTTTTTAAATGATAAATATTCAGTATAGCCATCTTACAAAATTAATATTTTTCCAAAATTTTCTGATTTTCATTAATAATTTTCCATTTTTATAAAAAAACCCATGTAAAGTATATTCATATGTATCATATAATATGTATAATCTATACCTATAATATACATATTCAAAAACGACGCTCTTTTATTCCGTTGAATTTTAAATTTTGTTTTGTTGTTTTTGCTTTTTGTTTTTTTTCGGAAAACATAAAAAAAATTTTAAAATATAGTTTGCATGGTGGGAAATAGAAATTTCACAATATAATTGAATATAAACGTCAAAACTTCAGTGGGGAGTTTGGTGCAGTGGTAGAGTGGCCGCTTCTTAAACTTTAGAAGTCTTTAGTTTGCAAGTTCGATTCTATTCTATTTTTAGTTTGTTTTTTTTTATTTCTAATATTTTATACGAAATAAATCCTTACATATCATAATATTTAATCTATAAATGACAGACATTTAAAACCATTTTGCTCAATGATTTACCAACCAACTTTAATTTTTTTCTTTTTAAATGATAAATATTCAGTATAGCCATCTTACAAAATTAATATTTTTCCAAAATTTTCTGATTTTCATTAATAATTTTCCATTTTTATAAAAAACCCATGTAAAGTATATACATATGTATCATATAATATGTATAATCTATACCTATAATATACATATTCAAAAACGACGCTCTTTTATTCCGTTGAATTTTAAATTTTGTTTTGTTGTTTTTGCTTTTTGTTTTTTTTCTAAAAACATAAAAAAAATTTTAAAGTATAGTTTGCATGGTGGGAAATAGAAATTTCACAATATAAGTGAACATAAACGTCAAAACTTCAGTGGGGAGTTCTGTGCAGTGGTAGAGTGGCCGCTTCCTAAACTTTAGAAGTCTTTAGTTTGCAAGTTCGATTCTATTCTATTTTTTTTTTTTTTTTTATTTCTAATATTTTATACGAAATAAATCCTTACATATCATAATATTTAATCTATAAATGACAGACATTTAAAACCATTTTGCTCAATGATTTACCAACCAACTTTAATTTTTTTCTTTTTAAATGATAAATATTTAGTATAGCCATCTTACAAAATTAATATTTTTCCAAAATTTTCTGATTTTCATTAATAATTTTAAATTTTTATAAAAAACCCATGTAAAGTATATACATATGTATCATATAATATGTATAATCTATACCTATAATATACATATTCAAAAACGACGCTCTTTTATTCCGTTGAATTTTAAATTTTGTTTTGTTGTTTTTGCTTTTTGTTTTTTTTCTGAAAACATAAAAAAAATTTTAAAATATAGTTTGCATGGTGGGAAATAGAAATTTCACAATATAATTGAATATAAACGTCAAAACTTCAGTGGGGAGTTTGGTGCAGTGGTAGAGTGGCCGCTTCTTAAACTTTAGAAGTCTTTAGTTTGCAAGTTCGATTCTATTCTATTTTTTTTTTATACCCGTGTGAACTATGTTCAAGGGTATAATAAATTTGCCATTACGTTTGTGACACCTTAAAGGAGTCGAGCTAGATATAGTGTCAAAGGTATGGATCGGCTCAGAATCGAATTCTGAGTCGATTAAGCCATGTACGTCCGTCCGTCCGTCCGCACGATAACTCAAAAAATAAAGGAGCTAGGAGGCTGAAATTTTTTTTACCTCACTCTTGCAAAATTGTTAGTTTTGCTATTTAAACCCAACATTTTCGGTTAGCGGGATCAAGTAGCTGCCATACAACTTCTATCTTTATATAGAAATAACTCAGTGTGTATTCAAACTAGGTTTCTAAAATTTTGCAAATGATGATCGAGTTTTATGGTAACAACTTCTGTAAAATTTGTTTGTGGTGGTGCGACGGATTCGGGTAGCTGCCATACAACTTCTCCGTTTAAATAAGAATAACTCAGTGTCTGTTACAGCTAGGAATCTGAAATTTTGTGATTGATGATCAAATTTTATGGCAACAACTTCTGCAAAATTTGGTTGTGCTGGTGTGACGGGTTCGAGTAGCTGCCATACAACTTATCCGTTTAAATGAGAATAACTCAGTGTTTATTGAAGCTAGGAACCTGACATTTTGCGAATGATGATCAAGTTTTATGGCAACAACTTCTGCAAAATTTGGTTGTGGTGGTACGACGGGTTCGGGTAGATGCCATACAACTTCTCTTTTTAAATGAAAATAACTCAGTGTTTATTGAAGCTAGGAACCTGACATTTTGCGAATGATAATCAAGTTTTATGGCAACAACTTCTGTAAAATTTGTTTGTGGTGGTGCGACGGATTCGGGTAGCTGCCATACAACTTCTACGTTTAAATGAGAATAACTCAGTGTCCGTCCGCACGATAACTCAAAAAATAAAGGAGCTAGGAGGCTGACATTTTGTTACGTCACTTTTACAAAATTGTTAGTTTTGCTATTTAAATCCAACATTTTCGGTCAGCGGGTTCGAGTAGCTGCCATACAACTTCTATCTTTATATAGAAATAACTCAGTATCTATTCAAGCTTGGTTTCTGAAATTTTGCAAATGATGATCAAGTTTTATGGCAACAACTTCCGTAAAATTTGGTTGTGGTGGTGCGACAGGTTCGGGTAGCTGCCATACAACTTATCCGTTTAAATGAGAATAACTCAGTGTCTATTGAAGCTAGGAACCTGGAATTTAGTACAGAGGTGTCGAGTTACATGCCAACAATTTTTGTAAAATTTGGTTGGTCTAGAGCAGCCGGTTCAGGAGCGGCGAAGAAGATCAGGTATGAAGTTCAGGTTTGATTTCTTCATAAAAATCTTCAGTTTGAATAGTATAGACAAAACTGTCAGTATCCATATAATTTAATTGAATTTTATTTTTAAATTTCATTTTCATGAAATCATAATGAAAATCATACATCAAAACTTTTGATAGCTCTAATATACTGAACCCTGCATATATCGGTTTGTTATAACAAATTTGTGTTTTTTTCATTTCTATTGCCACTAAGTTATTTGTAAAAGATGATAAATTATGAAAATCAGGTCTTGCTATATAAGCTTTCACACCTAAATGTTTGTTTTCATCAAAGGTATATGAAATAATAATTGGGTAGAAACTAAAAATATATTACTTATACTTTTTATTTTCTCGAAATTTCTTTTTTATGTACAAACTTTACTTGACTTATAATAGAACAAACCTACATAAAAAGTGGTAAATAACGATCTCTCCCATCTGAAAAAGTATAATTGTTCTTGCAAACTCCATTGTAAGTTGAAAACTAAAGAAAACTAATTAAGCCATTAATTTAAAATTAAAATATGAAAAAACTGAGAATTAACTAAATCTTCTGTGGGTAGGAGTGTTAGGACGTAGGCAGAAATCTATTAAGTAAGGTATTAAATACGACACTTAATAAGTTTATGGGTCTATTTTGTTAAGATTCGATCTCAATTCCATCCTATTCTATTAGCCACAGAAGATTTTTTTTTTCTCTAATAATATTCAAAATTGTATAAAAGGCTAATTTTAAGATTAAAAATTATCATAACACGATACGATTTTATACACGATGGCTTTTTCCTTTTTTTTTTTTTGTTTTTATTATTTTTTTCAATGCTTTAGATTTCATAACACACTCCAAAATGTATGCAAACATTTTAAATTAATAACCCCTAACATAACACAAAAATTATCACAAAAGCTTTCAATCACTGCCACTGCCACCGCCAATGTACATGATCCACTTTTTTCTTCACTTTTTACCCTGTCAATGATTCAGTTCGAATAAGCAAGTATAAACATGTTTTTGAAAAAGGCTACACCCCAAATTGGACAACTGAATTATTTAAGATAAGAAAAGTTCAAATCACTAACCCTGTCACGTATTTACTGGAAGATTATCAAGGTCAACACATACAAGGAAGCTTCTATGAGCATGAGTTGCTTAAATGTAAACATAATAATATTTATTTAGTTGAAAAAGTTATTAAAAGTAAAGATAATAAGATTTTTGTAAAATGGCTTGGATTCTCATCCGCTCACAATTCATCGATTAATAAAACTGATTTAATATAGAGAAAAATATTGTTTTTTTTTTCTAAATTTCTAGCACAAAAAGAAAACCACAAACATTATTTCTTATCAGTAATAAAATAAAATTTCATTCACATTTTAGTAAAATAAAAATATTTATTAGATACTTGTAGCTTTTTCTAAATTTCTAACACAAAAAGAAAACCACAAACATTATTTCTTAATTTTATTACTGATAAGAAATAATGTTTGCGATTTTCATACATTTACATAGAAAAAATAAACCAGAAACTATACCAATCAACTATAGGATACATTTTTTTTTGTTTTTATAGAAATCATATTTCGATTGATTTAATTTTTCCTTCCTCCCCACCATTTACTTTCAGCAACTTTTATTTTTTTTTGATGACATCAGCTATTATTAACTTCGGCAAATTATACAGATGGTCTTGTTAGAAGTTTTCTTCTTTTTAATTTTTATATTTATCTGTTTTTTTATCGGTTTTTTGCTTTTTTTTTTGGCTTTTCTATTAATAATAAGGAATTCCCTAACGTCATTTTTGATTCTTTTAATAAAGAACTCATGCTTCTAAAATTTTTTTATTTTCTTATCAATACAATTAATTTAAGTTGAGAGAACAGAAAAAAAAAATTTTTATTGTCTTATCAGCATAATTTTAATTTTTCACAATTGCTTCATATAAGACCAATAAGAACTTAAAAATAATTATAAAATTCTAAATTTAAATTTTAAACTCTTATCGCAAAACCGCGAACATTCACTACATACTATAGGGTATTTTTATAAGTTCACTACATCTTTACATTTATAATATAATCTATTCAAAACCCAAATACATGCTTCCAACAACTTCGACGGGTTCACTTATCAACAACTTCGACGGATACATGCCATATGTTCTGTTTCTTAAATTTTTGCTTCTTAAATTCTATGTTATAACACCCTTACAAACAAAAATTCAACTTCGACGGGTTCACTTATCAACAACTTCGACGGATACATGCCATATGTTCTGTTTCTTAAATGTTTGCTTCTTAAATTCTATGTTATAACACCCTTACAAACCAAAATTCAATTCCATAATACTCCGTAATGTTTTTTTTCAATTCCCGTCATGTCACGGGAATAAAATGATGACTCATTTTTGGTCTAGAACCCCTAAAGCTATACTACTTAATTATCTTGGTCTAATAATAGATAACAAATTAAAGTGGCATGATCACATTAATTTTGTAATAAAAAAAATCGTTCCGTATATCTTTATCTGAAAACGTTTACAAAAATTTTTAAATAAAGAAAGCATGTATCAAATCTATTGCTCATATATAAAATCTCCCTTTATATATTTGACTTCCATTTGGAGCAGAGCATCACAATCTTATATAAATAAATTAGACATACTTAACAAAAGGGCGATCAAAATTATTTATAACTATCCAAGAAGGCATCCTACTAATTTGTTATACGCTAACCCTTATATTAGCTTTAATAACTTATGTGAACATGAATTGTATTTAATTGCTTTTAAAATAATTTTCAATGAAATCAAACATAATTTTATCCTGAATAGAAAATTTGATATACATAACAAAAACACTCGGAACCAATCAAATTTTTATCTTGCTTTGTTCAGAACCGAAAAACAAAAAAAAAATTGTTTATATATTAATTTAAAAAACCATAATGAACTACCACTTGAATTAAAACTCATTGATAAATTGCATATTTTAAAAAAAAAAAAAATTGAGCATATTTTGAGCTTTCATAACTAGAGTCAATGGCATTAAAGTAGTTTTATTTATAGTTTTGCATGAACATTGGTAAATTTATTTAAAAAAATTACATATATATAAGAGAATTTTATAAGCATATTAAAATAAAAGTTGAAATTTAAATATAATATTTGAGATTTAAAATTAAGATTGCAATTATAAACGTTAAAATTAAAATTAAATTAAAATAATATGAGACCATACAGCTTAGGCTAAGGTCGTATTTGAACATTACTAAGTTTAATATAAATAGTGTATACTTTAACTCATTTAAATAAGAATTAGACTAATACAACTAAATCTATAATATAATACACAAGATGTTGGCGAGACCTTGCCAACATGTAAAAAAATATATTTTATATCTATAATAAAACACTCACACTGAATGTAAACTAAACTGGCAATGATGATATTTCTGTATATTTATTTAATAAGTTAAAATTTTATTACCAGAGACACAAATCTTTGACTGAAAGTATAATCAAGAGACACAAACCGTTCATTAAAAATATAAATAAATTTAGTTTACCAAATTTTCCACTAGAAGTATTATCAGAGACACAAACCGTTCATTAAAAGTGAGTACAGTCAAAAAAGGAAAAGTACATACTTAAAAAACACACATTTTCAATAAATTAAAAATAAATTATTAATCTTCTGTTTGCGTTTTCAATCTTTGTTTTGGAAAAAAAAAAATCAAAATAGGTACTCTTAAAAAAATTAAAACGACTGAAAGTGAAAAGAGCAAGTAAGTCTCATATTTATAAGAAAAAAATAATAGGCCGATTTTATTCTTGATTTTGTTTTCATTAGTATAAAAGCTTCGTAACAGACTTTAAAATAGTTTTGTTTATTTAGGTTGAAATTTAGATTTTTAACATAAAACATAACATAAAATATTCGAATTTTTTTTATTAATATAAAATTCGGTAGACTTAAATAATTATATTTCATAACAGATGTCTGGAACTTACCAAATATTATAAAAATGGATATTTTTCTTAAAAAAAAAAAAAACTAACATAGAAAATATCATATTAGAAGCCTTCTCTCACAAAAGATTCATAATTTTGTACTAATTTATTATTAGACCATTAATAATATTGTTAGCCATGGAAAAAAATAAGATTTATTAATCAGATCAGATAATATAATACCAGGAATTAATGATTGAATTTCTGATAATATACACAATATTATACACACAAGATGTTGGCCAGATCTATAATAAACCACTCACACTGAATATAAACTAAACTGGCAATGATGATATTTCTGTATATTTATTTAATAATTTAAAATTTTATGATCAGAGACACAAATCTTCTCCTAAAAGTCTTATCAGAGACACAAACTTTTGCTTTTTAAAAAGTACTTTCGACACAAAATTTAAAGCAAATTTTTAATTTTTCAATTTGACTGCCACATCCATTATGAACTGGCCGCAGCGGTAAATTAAAAATAAATTATTAATCTCCTGTTGGCAGTTTTCAAATAACTCTTTGTTTTGAAAAAAATAAAAATACTCTTAATAAAATTAAAAGACTTGGAAGTGAAAAGAGCAAAGTTTATAGTAAGCCTTATATTTATAAGAAACAAATAATAGGCCGATTTTATTCTTGATTTTGTTTTCACTATTATAAAAGCTGGTAAAAGCTTCGCAGCAGACTTTAAAGTAGTTTTGTTTATTTAGGTTTTTTGATTTTTTAATCAGCATTTTGGATATAACATAAAATATTCGAATTTTTTTATTAATATAAAATTCGGCAGACTTAGCTAATTATATTTCATAACAGAAATCAGAAACTTACTAAATATTATAGAAATAGATATTTTTCTTAAAAAAAAAGAAAAAATAACATTGAAAATATCATTTTAGAAGCCTTATCTCACTATAGATTCATAATTTTGTACTAATTTAGTATTAGACCATTAAATTAAAAAGCTGTCGAAAACGACCGTCACAAAAAAAAAGCCCCCGAAAATTTATGAAATTTCATTATGGGAGATATGAATCTTTTCTTAAATATACCAAAGACCTCTTACATTTACATCAAAGACCAAAGTACATTTAAATAAAATAAATTCAGCAAATTTTTTTCAAGCAAAAAAAAACAAGTAAAAGTAACAGTAAGTCGATGTAACCGACTTATTTATACCCTACATCTAAAAAATTCAAATTAAATTAAAAATCCATAAGTTATTTTAGTTAGGTACTTAATATACCTAAGCTAAAAAAATACATGTAATAATCCCTCCCTTAATACAGGTAGTAAGGGAGTCAGTATGATAACGTAAATGTTTTTGAATCTATAGAAATTGTGCAATTGCACAGGGGATTTTCTAGTTATAATTTAATTTCAAAACAAATATTTTGTAAAATATAAAACAAATATTTGTATATATATTCAAAAATTTTGTTCAAATGAAACATTGTATACTATGTATATTAGACTATTAATAATAAAGAAAAAAAAAAAAAAGAGAACCACGTGAACTTACTTTTGATACAAAATGAATATTATTTTTAAGATGAAACTAATATTCAGGATATGAAGGAAGGATATGAATCCTTAAAATATTTGTTTGGA
Source organism: Poecilobothrus nobilitatus (assembly GCA_947095535.1). Taxonomy (NCBI): domain Eukaryota; kingdom Metazoa; phylum Arthropoda; class Insecta; order Diptera; family Dolichopodidae; genus Poecilobothrus; species Poecilobothrus nobilitatus. The sequence goes on from OX352773.1 coordinate 118,346,696, forward strand.
TTAAAAGCTTATAACGCCCGCTGTCTTCTCAACTATTTAAAAACCAACACAACAAATTTTTCTATGAACGGTGTTTAAACTATTTTTGGACCAAAGAAAAGCTGGAAAAAGACAATGAAGATTGCATCACTCAAACTTATTGTAAGATAAAATTACCGCTACAGGAACAAAAATATCTTAAATTTAAAAATGATAAAAATGAAATAAAATCATCTTTTGTTATATATGCAGATTTAGAGTGTTTATTAGAATTTGTGAATAATGAAAAAAAGTTTCAAAATCATACACCTTGTAATATAGGATACTATGTTAAATGTTCTTATGATCCTACATTATCGTTTTATAAAAGTTTTCGTGGAACTGATTGCATTAATTGGTTTGTAATTGAATTATTAGAAATTGCTAAAACCTTAGAGTACATACTGCATACTATCGAACGTAATTCTAATAACACCTATGATTGAAGAACAAATTGAAAATTTTAATACCGAAACATTTTGTCATATTTGTGAAAAACTTTTACTGAAACAGATATCAAAGTGAGAGATCACTGTCATCTAACTGGTAAATTTCGCGGGCATACTCATGTTGGATGTAATATCAATTTTCAGGATAGTCAGGATAGTTATGATTCACATTTCATAATTAAAACTTTAGCAACTGAGATATGCTCCACTGTAAAATTAAAGTTAGCTAATACTATTGCCCTCTTATTTATAAGTGAAGATGCTATTTCCTTTTCCTCAATAGACTGCTTGAAAGCAACACAGTCGGTTACTAATTTGAAAAGAACTCCTTCTAGATACACCCTGAATTTTTTAATGGCTTGCACTACAGCCAATACTTCGAGTTCATAGCTGGTATATCCTTATTCTATCTCTGATGTTTTCTTACTCCAACCATATATTGGATGAAAATCATTTTTGTCGTCGCACTGTATCAATATTGTCCCTAAATCTAATTTAGATACATCTGTATGTAATTCTATCTTCTGGCTCGGTTTATACAAACCTAGTACTGGCTCGTTGCATAATATATTGTGAGCTTCCTTATAGCTAATTTTTCCCTATCAAAAATACTGGTTTGTTACTGGGTTTGACTATTAAGAAATAGTTAGGGATAAATTTCCTAAAATTTCCCATAAAACCTAGGAAGCTTCTTAATTGTTTCATTGTTTTAATGCCTGGAAAATTTCTTACAGCTTCCGTCTGCCTCGATGATGGACGAATTTTCCCATCATTTATTTCATATCCCAAATATTCTATTTACTGCGTTAACAATATACTTTTCTTCCAATTTATTTGTAGATTATTTTGGGCCGCGGTTATTACTGTTTTTTCAAGATTTTTCAATGCTTCTTCGTCTGTTGCACACGGAATAATGACATCATACATGAATATTCAGCATATTTTATTCGCAATCACATCTTTAAATACATATTGTATATACCTCAAAAATACTGTAGGCGAGGTAGTTACCCCAAACGGTGCTTTAGTAAATCTATATTGTTCGTTATGAGTTATGAATGATGTGTATTGCCTACTTCCTTTTTCAATGGGTATATGGAAAAATTCATTTTTCAAATTAATTGTTGAAAACCACTTGCAATTACCAAGTTGATCTAATTGGTCCTCTATTAATGACACTGGTTGCCTATCCCTCATTATTTTCTTTTTAATTGCTCGATAATCTACACATAAACGTTTTTCACCATTTTTCTTGTTAACCAAGTCTACTGGACTAGTATAATTGGAGTACGACTTCGTAATTACCCCTTCTTTTAGCTGTTCAATCTGTTTTCCAATAATTTTCTTATCTGTTATCGACAATCTTCTTGCTGATTGAAACTCTGGACTATTATCTATTAATATTATATTTAATTTTATAGGTGGTAATATTTCTTTCCTCGGCGAGACCTTGCCAACATGTAAAAAAATATATTTTATATCTATAATAAAACACTCACACTGAATGTAAACTAAACTGGCAATGATGATATTTCTGTATATTTATTTAATAAGTTAAAATTTTATTACCAGAGACACAAATCTTTGACTGAAAGTATAATCAAGAGACACAAACCGTTCATTAAAAATATAAATAAATTTAGTTTACCAAATTTTCCACTAGAAGTATTATCAGAGACACAAACCGTTCATTAAAAATGAGTACAGTCAAAAAAGGAAAAGTACATACTTAAAAAACACACATTTTCAATAAATTAAAAATAAATTATTAATCTTCTGTTTGCGTTTTCAATCTTTGTTTTGGAAAAAAAAAAATCAAAATAGGTACTCTTAAAAAAATTAAAACGACTGAAAGTGAAAAGAGCAAGTAAGTCTCATATTTATAAGAAAAAAATAATAGGCCGATTTTATTCTTGATTTTGTTTTCATTAGTATAAAAGCTTCGTAACAGACTTTAAAATAGTTTTGTTTATTTAGGTTGAAATTTAGATTTTTAACATAAAACATAACATAAAATATTCGAATTTTTTTTATTAATATAAAATTCGGTAGACTTAAATAATTATATTTCATAACAGATGTCTGGAACTTACCAAATATTATAAAAATGGATATTTTTCTTAAAAAAAAAAAAAAACTAACATAGAAAATATCATATTAGAAGCCTTCTCTCACAAAAGATTCATAATTTTGTACTAATTTATTATTAGACCATTAATAATATTGTTAGCCATGGAAAAAAATAAGATTTATTAATCAGATCAGATAATATAATACCAGGAATTAATGATTGAATTTCTGATAATATACACAATATTATACACACAAGATGTTGGCCAGATCTATAATAAACCACTCACACTGAATATAAACTAAACTGGCAATGATGATATTTCTGTATATTTATTTAATAATTTAAAATTTTATGATCAGAGACACAAATCTTCTCCTAAAAGTCTTATCAGAGACACAAACTTTTGCTTTTTAAAAAGTACTTTCGACACAAAATTTAAAGCAAATTTTTAATTTTTCAATTTGACTGCCACATCCATTATGAACTGGCCGCAGCGGTAAATTAAAAATAAATTATTAATCTCCTGTTGGCAGTTTTCAAATAACTCTTTGTTTTGAAAAAAATAAAAATACTCTTAATAAAATTAAAAGACTTGGAAGTGAAAAGAGCAAAGTTTATAGTAAGCCTTATATTTATAAGAAACAAATAATAGGCCGATTTTATTCTTGATTTTGTTTTCACTATTATAAAAGCTGGTAAAAGCTTCGCAGCAGACTTTAAAGTAGTTTTGTTTATTTAGGTTTTTTGATTTTTTAATCAGCATTTTGGATATAACATAAAATATTCGAATTTTTTTATTAATATAAAATTCGGCAGACTTAGCTAATTATATTTCATAACAGAAATCAGAAACTTACTAAATATTATAGAAATAGATATTTTTCTTAAAAAAAAAGAAAAAATAACATTGAAAATATCATTTTAGAAGCCTTATCTCACTATAGATTCATAATTTTGTACTAATTTAGTATTAGACCATTAAATTAAAAAGCTGTCGAAAACGACCGTCACAAAAAAAAAGCCCCCGAAAATTTATGAAATTTCATTATGGGAGATATGAATCTTTTCTTAAATATACCAAAGACCTCTTACATTTACATCAAAGACCAAAGTACATTTAAATAAAATAAATTCAGCAAATTTTTTTCAAGCAAAAAAAAACAAGTAAAAGTAACAGTAAGTCGATGTAACCGACTTATTTATACCCTACATCTAAAAAATTCAAATTAAATTAAAAATCCATAAGTTATTTTAGTTAGGTACTTAATATACCTAAGCTAAAAAAATACATGTAATAATCCCTCCCTTAATACAGGTAGTAAGGGAGTCAGTATGATAACGTAAATGTTTTTGAATCTATAGAAATTGTGCAATTGCACAGGGGATTTTCTAGTTATAATTTAATTTCAAAACAAATATTTTGTAAAATATAAAACAAATATTTGTATATATATTCAAAAATTTTGTTCAAATGAAACATTGTATACTATGTATATTAGACTATTAATAATAAAGAAAAAAAAAAAAAAGAGAACCACGTGAACTTACTTTTGATACAAAATGAATATTATTTTTAAGATGAAACTAATATTCAGGATATGAAGGAAGGATATGAATCCTTAAAATATTTGTTTGGATTAAAAGCTTATAACGCCCGCTGTCTTCTCAACTATTTAAAAACCAACACAACAAATTTTTCTATGAACGGTGTTTAAACTATTTTTGGACCAAAGAAAAGCTGGAAAAAGACAATGAAGATTGCATCACTCAAACTTATTGTAAGATAAAATTACCGCTACAGGAACAAAAATATCTTAAATTTAAAAATGATAAAAATGAAATAAAATCATCTTTTGTTATATATGCAGATTTAGAGTGTTTATTAGAATTTGTGAATAATGAAAAAAAGTTTCAAAATCATACACCTTGTAATATAGGATACTATGTTAAATGTTCTTATGATCCTACATTATCGTTTTATAAAAGTTTTCGTGGAACTGATTGCATTAATTGGTTTGTAATTGAATTATTAGAAATTGCTAAAACCTTAGAGTACATACTGCATACTATCGAACGTAATTCTAATAACACCTATGATTGAAGAACAAATTGAAAATTTTAATACCGAAACATTTTGTCATATTTGTGAAAAACTTTTACTGAAACAGATATCAAAGTGAGAGATCACTGTCATCTAACTGGTAAATTTCGCGGGCATACTCATGTTGGATGTAATATCAATTTTCAGGATAGTCAGGATAGTTATGATTCACATTTCATAATTAAAACTTTAGCAACTGAGATATGCTCCACTGTAAAATTAAAGTTAGCTAATACTATTGCCCTCTTATTTATAAGTGAAGATGCTATTTCCTTTTCCTCAATAGACTGCTTGAAAGCAACACAGTCGGTTACTAATTTGAAAAGAACTCCTTCTAGATACACCCTGAATTTTTTAATGGCTTGCACTACAGCCAATACTTCGAGTTCATAGCTGGTATATCCTTATTCTATCTCTGATGTTTTCTTACTCCAACCATATATTGGATGAAAATCATTTTTGTCGTCGCACTGTATCAATATTGTCCCTAAATCTAATTTAGATACATCTGTATGTAATTCTATCTTCTGGCTCGGTTTATACAAACCTAGTACTGGCTCGTTGCATAATATATTGTGAGCTTCCTTATAGCTAATTTTTCCCTATCAAAAATACTGGTTTGTTACTGGGTTTGACTATTAAGAAATAGTTAGGGATAAATTTCCTAAAATTTCCCATAAAACCTAGGAAGCTTCTTAATTGTTTCATTGTTTTAATGCCTGGAAAATTTCTTACAGCTTCCGTCTGCCTCGATGATGGACGAATTTTCCCATCATTTATTTCATATCCCAAATATTCTATTTACTGCGTTAACAATATACTTTTCTTCCAATTTATTTGTAGATTATTTTGGGCCGCGGTTATTACTGTTTTTTCAAGATTTTTCAATGCTTCTTCGTCTGTTGCACACGGAATAATGACATCATACATGAATATTCAGCATATTTTATTCGCAATCACATCTTTAAATACATATTGTATATACCTCAAAAATACTGTAGGCGAGGTAGTTACCCCAAACGGTGCTTTAGTAAATCTATATTGTTCGTTATGAGTTATGAATGATGTGTATTGCCTACTTCCTTTTTCAATGGGTATATGGAAAAATTCATTTTTCAAATTAATTGTTGAAAACCACTTGCAATTACCAAGTTGATCTAATTGGTCCTCTATTAATGACACTGGTTGCCTATCCCTCATTATTTTCTTTTTAATTGCTCGATAATCTACACATAAACGTTTTTCACCATTTTTCTTGTTAACCAAGTCTACTGGACTAGTATAATTGGAGTACGACTTCGTAATTACCCCTTCTTTTAGCTGTTCAATCTGTTTTCCAATAATTTTCTTATCTGTTATCGACAATCTTCTTGCTGATTGAAACTCTGGACTATTATCTATTAATATTATATTTAATTTTATAGGTGGTAATATTTCTTTCCTCGGAATTGTATTGTAGTTATTGTATAGTTTATAAACTGTTCGGATATTGACTCGGTTCACTATTTGAATATTCAACTCATCTTCTTCTTTTATCGTTATACTCAGCAAGAACTGTTTTTCTAGCGAAGGCGTTATTATCATTTCCGATTGGTGTAGTAAAACCGAAACATTATTGATAAAATTGGTACCTAAAGTTTCTTTGTATGGGATTGAATTATTTAAGACTTAATGAAATACGGCTTTGTAATTATAATTATTTAATTTGAATATTAATTCTACTCTATCTACTCTATCGCTCAACTCTGTTATATTCAGAAATTATTTCTTTTCTGTATTGCTTAGAGTTTTCCGTCTTTGTTTGTCTGGTGTACAGTTTTTAGCTAGGTGTCCATTCCGATTACATTTGCTGCATTTAACTCCTGTTTTGTAATTTTTAAGCCAGCATTCACTTGAAAAATGGTCACTTTTGTTACAAACATTACAAGTTTAAGGTTTTCTGAAAAAATAATTTTTTTATTAATTTATCTCCTATTTGCGTTATTGGTAATCTCTTTTAAATTTTGCTCTACCACGTTGAAACTATTATTGTTGTACCTTTGACTAAAATTAACGAAAGATTTCACCGTGGTTAATAATGCAGGAACATTCTTTAAATTATTAATTTTCAGTAAATTTTGTAAATTGTTGTTGTTTAATCCATTTATATGTTATAACTGATTTTTCTGAAAAGTTAGCATTCTTCCTCATTCTTTTTAATTGTCATTATGTAATTCTCCGTTATTTCATTAATATTTTGCATCATATTGTGACTATCTGCCTCATTTTTTTCATTTTGAAAAAAGTCCATCAAATCTTGACGACATTTTTCCCAAGTTCCATGTATTTTGTTCAATTAGTCGAATATTGCTTGACCATTTAACTTAAAAACTACACTTGTCATTATCAAGTTTTCTGAGCATCTATACCCCGTTTTAAATAAATTAATGCTTTCAATTCATTGTTTTCAGACATGTCAGACGGCGTTTCAGCATTAGCATAATGAAAATCAATTTCATTATTCAATTTATTAATGCTAATGATAATGAGAATCGATTTCCTAGCCTTACATGTTATTAAAGAAGAAGGCTCAGTTCACAATAAAACAATATCTAATATCTTTAAAAGTGCTGAAATATGTTAAGTGGATAAATGGTATTTTAGAAATGAAAAAGTTGTATAACGAAAATTTTCTGGTCTGAATTTTATAAAAATACGGCTTGGATTGTGAAATGAAAATTTTTTAGTTTTTAGTGAAATTTTAATTAAAATTATAAAACATAAATTATTATCAACTTCCCAAAAAAATTATCTTCAGAATTTGATGAAATTTAAAATCTATATAAAAAAAATGCCATTTAAAATTTATTTAAAAAAAATTGTGTTTATCTAAAATTGATATAAAATATGTAAAAGAATTGGACACATAGGAATTAGAATAAGAAGAATTAGTAAAAAAACAAAATTGATATTGACCTTGATTCGATAAAAATTTTTAAGAGATAATAATTGTAGAAAATTTATAATCAGTCTTGTCGATTGTCATAAATGATTATTTTATTTTATTTTAATTACCAAAACAAGGTATGTACATATTTAAAAAACAAAAAAAGACAAAAAATAACAGAAATTATAACATTGATATTGAAAATACAGTAATTCTTAATGACTAATTAATATGTATAATATTAAAAATATATTTCAGACTTAAAAAATAAAAGTTATACAATACAAAATTTGATTACCTACATAAAAACTTAAATTCTTAAGTAAATTTTATAATTCTTAATGATATGTAAGTATGTGAACAATAAACAGTACTACTAAAAAGAAAAGAAAAAAATTAAAATAAAACATGATGACATAATCAAAATATGCTTTAAATACTTAATGTAGAATTATGAATGTACGAACATAATTGTGAAATTAAATTACAAAAACTTTTTTGTGAAAATTAATACAAAAAAAAAATTATACATTTTAATACATTTGAATTTATGAAAAGTATATTTATGAATTGGTTAGAATTAATTGTCTGAGGTCAGTAAATTGAAAAAGTGTTGATGTAAAGTGTTTTTGAAGGTATTTCTGGAAATTGTTGAAGAATAGAGATAACTGATTTTATTGAATGTATTACTACATCTGTTTATCGGTTCATTTCTTCCGTATTCTGTACTGTGTGAGTTTGTCTAACTCTATCATTAAGTCTAAATTTGTAATTAAGAGATTGTATAGCAATATTATTATTTAGAATGTCAAAAGTAACACATGATGAAAAAATTTGTCTACGTGAGGACAAGAGGAGCATGTTTAAGAATTTAAGTCTTGTTGTGTAGCTAGGAAGATTTAAAAAATTTGAAGGGTTATATTGGTTTCTTAATGCAAATAGAAGAAACTGTTTTTGAACTGATTCAATTTTGTTAGAATGAACCTGAAAAGTTGGATCCCATATAATGCTACCGTATTCTAATATAGAACGAACTAGCGAACAATATAGTGTTTTTGTCACAGCTAAGTCACTAAATTCTTTAGCTCTTCTCTTAATGAAACCTAACATTTTATTTGCTCTTGAAATTAAGTGGCCATAGTGCAGATTAAAGGTAAGTTTATTATCAAGTAGAATTCCAAGATCAGTAATAATAAAAACCCTTTCAAGTATTAGATTATCTATTCTGTAGTCATACAGTAAAGAAGAACGTTTACGGGTAAAACTGATAACCTTGAATTTCAGTATATTGAGCTCTAATTTATTGGTTATACACCAATCACGTAATGATGATAAGCTTGATTGAAGTAAAGCTGTATCAGAACTGTCATTTACGACTTGATATATTTTTAGGTCGTCAGCAAAGGCTATGTGCGGTATGGCAACCAAATATTCTGAAAGATCGGAGATAAATATATTGAATAAAAGTGGCCCTAAATGGCTACTTTGAGGTACACCAGAAGTAACCCCGATTATATTGGACAATATACCTTCATATTTAAAGTTTTGTGTCCTTTCTGATAAATAAGAGTTAAGCCATGCAAAAAAGAACCCGATGAAGTTGTAAGTTTGTTTAGCAAAGTGTAATGATCTACACGATCGAATGCTTTGCTAAAATCAGTGTAAATTGCATCAATTTGATATTCTTTCTCCATTTTATTCAGGATTTCAGATGTGTATAACATAAGGTTCGTTGTAGTGGAACGACCCTTTCTGAAACCGTGTTGTTGTTCGTTAAGTTTGGCATTTATTACAGGAGTAATTTTAATGACAACAATTTTTTCGAATAATTTTGGAATAGTCGATAGAATGGCTATACCTCGTTAGTTTTCTACTGATGATCGTTCACCTTTTTTATAGATGGGAGTTAAATGAGAGGATTTCCACACATGTGCAAAAACACCATTCGAAAGCGATTTATTTAAAATGAAATAAAGAGGAGTAATTAGATAATGAGCACAGCTATATAAAAAGAGTGGAGGGATTAGGTCAGGTCCGGCGCCCTTCTTTGTGTCAAGGGTCATAATAGCTTCATAAATGTCCCTTTCGGAAAGATACAGATCTGTATTTAACAAATTGGAGCTATTAGATAAAGAAATAGCAGAGATATCAAATTGTTCTTTTGGACGATAAACTTTTTGAAAACTGTCAGAAAAAAAGTTACAAATTGTTTTCGGGCAAGAGGAAAAAGTATTGTCCTTGGACATTGAATTAGGGTAGCCGAATATTTTTCGTTTAATGTTGACAAATTCGAAAAAATTTTTGGGATCACTAATTAATTTGTTACCAATACTAATGACATAGTTTTCATAGGCTGTATGAGCTTTCAGTTTGAATTCATTTGCAAGCAGTTTGTACGAATTCAATAAGTTATCGTTAGGTGCTATTGTGTGTTTAATTTTCTTGTATATTTTATTGCGCTGGTTACGCAAAGTCCTAAGTTCTCTATCTAACCATGGTTCCGTTGTGTTGTTTTTCTTACGGATTTTAGATACAAAAACATTTATAATTTCAAAAATTTCAAAAATTAATGTATACATATTGTTATGTAACGTATATACAGTATTATATGTATTATCAGTCTATTGAAATACACGCTTTTCGCGCATTCTCAGTTTATATTCTAATTTTAATTTTTAAAATATACGAGTACCTCTAGTTATTGTTTACTTAGCGTTTTTACTTTAACTCAAGCTGTTAATAACCGTGCCAATAACATTTTTTTTTGCGAAACTTGATACTTTTGCTAAATATTATATTTACTTAAACTTTTGATTTTATTGTTTTTATAAAAATTTAAGTTGTATTAAGTTAAATCAAAAAGAAAAAAATTAATTATTAAACTTGGCGAAATTTGATACTCAATTTTTAAGTTCATTTCAATTTTTAATTCACTAATATCTGAACTATATATACTTTTTTTTGTTTTGTCTTGTCTTGTGTCGGATTTTATATTTTGTTTAATTAAAGTGTAATTTGACCGACAGTGTTAAGCAATTTATTCTTAATTATTGTTTTTTCTATAAACTTATTTAAATTAAAAAAACATTTTTTTTTATTAAACTAAATAAATTTTGTTAAATTTCGATTTTATTTTTGAACATTAATTAATTGTCAAGTCAAAATTAGTTTTAAATGTAAATTGGAAAACTGTTTCGATAATGACAAAAAAAGTAAGTTAGCAACTGCAGACTTTCTAAATTATACAATTCTAATATTTCCTCAATTAATAAGGAGAAGTTATTAAATTCAATTCTTATCAAAGGTGCTCCATCTTCCTTTGATGTTGCTCAAATGTTTCAATTTATTAAAAAAGAGTTCCGGATGATCACTGTTTCATACCTTAGTGCTCCCAATCGGAGAAAAAAAAGAAATATGAAATATCGCTGCTTTAAATTAACTGGACCGTATAAAACTTTGCAGTTGTTGCAGTATCTTGATAATGTATACGTTGGAACAAAATTAAACAAAAGCTAAAGGTAACCTTAAATATCCATTAAGTTTAATAAAAAACCTTAAATGAAACCTTAAATCCTTATAACAAACCATCAATATTATCTAAAAATTACCACTTATCGATTATTTAAAATTTCAATCCTCTTTCTAACAGTTCATCAAATTATAAATTACCTCCTTTAAAAAAAGTTTCTGTTCATCAATTAAGTACTTCCATTGAAAATCCTACAATTCCACCCATTTTAGACCCTCTTTTGCCACCTGTTGTTAAGGTAACACTTAAATCATTAGAAGATAACAATAACAGTAGGTATTTGTTAGCTAGATTTAGGGATACCAGAATTTTTGAAAACATCCGACTTTATTTTCATAATAAGCCTATGTATGTATAGGTGGCAAAACCAATACATCTTTCAAAATTGCTATTCAACAAGAAGGATTGCCAACTGATGTTAATGAGCTACGTAAAATTTTTATAAGATATCATGAAACGTTTAATTTTTCGCCGGAAAACATTTCTAACGGAATTATCAATCTTCAAATGGTAAGAGAAAATCTATATATATAAGCACTTTGGTCCCCTCCCAAGTGAGACAAAATCTAGTTAATATCAATTTATATCAACATACTCTAGGTAACCCTTGTACTACCTCTTCCAAATTATTTATTTTTTATCAAAATGTACGAGACCTGCAATTGCAATAAACTTAAACTGTTTTCTCCAATTCTTCACTTTTAGAGTTTGACATTTTTTTTCTGACAGAAACGTGGCTCACTTCTTCAATTAATAACTTAGAACTTTTCTCATAATCTTTTAATGTCTTTAAAAATGACAGATATGGTACTCTATATCCTGATAATATTTCAAAAGGTGGAGGTGTATTCATTGCTATAAAAAATTCCATTTGTTCTTCAAAATTGATTTGTTCTCAGTGCGAATTATTTAAAGGTACCGAAATTATAGCTATAAAAGTTAAACTGCAATCTAATAATTTAATCATTATTAACTGTTATATTCCGCCTGCTTCTAGCTTTAAACTTTATTCTCAATACTTTTTAGTAATTGAATCATTCATTAGTAATATTAACGCAGATGACGATATTTTATTATGTGGTGATTTTAATTAACCTAATATTAGTTGGTCATGATGTAGAACCTTACTTTGTGCCGAAGGAACTGATTAGCAATATTGAATGCTTAGTTATCGATTCCTTAAACTTTTTTAATCTTCAACAAGTATCTCCGATTTATAATTATCGAGGTAATAAATTGGACCTTATTTTCATCAGAATCTGGAATGACCTAGTTATTCTTGATTGTCCTATGGAATTAGTAAAAATAGATCTTTATCCCTGATACCTTATCGTTTTAACTTTTTAAAAGCTAATTTTGGTGATATTAACAATTTTTTAAATTCTTATGATTTTTCATTCATTAGTTCTTCTGATTTAAATGCCTCAGTTAATAGTTTCTATGAAGTTATCTTGTTATCTATTTCTCGATTTGTTTCTTTAGTAGTTGATACTAGTAATGTATCTAGTCTACCTTGGCTTACTAGAAATCTGAAAACTTTAAAAAATAAAAAAAATAAAGCTTGGCGTAAATTGGTCAAAAGTAATTTGAACCACGATTATAATAATTTTTTGATCTTGTTTAACGAATTCAAACTAATGGCTGATAATCTTTACGCAAACTATGCTTTTAATATGTCCTCGAATATCAAAGTCAACCCGAAACTCTTGTGAATTCTAAGATAAAAAGTTATTAATATCCTCCTTTCTTTAAATATAAGAATACTGTCAGCAACGATACTAAAATGATTTCTGAATTCTTTCGAGATCTTTTAGCGTCTACTTACGCTAGCTCAGTTTTTTATGTAAACGAAACAAATTTCCATCATCTTGATAATTTTTCGAAAACTACACTTACTACTGGGTGTACCTGCATTTGCAATATCTTTAAACTAATTGTTTTTGATTCTATTTAAGATCATTGCACGAATTTCTTGTCGCCATTTCAACATGGCTTTATGAAAAATAGGTCCATTGTCACCAATCTAGTTGAGTCAACACCAAATTTTCTCAAAAATATGAGGGATGGTTTCGTTTTCAAACAGATGAAATTTACACTGACTTTGGTAAATCTTACGATCTTTTTCTTCATAATATCATTATTTTTAACGACATCACGTCTTTAATTTTAAATAGTCAGATTAAAGTTTATGCTGATGATATGAAAATTAAAAAAAAAATTAAATCGTTAGATGATTCATTAGCATTGCAAGAATCTCCTCGTTAATATTAGCAAATGTGTTTTTATTACTTTTACGCGTCGTTCAAACCCTTTATTAGATATTTATTCTTTTAATAATCAACCTATTCCATCTGTCTTTTCAATTAAAGATTTAGAAGTACTTTTCGACAGTAAGCTTTCATTTCAGCTTCATTATACCTAAATATTAAATAAAGCAAATTCTATGCTTGGTTTTTAATGTTGGGCAAGAGAATTTCAAGAGCCTTATGTGTTTAAATTGCTTATACTTGCTTGGTAAGACCCAATTTAGAATATACCAGTCAGGTGTGGAGTCTATTATACAGAGTACATATTAATAAGATTGAATCTGTTCAAAAAACATATCTCAGATTTACTGAGATTACAGCATAATCTCCCGCCGTACGAGCAACGTTTGAACTTATTAAATCTTTCTACCTTTGAAAAACTTTGTGATGTTGCCGATATAATATTCTTAACAGAATTGCTAAAACGTAATATTGTGTCTACTCAGTTACTTGATATAATTGACTTTTGTCCAGTTTCAAGATTAAGATCACATAACATATTATATGTTCAATTTCATAGAACTAACTATGGAACATACGAACCTCTAAATAGTATGATGTGCTTATCTAATAAATATAAACAAACTATTAATTTTGAACTTTCAAAACTTACTTTTAGGAAGAATCTTTATTTACATCATTGAAATTTAAGGAGTACCTTTAGCTTGTTACTCATTTTAATTAATTTTTCTTTTTTTTTTTTTCTTTTTTATTATTAAACTTGTGTAGTTTGTTATAGTTTGTTAAAGATTGTTAATTATTTAAAGTTTAATATTATTAATAGAAATTTGTATTCTTTGATTAATTTTTAATTGTTTTGTAATTAGTTCTTGTTACTTAATACATCTTAATACTTTATTATTTTTTAAATTTATAATATTTATATATATTAAATTTAGTAACCTTAGCTTCTTGTTTACTTAACATTAATATAGGTACCTAATTATTATTAATAGAAAAAGTTAAGACTAATAGTCGTAACATGTTAAACTCTCTATAAACATTTAATTTGTATAATATTATTAATAATAAATATTGCTGATTTGTATAATTATTTAAAGATCACAAACCTTTATATTATTAAACAGGTTTGCATTAAGTATGATACGCACTTCTTATGAATCATATAGTAATATGATAACGTATTGATCTCTTTAATCGAACAATCTAAGTTAATACAAAGTACAACTTGCACCAAAATTTGAAAAATTCATATAAGAAAAATTATGAAAATAGAGCGTGATATTATATGATATTATATTATATGATGATATGATATTACTTACGAAAAAAAAAAATATTCTTTTATAATTCTATAAGCTAGGTACCTGCAATTTTGCAAAATGGTGTCGAGTTATGGGCCAACAATATCTGTAAAATTTGGTTCCGCTGGTGCGGTCGATTCGGGTAGCTGCCATACAACTTCTTTTTTTATTGAAACTGACTACCTGAAATTTATTGAGGAAGTGTCGAGTTACATGACAACAACTTTTTTAAAATTTGATGGATTATAAACCGGTTTAGGCTTCTTACACCTCTTGGAACTTAATGAAGCTTGGCGTCTGAAATCTTACAAATGATTATCAAATTTATGGCAATAACTTGCGTAAAATTTGGTTGTGCTGGTGCAACAGCTTCGGGTAGCTGCCATACAACTTCTTTTTATAAATGAAAATAACTTCCAGTCTATTGAAACTAGGTATCTAAATTTTGTAAAATGATGTCGAATTGCATTACATAACAACTTATGTAAAATTTCGTTGTGCTAGAGCAGCAAGTTCTGGTAACTTGAACATTTTAGAAGTTAATAAAGCTGTGCATCTGAAATCTCAAAAGTTGATGAAGTTTTATGGCAATAACTTCTGTAAAATTTGGTTGTGCTGGTGCAACAGGTTCTTTAGGTGTTATAAAATTATTAGGTGTTTAGGTGTCCAAAATTTACATAAATATATCTCGGTACTAAAACATCTAAAATTTTGTAAAAGATGATCAAGTTTTATGGAAACAGCATATAATACGTTCAAACGGGTATCCCAGAATTGACACACTCTACTCTAGTGCACTCTTCCTCGTTTGAATAATAAATGGTCACGAGAAAACCTCATGTATTTTTTTTTTGTTTTGCGAGGGTAGGTGGGAATCATCGAAAGACACTATATAGGAGTGAAAACGAGCACGAGTTCTCTATGAGTGTGTGGGACTTTAACCCACTAAACACCACCTCCATTTTTTGACCAAACAATAGGTTATACGACTTTTAGTATTAATGTACTTACTGCCTGGTCATAGGCAGTTTAGTTAAGAAATGAAAATTGATTTAAAATTGGCAGGCATATTGTGAACTAAGTTGTTAATATTCACCTTGAATCTTTGTAAGTTGTAAATGTAACCATCACCAATTCTGGGGAACACATGAGGTGGAAGATGGTTCCACATTCGCGATGTTCGTACTACAAACGAATTTCCATAAGCCGAAATATGACATCTGGGAATTTGAACTACATAGGGAGGCTCTCCTTGTTTGTCTTTGGAATACTTTGAGATGAGGCATCAAACTTTTAATCTCGTTAGAACAAGAATCCAACCTTATAAGTATCTATGATACAGGATAAGTGTTCCTGTTAGGCGACGGAGACCGAGTGGAGAGAGCGTAGAGGTGACAGTGGTATCGTTTATTAGACGAATTGCTCTATTTTGCACTTTATCGAGAAATTCCAATGCCGTTTTGGAGGCTGCCGCCCAAATATGTGCATTGTACTCCATCTTTGGTTTTATATATGTTTTATAGATATTTAGGAGATCAGAAGATGAAAAGAAGGCTTTACAATACAGAAAACCCGTACACCTAGATGCATCTTTAGCTATATCAAAAATACGATTGGACCAATTTAATTTTTGGTTTAACTCCATGCTCAAGATGTTGAACCCACCCGTATGTTGCAAAACTTCCCCTTGAAAAGTTAAAGTTGGGATTGAAGTGTTTCTTTTCCGAGAGACTAAACAGCACTGAATTTTCTTAGAGTTAAAATCAACTCTGTTGATTTTGCTCCAATTAGAAATTTTGTCCAAGTCGAGATTTAGCTCAAACAAAGCAGAATATTTCCTGGCGTTGTCTTCATAAGAAGCAACGAGCGTGCTGTCGTCTGCAAAACTATGGATCGGATTGGACGTTATACTTAAAAGATCGTTTATAAATATTAGGAAAAAGGTCGGAGAGAAAACAGATCCTTGTGGGACACCAGCATTAATGAATTAATTTTGAATTGGTCTGAAGAATAACCATTAACCAGGACACGAATCAAACGATTCGAAAGAATAAAACACCTCGAATTTCGAGGGGCGGGCGAATACTAGTAATTAATTATTTTCTACTTTTTTATTTTCATGAAAAATCGGCTCTACGTATTTTCTCTGAGAAATTTATTTACCCGAAATTTCATACTTTCAAAACAAAATTAGTCAATTATTATAACTCATATCCGTGTATGAATATTCAAAATTACTCAAAACATGGCATATACGGAAAAGTGTTTTCGATGATGTATTGAAAATTTAATATTATTCTGTTATTCAAGAATTTAATATATAAAATTCGTATAAAGAAAATGTCGGAAAAAATTACTTTACAGGTTTCTTACCGAAACTAAAACTCCTTGTATAATAGAAAGCGAGAACTTTACATTTGTTAAACATTTGTTTTATCTATTATTTATAGTATATTTTTGCTATATTAATTTAAAACTTATTTAAATATTTGCATAATTTTTATTATTTTAAATTTTCGATTTCTGTACGCAATTGTAGGTACTTCATGATCGTCAACTTTTCTATTCATTTTTGCAATATTCGTGGGCTTGCATCAAACTTTTGTGCCGTAGAAGCCCATTTAATCTCCGAAAGGCCAGCACTATTAGCACTATGCGAAACTCAAGTCAGAGACGACAATATTAATGAAAAATGCATTAGATTTATAAAAAAGAGTGAAACTACTTCTTATATATAACTATACTTTCATTACAAATTTTTTTAAAAATTAAATAACAACTAGAAAATCCCCTGTGAAATTGCACAATTTCTATAGATTCAAAAACATTTACTTTATCATACTGACTCTCTTAATAAACTACCTAAAAATATGATTTTTACATCAGCACCATTAAAAAAACGTTGGAATCACTTACTTACTTGATGTAATAGAAAAAAAAACATAAAACAAATATAAACACATAAAATTAAAAAAGCTAGGTACAGTTTATTAATTTTTTCTCGCCGTTTTTTTGTGGCGGTAATTTTTGACAGTTTTTTAATTATTGAGAAAAAATGGTCCAAGCTAAAAACATATTCAGGGTAAAAGTTTGTGACGCTTTGTGAAAAATTGTTTGAAATACATGTATAAAGTGCACAATAAAAACCGGCGGTGAAATCAATATAGTTATATTGTGACATTAAAATTTAAAAACAATTTTTAATGTCATTTTGTTAACATTCGTAGATAGGTTAAGATAATAATATGTCATTTGAAGAAAAATTAATTGAGGAAGTGATAAGGAAAATAGTAAATTACATGACACATTAAGACACATTCATTCTTCTTAGTTTCAAAATATGTTCTTCATCCTTTTCCTTTATTTCCATATAATATTTTACGAAGAAATCATCTTGTTCCGATCTTCATTTACTATGAAATTCGATTTCACACACCAACCGCTACAACATTTTTTTTTTTGTTACCTTTAAAACAATCCCAATAATCGAAATAATTTTAATATTTTTTAAAATTTTATTCTCTATTTTTCTTTGGTTTTAAAAAAAAATTTTATGTCAATCAAAAACAGCTTTTTTCGCCGCAAAATTACTTTATTTGCCAAAACTACTTTCAAGTTTTTTGCGTTTATTTTTTTTTTGCTTGAAAAAAATTTGCTGAATTTATTTTATTTAAATGTACTTTGGAAGAGGCCTTTGGTATATTTAATAAAAGATTCATGTCTCTGATAATGAAATTTCATAAATGTTCGGACGCTTTTTTTGTGACGGTCGTTTTGGACAGCTTTTAATTTAATGGTCTAATAATAAATTAGTACAAAATTATGAATCTATTGTGAGAGAAGGCTTCTAAAATGATATTTTCCATGTTATGTTTTTTCTTTTTTTTTAAGAAAAATATCCATTTCTATAACATTTAGTAAGTTTCTGACTTCTGTTGTGAAATATAGTTATCTAAGTCTGCCAAATTTTATATTAATAAAGAAAATTCGAATATTTTATGTTATATCAAAAATTTAGCTTAAAAATCAAAATTTCCACCTACTACTACCTAAATTCTACTTTAAAGTCTGTTGGGAAGCTTTTACCTGCTTTTATAATAGTGAAAACAATCAAAATAAAAGCGGCCTATTATTTTTTTTCTTATAAATATGAGGCTTACTATAAACTTTGTGCTTTCGCTTTGCTTTTAATATTATTAAGAGTATTATTATTTTTTTTAAATAAAAAATTATTTGAAAACTGCCAGCAGAAGATTAATTTATTTTTAATTTACCGTTGCGACCAGTTCATAATGGATGTGGCGGTCAAATTTAAAAATTTACTTTAAATTTTAAAAAGTAAAAAATCTTAAAATTCTTACTTTTAATGAAAGGTTAGCGTCTCGAATAATACTTTTAGTCAAGATTTATGATTTTGATTATAAAATTTGCTAAATTTATTTGTAAATTATTGAATAGAAATGTCATCATTACCAGTTTAGTTTACATTCAGTATGAGTGGTTTATTATAGAAATAAAATATTTTTTTTTACATGTTGGCAAGGTCTCGCCAACATCTTGTGTATTATATTATAAATTTCAACATCAAAGAATTTAAAACCAACTATAAAATTCCTCCTAATTCAGAATCTCACAAACACATGATATACATGATATATATTTTAGTTCTATAATATTTTTCGACCACTTGAGTTCAGGTTTCGTAAAACGCAGTTCATTGCCAAAGTAAACCACTGATTCAATTTGATTTCGATTCGATAAACCCTTGTCGGAATGTCGATATGTCAAAATAATATTTCTAATCGAATCCTGTCCAATTGTTTAGAGTGCTTTAATGGGTTTCAAGAACAAATCTGAGGATTTTGCAAGGTTTTGCTAAACTAAACGGCACTGCGACAATTTAAAGAAAATTTCGTCTTTTTATTATCATGAAAATTTGCTTTCTTTTTTATATTTCGCAAACTTTTTAAAAAGAAAAGCAAATAAAAATTAAAAAAGTGTAATTCATACTTAATGAAAAAATTATTTAAAGGATATTAATTAAATACAAAAAAGATTAACTACTAACATTTATGTGGCAGAGAAATGCCTTAAAAAAAAAAAAGCATCTCTAAGTACTTAATAAAAATTAAATAAAACGCGGAAGAATACAGTTGCCTTTGTCAACTCTTAGATACCCGTACGAACTGTTAGTTTGTTTATAGCCTGTCACTCTGCTTATAATATTATTTTTTAAATTTTTTAGTATTTTAAAATAATTTGGGAGAATTTTATATTTTCTAAAGCTATGGGTTGTACATATATTCAAACTATATGTTTATACATTCTGCAAAAGCTGATTCTAATCGTCCACATAACGATTATCAATCCAAAACTGTCCCAAATATGCTATAGTACCATTTAATACTAAGCGGCAAATGTATAATAATTTATACTATACATACATATGTATTATATATCATTCATTCATCAGTGATATATACGATATGTAAATAAACATGAGTTATATAAGTATGTATACTAATATCATATAAATATAAATTCTTCAAGCAGCCGTTATATATTTTATTTATTTAATTTTTGTTGTACTACGCATCATCCTCAACAATTAAATAAAAAACAAATAAATAAAAAAAAATGTGAAAATAGAACTTTTCTGCAATTTTGAGGGGCTGCAAGTCCAGAACCTTATATAATTAAGAAAAACCGTTAACATACATAAAAATATTTTACTGGAGCTTTAATTTTTATGTCTTGTCGAAGAAAAATGTGTACAGGTGCTCAAATAGCAAATTTTAATTTTTCAGCCGTAACAACTCTTAAACAGGGGGTGCCACAAAAAATTATTCTAGGAAAACTTATACTAATTCTAAAAGTTCTTTCTTGTCCCAAAATTTCAGGTTCCTATCTAAAGGCGTGCTGGAGTTATGAAAAAAGAAATTTCATGCAAAATGTGGTTTTCACATACCAGTAAATTTAAATAGTAAATTACAAAATATTGCATAATTTTGATATTGCTTTATGGAGATAACAAAATTTGCGGTCTTCCATTGTAACATGTTCGTATAATTTTTGACTTCATTGCTATTTTGGTTCAGAAGATTTATATTGAAATAACCCAGTATTACAGAATTTTTAAAATTGACAGTGTAATCATCTAAATTGTTGATAAAATCATTAATCGAATTTCAATTAGTTCAATTTCAACAATTTTAATAAGAAATTTGATTCATTAAATTTATTATTTCTTTTTTCGATTTATCGGATAATGTTTGAGAATATTTTGGAATTTTCTGAAGGAGCTTTTAAAACATTCATTTTGTTTACAATTTTTTTATTTTGATTTAATTTACATTTAGTTTTAAAATTTACATTTTAGTTTCTTCGAAATTGGCATCCTTATATAAGTATTTTAAACTACTTGGCATATACGATGAATTTAGTATTCATCATAATCATCAATATTTAAATTTTCGCCGAAAGTTTTCGGCCCATGGTAAGTTTTAATATTTTTTTTATATTTTTTCGAACCATCATTTGCATTACTAATATTATCTCCTTCATCTTCTTCTGAAAAATATGAACTTAATGTTTGGAACTTAATGTATAATATGAACTTTAACCTTTGGTTTCACTTTTTTCTATTTTCCTTTTTTTTGTTGAGCCATATGTTTTTATAGAAAACTTATTAACTTCACAATTTAATAAACGGGTTGGTTTGAAACCTCTTTGTAATCTTGTGAAATCATTAATGCGATTGCTATTCCTAAAGCAATCTGGCGAGAAATATTTTCTACATATATATGTACATATACAAGAATAATTTTGTTTCTTTCGTATGGCTAGTCGTCCTATAATTTACAGCCAATCGCAAAATTTTTGAGTTCCAAATTTTGGAAAAGTAACAAAATATTCATTTATGAAACTAGACATACAACCAGAATCAATACACTTTTGTATTCTGTTAATAATAATTCACTTTTTTAACACTTTATCACAAATATATAGTTTACTTTATTACGTACTAAATTCTGTTTTATAAAATTATTAGTATTTATAATTAAGTATATGTACCCAATATAAATATTAATCTAATATATAAAGAAGAAATTCTATTTGTTTGTTTGTTTATGCCCTTTTCACGTAAAAACCACCAGTTCGATTGCAACCAACATTTCCACGATCCCGGAAGGAGTTACCGAAGAATTTGACCGATTGAGTTGAAAATTTGTGCAAATATTCTTCCTAGAATTAGGCATGTATCGAAGAAATTTGGGTGCAATGTGTTACCCGAATTCGGCCCGGCGGGCTTCAAAAAATTTTTTTGTTTCCGATTTATGTCCAATTTTGTATAGTGGTTTTATGGTCTAAAAGAAAGCATGTGACACATTTTTATGAAGTTCCGGTAATCCGTTTGGGCACGAGAGCCGAACGAAGTTCATTAAATTTTTTTGTTGTCCTGCTTAAACGGTATCAATTGATTTGAAAATTCGCAAAATTGTTCCACTATAGCAGAAAAGCTCACTAGATTAATTTGGTTACGATCCATTAACCCGTTTCGGCAGCAGGGGTCAGTGAAGTTTTTTAATTTATTTTGTTGTCGCGCTTAAATGGGTTGACCAATTTAATTGAATATTTACAAAAATGTAGCTGTTCACTCCAGAAGCTCACGCAGTTGATTTGGTTACGATCCATTAACCCGTTTCAGTATCAGACCTCAATGAAAATGGAAAATTATTAATGAAAATCAGAAAATTTTGGAAAAATATTAATTTTGTAAGATGGCTATACTGAATATTTATCATTTAAAAAGAAAAACATTAAAGTTGGTTGGTAAATCATTGAGTAAAATTGTTTTAAATGTCTGTCATTTACAGATTAAATATTATGATATGTAAGAATTTATTTCGTATATAATATTAAAAATACAAAAAAAAAAAAAAAAATAGAATAGAATCGAACTTGCAAACTAAAGACTTCTAAAGTTTAAGAAGCGGCCACTCTACCACTGCACCAAACTCCCCACTGAAGTTTTGACGTTTATATTCAATTATATTGTGAAATTTCTATTTCCCACCATGCAAACTATATTTTAAAATTTTTTTTATGTTTTTAGAAAAAAAACAAAAAGCAAAAACAACAAAACAAAATTTAAAATTCAACGGAATAAAAGAGCGTCGTTCTGGAATATGTACATTATAGGTATAGATTATACATACTATATGATACATCATAATATTTAATCTGTAAATGACAGACCAACAGACTACTCCTACCAACCAACTTTCAAAAAAGACGCTCTTTGATTCCGTTAAATTTTTGTTTTATTTTTGTTTTCGATTAAAAATTTTAAAATATTGGTTGTATGGTAGGAGTAGGAATTTCACAATATAACTGAATATAAAGATTAAAGTTTGGGTTTAGTGTTTAGTACATGGGTAGAGTGTGGGGTTATTAATAGTTGATTTTTGATTTTTGATTTTGCAAGTTCGATTCAGTTCTGTTTTTTTTTTTTATATTTTAAACGAAATAAATTCTTACATATCATAATATCATAATAATATTTAATCTGTATTAATAGATATTTAAAACCCTTTTACTCAATGATTTACCATCTTAGGCTTCTTATAATATATACGTATATAATAGGTATATATTGAGTTTCCAATACTCAATAAATCAAGGGCAACTTCTAAAAGATAATAATAATCGTGTTTTTAGAAAAAATATCATTTGCAAAGAAATTTTAAATTCATACAGGTATTAATTATTGAAAATTGTATTTTTACATTTTAAATAAAATCATACAGAAACTATACTGTATATATTGTATTGTAATTGCTAAATAAAACACCTCGAATTTCGAGGGGCGGGCGAATACTAGTAATTAATTATTTTCTACTTTTTTATTTTCATGAAAAATCGGCTCTACGTATTTTCTCTGAGAAATTTATTTACCCGAAATTTCATACTTTCAAAACAGAATTAGTCAATTATTATAACTCATATCCGTTTTTTTTTGTCGTATGTGTATGAATGTTCAAAATTACTCAAAATATGGCATATACGGAAAAGTGTTTTCGATGATGTATTGAAAATTTAATATTATTCTGTTATTCAAAAATTTAACATATAAAATTCGTATAAAGAAAATGTCGGAAAAAATTACTTTACAGGTTTCTTACCGAAACTAAAACTCCTTGTATAATAGAAAGCGAGAATTTTACATTTGTTAAACATTTGTTTTATCTATTATTTATAGTATATTTTTGCTATATTAATTTAAAACTTATTTAAATATTTGCATAATTTTTATTCTAATTTTTATTATTTTAAATTTTCGATTTCTGTACGCAATTGTAGGTACTTCATGATCGTCAACTTTTCTATTCATTTTTGCAATATTCGTGGGCTTGCATCAAACTTTTGTTCCGTAGAAGCCCATTTAATCTCCGAAAGACCGGCACTATTAGCACTATGCGAAACTCATGTCAGAGACGACAATATTAATGAAAAATGCATTAGATTTATAAAAAAGAGTGAAACTACTTCTTATATATAACTATACTTTCATTACAAATTTTTTTAAAAATTAAATAACAACTAGAAAATCCCCTGTGCAATTGCACAATTTCTATAGATTCAAAAACATTTACTTTATCATACTGACTCTCTTAATAAACTACCTAAAAATAAGATTTTTACATCAGCACCTTTAAAAAAACGTTGGAATCACTTACTTACTTGATGTAATAGAAAAAAAAACATAAAACAAATATAAACACATAAAATTAAAAAAGCTAGGTACAGTTTATTAATTTTTTCCCGCTGTTTTTTTGTGGCGGTAATTTTTGACAGTTTTTTAATTATTGAGAAAAAATGGTCCAAGCTAAAACATATTCAGGGTAAAAGTTTGTGGCGCTTTGTGAAAAATTGTTTGGAATACATGTATAAAGTGCACAATAAAAACCGGCGGTGAAATCAATATAGTTATATTGTGACATTAAAATTTAAAAACAATTTTTAATGTCATTTTGTTAACATTCGTAGATAGGTTAAGATAATAATATGTCATTTGAAGAAAAATTAATTGAGGAAGTAATAAGGAAAATATTAAATTACATGACACATTAAGACACATTCATTCTTCTTAGTTTCAAAAAATGTTCTTCAATCTTTTCCTTTATTTCCATATAATATTTTACGAAGAAATCATCTTGTTCCGATCTTCATTTACTATGAAATTCGATTTCACACACCAACCGCTACAACATTTTTTTTTTGTTACCTTTAAAACAATCCCAATAATCGAAATAATTTTAATATTTTTTAAAACTTTATTCTCTATTTTTCTTTAGTTTTAAAAACAAATTTTATGTCAATCAAAAACAGCTTTTTTCGCCGCAAAATTACTTTATTTGCCAAAACTACTTTCAAGTTTTTTGCGTTTATTTTTTTTTTGCTTGAAAAAAATTTGCTGAATTTATTTTATTTAAATGTACTTTGGAAGAGGCCTTTGGTATATTTAATAAAAGATTCATGTCTTTGATAATGAAATTTCATAAATGTTCGGACGCTTTTTTTGTGACGGTCGTTTTCGACAGCTTTTAATTTAATGGTCTAATAATAAATTAGTACAAAATTATGAATCTATTGTGAGAGAAGGTTTCTAAAATGATATTTTCTATGTTATGTTTTTTCTGTTTTTTTAAGAAAAATATCCATTTCTATAACATTTAGTAAGTTTCTGACTTCTGTTGTGAAATATAGTTATCTAAGTCTGCTAAATTTTATATTAATAAAAAAAATTCGAATATTTTATGTTATATCAAAAATTCAGCTTAAAAATCAAAATTTCCACCTACTACTACCTAAATTCTACTTTAAAGTCTGTTGGGAAGCTTTTACCTGCTTTTATAATAGTGAAAACAATCAAAATAAAAGCGGCCTATTATTTTTTTTCTTATAAATATGAGGCTTACTATAAACTTTGTGCTTTCGCTTTGCTTTTAATATTATTAAGAGTATTATTATTTTTTTTAAACAAAAAATTATTTGAAAACTGCCAGCAGAAGATTAATTTATTTTTAATTTACCGTTGCGACCAGTTCATAATGGATGTGGCGGTCAAATTTAAAAATTTACTTTAAATTTTAAAAAGTAAAAAATCTTAAAATTCTTACTTTTAATGAAAGGTTAGCGTCTCGAATAATACTTTTAGTCAAGATTTATGATTTTGATTATAAAATTTGCTAAATTTATTTGTAAATTATTGAATAGAAATGTCATCATTACCAGTTTAGTTTACATTCAGTATGAGTGGTTTATTATAGAAATAAAATATTTTTTTTTACATGTTGGCAAAGTCTCGCCAACATCTTGTGTATTATATTATAAATTTCAACATCAAAGAATTTAAAACCAACTATAAAATTCCTCCTAATTCAGAATCTCACAAACACATGATATACATGATATATATTTTAGTTAATATTTTTCGACCACTTGAGTTCAGGTTTCGTAAAACGCAGTTCATTGCCAAAGTAAACCACTGATTCAATTTGATTTCGATTCGATAAACCCTTGTCGGAATGTCGAAATGTCAAAATAATATTTCTAATCGAATCATGTCCAATTGTTTAGAGTGCTTTAATGGCTTTCAAGAACAATTCTGAGGATTTTGCAAGGTTTTGCTAAACTAAACGGCACTGCGACAATTTAAAGAAAATTTCGTCTTTTTATTATCATGAAAATTTGCTTTCTTTTTTATATTTCGCAAACTTTTTAAAAAGAAAAGCAAATAAAAATTAAAAAAGTGTAATTCATACTTAATGAAAAAATTATTTAAAGGATATTAATTAAATACAAAAAAGATTAACTACTAACATTTATGTGGCAGAGAAATGCCTTAAAAAAAAAAAAGCATCTCTAAGTACTTAATAAAAATTAAATAAAACGCGGAAGAATACAGTTGCCTTTGTCAACTCTTAGATACCCGTACGAACTGTTAGTTTGTTTATAGCCTGTCACTCTGCTTATAATATTATTTTTTAAATTTTTTAGTATTTTAAAATAATTTGGGAGAATTTTATATTTTCTAAAGCTATGGGTTGTACATATATTCAAACTATATGTTTATACATTCTGCAAAAGCTGATTCTAATCGTCCACATAACGATTATCAATCCAAAACTGTCCCAAATATGCTATAGTACCATTTAATACTAAGCGGCAAATGTATAATAATTTATACTATACATACATATGTATTATATATCATTCATTCATCAGTGATATATACGATATGTAAATAAACATGAGTTATATAAGTATGTATACTAATATCATATAAATATAAATTCTTCAAGCAGCCGTTATATATTTTATTTATTTAATTTTTGTTGTACTACGCATCATCCTCAACAATTAAATAAAAAACAAATAAATAAAAAAAAATGTGAAAATAGAACTTTTCTGCAATTTTGAGGGGCTGCAAGTCCAGAACCTTATATAATTAAGAAAAACCGTTAACATACATAAAAATATTTTACTGGAGCTTTAATTTTTATGTCTTGTCGAAGAAAAATGTGTACAGGTGCTCAAATAGCAAATTTTAAATTTTTCAGCCGTAACAACTCTTAAACAGGGGGTGCCACAAAAAATTTTTCTAGGAAAACTTATACTAATTCTAAAAGTTCTTTCTTGTCCCAAAATTTCAGGTTCCTATCTAAAGGCGTGCTGGAGTTATGAAAAAAGAAATTTCATGCAAAATGTGGTTTTCACATACCAGTAAATTTAAATAGTAAATTACAAAATATTGCATAATTTTGATATTGCTTTATGGAGATAACAAAATTTGCGGTCTTCCATTGTAACATGTTCGTATAATTTTTGACTTCATTGCTATTTTGGTTCAGAAGATTTATATTGAAATAACCCAGTATTACAGAATTTTTAAAATTGACAGTGTAATCATCTAAATTGTTGATAAAATCATTAATCGAATTTCAATTAGTTCAATTTCAACAATTTTAATAAGAAATTTGATTCATTAAATTTATTATTTCTTTTTTCGATTTATCGGATAATGTTTGAGAATATTTTGGAATTTTCTGAAGGAGCTTTTAAAACATTCATTTTGTTTACAATTTTTTTATTTTGATTTAATTTACATTTAGTTTTAAAATTTACATTTTAGTTTCTTCGAAATTGGCATCCTTTTATAAGTATTTTAAACTACTTGGCATATACGATGAATTTAGTATTCATCATAATCATCAATATTTAAATTTTCGCCGAAAGTTTTCGGCCCATGGTAAGTTTTAATATTTTTTTTATATTTTTTCGAACCATCATTTGCATTACTAATATTATCTCCTTCATCTTCTTCTGAAAAATATGAACTTAATGTTTGGAACTTAATGTATAATATGAACTTTAACCTTTGGTTTCACTTTTTTCTATTTTCCTTTTTTTTGTTGAGCCATATGTTTTTATAGAAAACTTATTAACTTCACAATTTAATAAACGGGTTGGTTTGAAATCTCTTTGTAATCTTGTGAAATCATTAATGCGATTGCTATTCCTAAAGCAATCTGGCGAGAAATATTTTCTACATATATATGTACATATACAAGAATAATTTTGTTTCTTTCGTATGGCTAGTCGTCCTATAATTTACAGCCAATCGCAAAATTTTTGAGTTCCAAATTTTGGAAAAGTAACAAAATATTCATTTATGAAACTAGACATACAACCAGAATCAATACACTTTTGTATTCTGTTAATAATAATTCACTTTTTTAACACTTTATCACAAATATATAGTTTACTTTATTACGTACTAAATTCTGTTTTATAAAATTATTAGTATTTATAATTAAGTATATGTACCCAATATAAATATTAATCTAATATATAAAGAAGAAATTCTATTTGTTTGTTTGTTTATGCCCTTTTCACGTAAAAACCACCAGTTCGATTGCAACCAACATTTCCACGATCCCGGAAGGAGTTACCGAAGAATTTGACCGATTGAGTTGAAAATTTGTGCAAATATTCTTCCTAGAATTAGGCATGTATCGAAGAAATTTGGGTGCAATGTGTTACCCGAATTCGGCCCGGCGGGCTTCAAAAATTTTTTTTTGTTTCCGATTTATGTCCATTTTGTATAGTGGTTTTATGGTCTAAAAGAAAGCATGTGACACATTTTTATGAAGTTCCGGTAATCCGTTTGGGCACGAGAGCCGAACGAAGTTCATTAAATTTTTTTGTTGTCCTGCTTAAACGGTATCAATTGATTTGAAAATTTGCAAAATTGTTCCACTATAGCAGAAAAGCTCACTAGATTAATTTGGTTACGATCCATTAACCCGTTTCGGCACCAGGGGTCAGTGAAGTTTTTAATTTACTTTGTTGTCGCGCTTAAATGGGTTGACCAATTTAATTGAATATTTACAAAAATGTAGCTGTTCACTCCAGAAGCTCACGCAGTTGATTTGGTTACGATCCATTAACCCGTTTCAGTATCAGACCTCAATGAAGTTTATTAATTTCTTTGTTGTAGCGCTTAAACGGTTTTACCAATTGAGTTGCAATTTTACAAAAGTGTAGCTCTTCCCCAACATAAATCAGATGATTTGGTTACGACCCGTTAATGCGTTTCAGCACCAGGGCCCAATGAAGGTTTTTAATTTCTTTGTTGTCGCTCTTAAACGGTTTGACCAATTGAGTGAAAAGTTACAAAAGTGTAGGTCTTTGTCACAAAAGTTTTCTGAGTTGATTTGGTTACGATACATTAACCCGTTTTAGCCATGAAGTTTCTCATTTTTTGGTTGTTGTGCTTAAACGGTTTGACCAATTGAAAAATTGCACAAGTATTGCAAACAAACTCATTCAGTAAATCTTGTCGTGATACATTAACACATTTCGGCACGACAGACTGTCAAAAAAAAATGTTGATTCTAAATTGTGTCTAATTTGGCAAGATAAATTTATGGTTCTAAATAAAGCCTGGGACCAAATGTTTGTTAACGTTTGTTAACCCATTTCCGCACGAGCACCTATTAAAAATATTCTGCCTAATTTTTTGTATTGTTATAATTATTAAAAATATATTTCCAACACTCTTCATTTTTATCTATATTGTTTTTAATATTTCATAAAATCCTTTTAATGCAAATTTCTAATATATAACAGTAATTAAAATAACCTTATTAAGTATCTTAAGAATACTGTGTTTAAACCTTAACAACATAACATTTTCGGCCGTTGTTAAAAACAGAAACAATCTCCCACTTACGACAATTATGATGTCACCATTCAGAAATGGATTTCTTACATGTGGTCTACCTATATAAAATGGATGTGTATAACATATTTCCCATAAAATATCATTGAAATATGTACATTATAGTATATATATAATGTGCGTATATTTAAAAATACTATAAACATAATCAATTAAATTAGAAAACATATTCACATTTCTGTACAGTATTTAATTAAAAATGAGTACATACATATTTAAAGAACAGAAAACCTTACATTCTTATCTATATACAATTTTTACACATATTTTTAGCCAATCAATTTGAAAACATAATTAGAAAAAGTAAACGTACAAATTTCTGGTTGATTTATAAAGGTAAAAAAATTCTGGTAGATTTATAAAGGTAAAAAACAATCGTGTATTTTTTATATTGAAAATATGGCAGAGGAAAATAAAGGCTAGAGCAATAAGACCTAATAGGTCCTAGTAGATAGGTAGTCACTTGGACCAGACAGGTCAGTAGGTCAAACTGTAATTAGGTCAGACAGGAAGTAGGTTAATGTCATAAAAATAGGTCAGACAGGCGGCGGTGGCCGCCAGACAAGTCTAGTTGTTTATAAAGATTGGATACTTGTTTTAAATAATAGGGAAACATAGAAATAGTAAGAAAAAATCCTTTTTTTTTTTTTTTTTTATGACAAGTATTTAAAGAAGAGAAAGGAAAAGCCATTAATTAATAGTTATAATGTTGAAAAAAAAATTAATAAAAAGAAAAAAAAAAACAGGAAATCAAAAATATCTAACGTGGTACAGGTTTACTTCTTATTCATGTATACTTGGCTTAAGTAATAGGCGCATATGAAAAGTGGAAAGAAAAAATGGTTGATAATGTAAAAAGAACAAAACAAAAAAAGTTTAAACGTGCATGATACAACAATTTTAAAAGGTACAACGCATCTTTAAAGTTCATAAAGAAAAAGTGCAAACATGTTTTTCTGTCTACATAATGATCAAACCATTGAAAAAAGTGATGCGTTTTTAGATGTACCTAACTATTTGTGGTGTTTTTTTGTTTTTCTACTTTAAGTATAAAGGTACAACGCATCTTTAAAATTCATAAAGGAAAAGTGTAAACCCGTTTTTCTGTCTACATTGAACCACCAACCACAGAACCATTGAAAAAAATGATGTGTTTGTAGATGTACTATTTGTGTTGTTTTTTTTTCGTTTTTTTTTTTTATGACAAGTATTTCAAGCAGAGGAAAGAAAAAACTAATAATTATTGTCACTGTGTCGTGTAATATATTTTTTCGTTGTAAAAATGTAGAATAAAGATGAATGCAAGAAAGACAAACAGGAAATTAAAACTATGGAAGTACTTAACGATTAACATGTTGCTTAGGTTCATTGTATGTTGCATAATCTGTAAAGAATAAAAAAAGAAAAAAAAATCCAAGTCATCAGGTTAATTGCATTTGGAACCTATTTTGAAAACACGAATATACAAATAAAATAGATTTATTTACATGTTCAAAAATTTTTTATTCAACTAGAAATATTTTAGAATTTTATAGAAATCTGAGTTGAAAAATTTTTTGCGATGATCAAATGTTAAGATTGCAGAAATAGTGTAATCCAATTTTTCTATACGTCTTTGAAATCTAATTCTGTATATATATAAATTTGAAAAATTTTAATTTAATATTTTTTCTTTTAAGAGATGCATATAGACATTAAAACAAGTTTTACAGCAAATCTGAAACTGTTGTTTGTATATTGTATAGGACATTTTGATTTAAAATTTTCAATCTTTGATAATGACGGTAAGTCTGCTTAGATCTTCTATTTTAACGCTGTCAATGTACTTTTCAAGAAAATGTTTTTTTTTGCTCTCCTTTAACATACATTTTTAGAGCTGATTCTAAATAGTATTTTAATATAGGTTTTATGTCTAAATATTCAACTAAACCGTTATTCCATTTAATATACTGGTTATTGTAATTTCCCTCTGGACTAAGTTCTTCTGCAGTATATGGTGGTTTGAAGTGATATACAGTTGGAATTAAACTTCCTTTTTCTAGTATAGCCAGCTCTTTTAGAAAATATTGCATTTCATTTCCTTTTAAATTGTAGGTCAACTACGAAAATTTGATTATTCATGTTAAAGGTTTACGGAAGAATGTTCATTAGAATAACTAACTTTACATTTATATTCAGCTTTTTATATAAATATAGGTTAGCTATGTTAGTTTTTATCTAATAAACAATTATGCTGTTTGATCCATTTACAATGATGGTGGCTAGCCCATCCTGCTGTGGTAAAACCACTTTTATTCATAATTTAATAAAATGTAAAAAAGGAAATATGCAACCACATATTAATGAATAATTTGGTGTAATCCAGACAAAAATGCTGTTCCAAAATATAGCAAAGATGTAAAATATAGTAACACTATTCCAGATTTTAATGATAATCAAAAACCTTTGTTACTTATTATCGATGATATGATGTTAAATTCTCATGATAAGTATGTATGTGATTTATTTACTAGAGGATCACATCATAGAAATTTATCTGTAATGTTTGTAACGCAAAATGTTTTTCACCAGGGTAAATTTTCAAGAGATATTTCACTTAATTTTAAATATCTAGTACTTTTCAAAAATCCAAGAGATAAATCGCAGATATTACCTATAGCTCGCCAAATATATCGCAATAATATCAAAGCATTTGAAATAGTATATAATGATGTGACGTCAGTCCCATATGGCTATATATTAATATATCTTACTCGAGACGTTAATGATATATTTTGATTAAGAAGTGATATATTTGGAAAAGGTTTGTGTTATTGTTATTGTACGAGAGATCAATTAGAACAATTTGGGCAAGAATGTGAAACGTTTGAAGACCAATCGTCATATATTGCACTTATTTTTATTTTATTTATTTAGTTCAAGCTTAACACAAGCAAGTTACAATATAATTTAATTAAAAAAAAAAAAATTTTTAAATTAAAACAATAATTTTATAAATAAAAATTTACAAAATATTTATGACATTTAATATAATAATTAATACTCGTAAATACTACATTATAAATTTAAACAAAAATAAAATTTATAAGGAAAAAAAGAACAAGTTAAAGATTTATTACAAAAAACTAAAATTTTTAATTAAATAATACATATGACATTAAAATCATAGTTATTATTAACAAACTGCATGGAATTACAAATCAAAATTAACCATCGAATAATATAAATAAAAAAAAAAAAATATATATCTCGATAATGCAGTTTCAATGACATGAATATAAATCTCTTTTTAAAGATTCTTTGGTAAGTTGAAAGTTAATTTGGGATTTGTGTAAGTTGCATAGAGACATCATTCTATTAAATGGTTCAAACTTACCATAATTAGTGCGATGAAACTTCAAATTAAAGAGGTTAACCGATCTTAGCCTAGTATTGGTACAAAAGCTAATGTTGGATAATAATTGTGCAGATAAAATATTACCTTTTACCAATTCTGTCAAGAATAATATGTCTGCGACGTTACGACGTTTTTCAAGCGTACACATATGTAAAAGGTTTAATCTATGTTCATACGGAGGTAGGTTATAAGGATCTGCCCAAGGGAGATGACGTAGGGCATATTTAAGAAATTTTTTTTGAACAGATTCAATTCTGAATATATGGTTTTTATAAAATGGACTCGACACCTGGCTGGCATATTCTAAATTGGGACGAACTAAGCAAGTGTAAAGAGATTTAAAAATATAAGGGTCATTAAACTCTCTAGCCCATCGTTTAATAAAACCGAGCGTAGAGTTGGATTTGTTTAAAATATATGTATAATGAACATGAAAAGAAAGTTTATTATCAAAAAACACACCCAAGTCTTTTATATAATTAACTTTAGGAATAGTTTGAAGGTTAAAGCAATAATTATATGAAATTGGATTAGAACGGCGAGTAAAAGTAATATGAGCACATTTAGAAATATTTTGTTGAAGATTATTGATATTACACCAATTATAAAACCAATTAAGGTCAGCTTGTAATCCTTTCGAATCGTCGAAGGAAGTAATTTTCTTGAAAATTTTCATATCATCAGCATAAATTCTAATATCACAATGTTGAATACGGAAGTGACATCGTTGATTGCAATAATAAACAAAAGCGGTCCAAGGTACCTTAAGGAACACCTTCCAACCTTAAGGAACACCTGTAGGAGCTTTAAATTGAGAAGAAATTGAAGATCTAAAAGAAACACGGTAGCTACGATCAGAAAGATAAGAATAGATCCAATTAATAAAATATAGTGGAAACCCCAGGTACTGCAATTTTAAAATAATAATACTACGAGAAAGTAAATCGAATGCTTTACTAAAGTCGGTGTAAATTACATCCGTTTGAAAATCATCCTCCATATGTTTCAGAAATGTAGCTTGTGGATTCCACAAGATTGGTGACTGTAGATTTACTTTTTACAAAGCCATGTTGATTGGGTGTTAAAAGGCTAGTGCAATGATCATATATAGAATCGAATACTATTAATTCAAAAATTTTAGGAATAGAAGATAATTTTGCAATCGGGCGATAATTGATAACGTCATTTTTGAGGTTTTTTTTATGTACAGGCTTAATAAGAGCTATTTTCCAAAGTGATGGAAAGATTCCTGAAGATAAAGAAAGATTAAATAGCTTAGAAAGTGGGTCTGCTAAAAACATAGAACAATTTTTCACTCAATTTTAGCACTCTGTGGAGAAATATCAAATGTTTGATGGTATCTTACAAAAATATTACGGAGTTCATTTACATCCGTCGGAAGGCCCTCTTGTTGGATTGCAACTTTTAACGAAGTGTTAGTTTTACCGGTTATACAAAAGTCATTAGATTTATTATGTAAGTAAGCTAAATACAGTCTTACATTTTTAAAAATCTTAGTATCCCTTAATCTAGCCAAAACATATCTACTATCATTATTATTTTAAATAGATTTTTGAGTTAACTTAACTACAGGTGGAGCAGGAAAAGAGGATCGAAGATTGGTGGGTTTGGAGTAAAAATACTAGGGTTAGCTACTTCTGAAATGGCAGTTATATTTGAATTAATAGGATCGTTGTATGATGAATTTATATTTTTAAAACTGCACTGGCTTGGTAGGACTTCGAAATCGGTTTAGGTTGTAGAGCAGAAGAATGAGTTCCGGAAGAAAGTGGTGATGAATTTAATGAAGTGGGCGGATCACGAGAATTAATTGTTTCTCCATAAATAAAATTATAATATTTATTTGAAATAGATTTTTTAAATTTGGAGAGCTTATTATTTAAGAATGAGTCGCTATGATGTTTATTAGTAAAGGATTTGGATTTATTAATAGAGTTGGTAGAATTTTTTAAAGAAAAATGATTAGAAGTTTTAATAGGTGGAATTGTTTCAGCGGGGAAATGTAAATCAAGTGAACTTTTATACAGACAAAATCTATTTAAAATAATAAACAAAAAACGACAACTTCCTAGAAATAAAGAGGAAAAAGTAAAAATTACGGAAACAAAAGGTACTCAAACTCGTGCAAAACCAATATATAGATGCGGAATCTCAGTCGCATTTTTCTGAATATAAAAGTGTTGGAATTCAAGTTGTACCTGAAGAAGAAGAAGTATATGAAAAAGAAGTTGATGACGAAGTGTTTGATAATGAAATTCAAGAAAATGTTTTAACAAAAGCATTGTCAGCTGCTTTAGTCGGAGAACGTCTTAGAAAAAGAAAATCAATTAGAAATCAAAATGTACAAATTTTTGAAATTGATACAGAAGACATTATAACTGTTCCTTTAGATAGCCTACGTCCAAAAACGAAAAAAGAAAAAACTATAAATTGCAAAGAGTTGAATAATTCATCAAGACATGCTTTAAGGTCAGCAGCAGGTAATACTCAAACAGAACTTAATTTTCCAATTCGTAAGAATAAATCCGTAAGCTCATGGACAACATGAGCTTTATATTTATAATTTAATACAAGTAAATAATGAATTTTATGTCACTTTACTTAGTGATTCATCTACGAACTATTATCCAGAAAATTCATTATCATCTTTTACAAATAAAATGAGTAAATACATGTGCGATTCAAGTTGGAAAGTCGGTATTTCAGAAATGTATTTTAATGATTTCGTTCCAAATGTGTATGGTGAAGAATTGGAAAAATGTCCTCAAATATTTATTAAAGGTATGCAGAAAGATATGATAGGAGTTGAAACATTATATATTCCATACATAGAAAAACAAATGATATGTGACTGGAAAGTTTTTCTACTACCAACACTAATTCAAAATATACGCCCACTTAATAGGTTTACAAGAAAAGAAGTTGAACGAGAGTTGATTTGGGCAATTTTTAATTTTATAAACGATGATATTAATTATATACAATCAGCAAAAGCTAAAAAAAAGGAGATGCCTAAAAATATAAGTCACAATACAATATATGTTACTAAGCCTAAAAAGAGCAAATTGTCAAATAAGAGCAAATTACGCTTATACCCTGGAAGGACTTTTGACAACATGTTTCAATCAAGTATCTTCGAAAGTTACAGATTTTAAAAAATACAAATCCCGTGTAATAGAAGCTTTTAAAACTTTTATAGAAAGTGTACAATTAATTCCAATTATTAAACCAGATATGTTTTTTGTATACACAAATATAATTGAACTGCAAAAAATAGGAGATAAAGATGTAAAGTGTTTAAGATCTGTTAACATACAAAATGCTTTCACTGATACTGTAAAAGAATTCAGAAATATTCAATATTGCAATGTGGAGAAATCATTTAATAACATTTCATTACTTTTATGTGATAAATATGGATACAAAATAAACTTTTCCAATAGTTCAATTTCAACAAAAATTGTATTACATTTTAAAAAAGTATAAATAAAAGCGATATTACAAAACTATATATTATTTTATTTTTATTCATAATGGAGAGAGTATACTATAAGTATCGTAACTCAATCTGGTACAGGAATTGATGATATCGTTCCTTTATTACAATCAACCGTATCTTTTTAAAAAGGTCGTGAATTGGGAAGCTTTTTTGGAGGATTTTTTAAATATTTGAAACCATTAATGTACGAATGTACGAAATCTGAGTTGGATATTTTTAAAACCCAACCCATTCAGTCTAGCACTTTACGATCTGAAGAAGTTTCTTACAATCCTATTGCTTCTTTAGACAAACCTTCAACTATTGAATTTGTTTCACTGGGGCATGGCAATACATATAGACATTGTTTTCTACATATTTGCGATTAAAAGTACAGATCTTAAAGAAAGATGGAACACATTGGAATGATGATAAAACTGCTGATGGAAAAATAATAATACAACCAAGTGTAATTAATAACATTTTACATTCTTTAATAAAACAATATAATGTTCAATTAAATGGCAAAAATATAACACCATCTGATGGAAATTATCACTAAAGAGCTTATATTGAAGCATTATTAAATTATGGTACGGATGCTGCTGCAACTCATTTAGAATGTGCAGGATGGATTTTTGATAAAGCAAATATAGCAAAATCTGATAATAATGGATCAAAAGAGCGCGAAAAATTGTATCATAATAGCAGTGTAGTGGAACTTATGGGTAAACTACACGTAGATATGTTTAATCAACCTACTCTGCTTATAAATAATGTTGACAGTCGTGTAGTTTTAACACTTGAGAAACCAGATTTTTTTCTATTTGCAGACGATTCTGATGAATCACAATTAAAACTTATAGAAGCCACGCTATTTATGAGGCATGTTACTGTTAATCCAAGCGTACTGTTAGCACATAATGCTGTTCTTGGGAAATCCAATGCTAAAAATAATTATAAACGCGTTGAAGTAAAAAGTTTTACAATTCCAATGAACAGCTCATCAATATCACTTGATAATGTTTTTATTGGACAGTTGCCAAACACAATACTTTTTTGTATGACAGAAAATGTGGGTTACTCTGGAAAAAGATCAAAAAACCCATACAATTTTAAACATTTTGATATTTCACAATTTGTGTTAAATGTAAATGGTGTTCATATACCTAATTCAGCAATTGAAACCAGTTTTTCAGATGAAAATAATTTCTGTACAAGAGCATACAGTACACTTTTTTCAGGAACTGAAATTTACCACAATGATAAACGTAATCAAATAATCTATGTTTAGTAATGGATTTTTTATACTTGCTTTTGATTTAACTCTAGATGAATCTGGAAATGAAGTATGTCAAGGTTTACTAAACCAGGGTATAGTTAGAATTGAAGCAAGGCTATCAAAACCACTTACATCTACACCAACTGCTATTGTTTATGGAAAATTTGATACAAGCATACAAATTGATAAAAATCGAAATATATTCACAAATCTATAAAGAGAATATTAAAACATGTATTTGAATATTCAACAAGATGTCAGCGACACTTGTGGGTATGAAGTTTTGTTGTGATGATAAAAATACTATATTTGTAATAGATATTTTGTTTAGTTGGAATTAAAGAACCTTGTAAAAAATTTGTAAAAGAGTTTACTTACAAATTCCCAACAAAAGAAATTATAAATGAAAATTTTGAAAATTACTCTTTTGGAAATGTACATAGTGATAAAATTAATAAAGAATTAAGATAGGTGCTAGAAAATTTAATGTTAGATATTATAACATATAAAAAAATAAAAAACGAGATTTTAAAGAACTACGTTAATGAAATAAGTAGAGTGTACGATTTGAGTCAGTTTGAGTTAACACTTTAGAAATAAGTAGTGTTTTAAAATGAAACAAATTTACAAACAAATATTTTAAGGGAGTTTTTGCTTTAGGCAAAATTCCAAAAATAATAGAAAAAACTACTTTTTTAATTGTAAACACTGACAAGATAAAAGATCCAGGAACTCATTGGTTTGCGCTTTATATTTCAAAGCATGATTGCACAGAATGTTTTGATTCGTATGGTGGAGTTCCAGATAAACCGGAAATTTTGAAATATTTAAATAATCAATGTATAGATTTTAATAATTGGTAGATAGAGAGTGTCCTTTCGAATGTATGTGGACAATACTGTTGCATTTATGGCTGGTATAGATGTTTTGGTTTAAGTGTGAAAACTTTTTTGAATGAATTTAAGAAAGATAATCATATAGAAAACGACAATCTGATTATTAATATGTTTTACAACTTATTTGGAGATTTAAATTTTTCACAATCTTGTGTACCTAAACAATACAACTAATATTAAAAAGCTTTAGTTAAAACGTAGTAATGGAAGATCAAGGTTCGAACATAAATTTGATGTTGAGTTATACATATTTTCTCAACAAAAATCAGTCATTAAAAGTTCTTGTTGGTTTTGATACAGAATCTCTTGTAGCTACTTGCATTTTTCATCGTATTGGAAAAAAACCAGCTATTTTAAAATATTGTG
Organism: Poecilobothrus nobilitatus; assembly: GCA_947095535.1. NCBI lineage: Eukaryota > Metazoa > Arthropoda > Insecta > Diptera > Dolichopodidae > Poecilobothrus > Poecilobothrus nobilitatus. Next base: position 118,386,114 of record OX352773.1, read on the forward strand.
ATTGGAGTAAATTCTATCAGCAATTTTATGAAAGGTACTCGAAACAATCAATAAAGAATACAAAAGTATGTTTACAATATGGGTTAAGAATGGTTATTTGCCGATGTCTTAGCATTAACAAAGAGGAAAGTGACACATTTTAGAACTTAATTGATTTTCTTCAAGCTGTAATGATACACAATAAAAATGCAGAATCATATGTACAGGAATATGTTATTAAATATATCAAAATGTGTCAAGAAAAACATGTTATGAAATTGCACGAAGAAATATATATTCCAATACAACGTTGTAGCGTTCAATGCAATTATTCTAGATTGTTTTTTGATATTCATGTACTACTAGAAAATAAAATCTCTAATGTTTTAAACAAGAACAATAATAAATGAAAAACTTTTTAAATTTTATTTAATTTGTTTATTATTATGAATTACTTATATATAGAAGATACATATACTTTTACACAAATATTCTTATATATTATTTCTAAAAAGTTCTGGAAAATAGTCAGGATCTCCTTCTTGGTTATTTATTTCCCAAATTTGTTGCTCCTCTATATCTTCATCTAAGACTTGAAACGGTGGTATGAATTCTTCAGTTTCCATTAATTCCTCCTCATCTACGGTGAATGTAATTTCATCAACTTCGATCTCATTTTGTATACTGACTATTGCAGTTTCCACAGTTAATGGAAATGTTGTTGAATCAGCTGCCATTTTAGTAAAATATCTTACCAAAATTGAATTGAAAATGATTTGCCAATAAAATTGAACTGCGTTATATACTGTAGCACCCAGTCAAACTTCAAGTTTTCAGAGTATATAAATAAAGAAATGCAAAATTGGATTTTAAAAAATCATGTCAAGATCTAAAATAGTAAAAGAAATTCATATAGATCTCGAAAGAAAAGAATATTACAAGGTTGCGAGTAGAGATTTTTAATGTATGATGAAATTTAAAATTTAATGTATGATGTAATTTTTCTCGGTTATTTTATGAAATACCTCTGTTTTTACGAAAAAAAAAATATTAAATAAATCAATTTTGTAATTATTTAGGTACATATAAACCTGAATCTGAAAAATAAAGCAACCAAATAAAAGAAATTTATACCTTTTTTTAAATTTTATATTTATTTATGAATAATAAAAACTTATAACTGCAAACCAATTTGCATAATTTATTGGTAATTTGCATATATTTCACCAAAAGACTCAGATATATCTATAATACTTAAATTTTTATCTTTTTATACAAAATGTTCTTTTTCTTTTATTTCTTTAATAAAATCAGAACTTTCAAAAATATCAGTATATTTTTCAGGTACAAATATAATTAAATTGCGGGACTCAAAGACCCACTTAAGACCATATAAATGTTCTTAATTTGTTTGACCATTAGTATATGATATAGAGCATCTTGCTCCATATCTTTTGTTTTTAAGAAAAAACTCTTTCTAGTTTCAATATTTTTCTTATTAAAAGCTTTTTTGAAGCTTTTTTTAGCTGGTGGTTCTTCTTCTTGAAGAAGAATGATTTCTTCATGTTGTTGTTGTTGTTGTTGATGATAATGATGATGTTGTTGCTGAAGTATCTGCGATTCTTGTTGAGTTCTTATTCTTTTTCGTTTAATTGAAGCCAACTCCTGCGTTGGCTCTATTTGTTGAGCGTATTCGAAAATCTCAGCTGTGTTTTCCATTTGGCAAGAAAGATCCCACTTTATTTATACTAAATTTTTCTTCTAAATAATTGTATTATCATTGTTTAGAAATCAAAATCCTTAAGAAAACCAAAGTTGTAAAGTAGGTTGTTTATTATTATAATAAATTCTAATTGATAATAATGAAACTATAATTTTTTTAAATAACATTTTTTGCATTTAACAGTTTTCAACAGTGTTCTAAAGTTAAGAAAAAATCTTTTACATAAATTCTAATTATACTTTTTTATGAAAGAATATTATTTTTTATTTACCTATTCCTAAATTATTTATTTTTTAAATATTTTTCTATTTTATTTTTTCTATTAGCATTTTTACAACATTGTTGCATTTAAGAGTGCTCTAAAGTTAAGAAAAAATCTTTTACATAAATTCTAATTATCCTTTTTTATGAAAGAATATCAGATTTACTTATCCATTGATTATGACTATTATCAAAGCCAAAATATTTCATATATACTTTATTGCCTTTTCGTTTTAAAATTTTTTCAATTAAAAAAGCATTGTGATCTTTGACACTAGTTAGTTCCTGTTCATAGAAGCCACAATGAAATAATTTATTTTTATAATCTTTTAAACTGTATGTAATCTATATGTAAGACAGACCCTTGTTTTTGAAAACTATTTTGAAAACTTCAGTTGAATAGTTAGGTTCATATCCTTTTTGAAAAGTACCAATTGAAAAGTAAGCAATTCTAACAAAATCAGCAACATTAAATTTTCCCTTATTAAATATTTTAGGGTAATTTTAAATTGAACGAAGAATTTGTTTTTCATTTTGTGATGTAACTTGGTTTGGTTTTAACTTAATTGTACTATGCTTTGTGTTATTATATTTTCCAATTAGTTTTGGTAAAAGTTCTTTCCATTTAAAATTTCCTTGTAAACTAAACTGTTTCCACATAATTGATTTTAATGTTCTGTTAAACCTTTCACAAACACTAGCCTTCATTTCTGAATAAATGTGATAGTGATTTATTTTATAGCTTTTCATTAAATTTTGAAGTTTTTTGTTCAAAAATTCTTTTCCCTGGTCAGAATGAATATTTTTTGAAGACTTCCCCTCCCTTTAAAAATCGTTTTCATACTTTTACCTACGTCATCTGCTGCCTTTGATTTAACTTTTTCGGCATATGCATATTTTGAAAATATATCGATAACAGTTAAGAGGAACTTGAATCCATTATTTACATTTTGATACTGTAATTTAATAGTTTAAATTACAAAATTTTTACAATATATTAACAATAATTTTTAAATTTTTTTCTTTTTGAAGCCATATTGAAGCCATACTGAAGTATAATCATCTGCAAAAACTCGTTTTCTGGAATTTATTCAATATGCCTTTCTTTCAGGAGCAGTGACGACTCTGTGATAGTATGGTCGACGAATATTAGGAAATGTTATATTTATTTGTTGAAAATTGTTTAAATTTTTAACTAATTGTTTCATAGAGCCAACATTTATTTCTTGTGAATGGTTATATTTTAAACGAATAACTTTGACTTCGTAAACTTTTTTTTCGCTTTTGGAGTTGGTACTATATATTTTGTATACATAGTTCTTTCCACGCCCACTGACAAATTCTGTAATGTAACTTCCTATTCCATATTTTTCAAGCTCTATTGAATCAGTATCGTAATACAAAACTCGTTCTTTTAAATTGTTTAAATAAGAATACAATTTTAAATGAGCTTCTGTGGTAGTGTAAGCAGCTATACAAATGTTAACTGTTAATAATGTTTCAGCTATTTCTTCTTTATATTCCCAATTTACCAAAACTGTTTTTTCGTTTATTGGAGTTATTTGATTTACACTCTTGGAAGGATCAGTAAGAAGAGTAAATGATTTATGATTTCAGTTTTTGATTGATCTGCCCAAATTTACCCCAGAAAGAGTTTAACATTAATTTAGCTAATGATCTAAGTCCAGGATTTGTTTTCTATTTCGTTAAACTGTAAATTTATGCCTTCCACTTTGGAAAATTTTTCTAAATATTTGCACTTTTCCTTTGGTGTTCTACAAAAGCTAGGCTAGCTAGAAGCTTTTTGTTTAGTTTTAAGGAACTTGTTCATCATTTCAGTGAAAATTCCTTGTTGTGATGTAAGTAGTATGGATATGCCGGTTCTGGTGCAGGAGGAGCTTTTTTAAAGCTTTTAGTCCTCCTAAAAGTATGCAAAAAAATTATTTGCATATATTCGTCGAAAAAGTATGCAAAATGAGTGAAAAGGATTGTGTCTTTGATATTTTAAATTAAAAAAGCTATAGTGCTGAATATTTTAAATTGATATAAAAATATGAAAACTTTTTAAAGTTTGGTTTAAAAATTTCAAAGCTTGGTTTAAATACAAAATTATTATAAAAGTTTCAACATATTTACCAAAAGTCAAATTTACATTCTATTATAACAATTTGAGTTCTCTAACCTTATGTAAAAAAATTAGTAGGGTGAAGATATGAAAAGTTTTTAAAGTTTGGTTTAAAAGTTTTTAAAGTTTATTATTATTAAAGTTTATTGATTATTCTAAATTTAACTTAGTGGTTAGTACATCAGTTATGTTTTAATTTGAAATTTAAAAGGCTTAAGCTATGGTGCTGAATATTTTAAATAAGGATAAAAATATGAAAATTTTTAAAGTTTGGTTTAAAAATTTCAAAGTTTGGTTTAAATACAAAATTATTATTAAAGCTTAAACATATTTACCAAAAGTCAAATTTACATTCGATTATAACAATTTGAGTTCTCCTAACCTTATGCAAAAAAATTAGTAGGGTGAAGATATGAAAAGTTTTTAAAGTTTGGTTTATAAGTTTTTAAAGTTTATTATTATTAAAGTTTATTGATTAGTCTAATTTTAACTTAGTGGTTACTACATCAGTTATTCTTTAGAGAGTGTACTATTGTTAGATTTAGATTTAAATTTTATTTTATTATTAGAAGAATACTGAGTATGATTAGTTTTGTTGGTAGTCGTTAAAGAATTGTTATTAAAGGAATTTGTAGTATTAAAATGGTTAATCTTATTAAATGAAGATGAAATAACTGTTGGTAGGTTGAGAAGGCTATTTATATTATTTTAATTATTGTTTACGTCAGTAGTATGATTAGATTTATTAGAATCAGTAGGAGGCGCAACTTTTGGCAAATCAAAAAGTCTGATTAAATCTTTATCAATTAAATTATTGTTAATTGTAGGGTTAGAGTTACTAGCACTAGGAGAAGTAATTGTTGGTAAGTCCAGTAGACTAATTAAATCCTTGTTATTAGTAATTTTATTTGCGGTAAGATTTGTTTTATTAGTATCAATAGTGGAGTGGTTAGATAGATCAGTAAGAATTTCAGAAAAATCAGAATTTGCATCTATTAAACTTAATGGATATTTAAGGTTACCTTTAGCTTTTGGCTTAATTAATTTAACAGGTAGACTTGAACTGGAGGACCACCAGACAGTAGAAGCACCAATTTTGTTCCAAACGTATGCATTATCAGGATCCTGCAACAACTCCAAAGTTTTATACGGTTCAGTTAATTTAAAGCAGCGATACTTTATATTTTTTTTATCCGATTAGGAGTAACACTAAGGCATGAGACAGTGATGACCCGGAACTCTTTTTTAATAAATTGAAGCATTTGAGCAACATCAAAGGAAGATGGAGCACCTTTGATGAGAGTTGATGCATTTATTAACTTCTCCTTATTAATTGAGGAAATATTAGAATTGTATAATTTAGAAAGTCTGCAATTCCATTCATCCATTTTTCAGTCCAGTTAGTACCAAATTTATGCAAAATAATAGGGTCTGTTTGAATACTTATTTCACGTGTATCCGGAATACAATAAGTTCCAATTTCACATGTTTTCGGAAAATTTAGTATTTATCCATGAAGTATTTCCGGAGCCCCTTGCGTCTTCAATTTTTTGTGTTCACCAAGTACATCTAACAAAAATATATTTGAGGAGTTATGTAAGGAGTCCATCTTCTCTACAAAAGAGTCATACTGAGATGTCAGCAATTTCTTAACCGAAGACAGGTCACTAGACATATTTCGGTGACTGGGACCCGCTTCGAAAATATCTCTAATCTTGTTCTCAAAACTTTGGAAATGACTAGGAAGAGTTGAGAGAAGATCACTTTTGATTTTATTAATTGTGATCGAGATATCATTCCCCTGAACACCACTGCTTTGACAGGAAACACGACTGCATAATGAGTCAAACGATTTCGCCATATCTTGAAAAGCGGTCGAGTTGTTGACGATTGCATGGTTAGTTTTTGCAAACAGAGCAGACTTTTCATTGTCAAGATTTGCAATGATTTTATGGATGTTAACAAACATACTTCGTAATAGGCCTTCGTAATAGGCCTCGTAAAATAATTTTGACAATCTTCACAAATGAAAAATGTTTCAAGAGATGGATGGTACCAATCTCTGCTAAGACCCATACAAACACCATGTAACTTTCTTTTGCAAAAAGCTCTGCAAATGACAAACTTACTTTCCAAATTACATTTAAAACTCATTTTGACTTGAAAATTATTTAATGTTCAAAAATAAAATTGATATTTAACAAAATTTATTTAGTTTATTAAAAAGTTTTTTTTTTTTTAAATTTAAATAAGTTTATGGAAAAAGTAACGATAAATTGCTTAAGACTGTCGGTCAAGTTACACTTTAATTACATTTTTTTTTTATATAAAATCCGGCCCAAGCCAAAACAGAACGAAGAAATAAAAAAAAAAATAAAAGTTTATAGTTCAGATATTAATGAATTAAAAATTTAATTAACTTAAAAAAATGAGTATCAAATTTCACAAATTTTTTTTTTTTTTGATACAACTTAAATTTTTATAAAAAACAATAAAATCAAAAGTTTAAGTAAATATAATATTAACAAATGTATCAAGTTTCCAAAAAATAAATTATTATTGGCACGGTTATTAACAGCAAAGAAGAAATTTAAATAATTTTTTAAATAAAGTTTGATAAACAATAAAATTAAACTATTAATTACTTTCACTATTGAAAAAAATAAAGCATAGTCAAAGCTAGGAAAGAAAAAAAAAAAACAAGAAAAAAAATTAATAAAATAACAGATAGCTAAAATAAAAAAAGAAAATAAAAAAATAACTCAAGAATATCAGTTTTTGTTTTCCAAGCAGTGTTTTATATGTCGATATGGAAGAAAAACATAATTTACTAGAAGAGAGCGTAGATAAACAACTTCAAAATGAGTATAAAAATGATATTGTGGTTACTGGTCTATCCAGAAATATTAATAATTTTAATGAAATTTTTCTTCAAATGGTACATAAAATTAGCGCAAATATTAGTCTTTCCGACATTTCGAATGTTAAAATAATTGATACAAAAAAACAAAATAATACTGAAACCGCTAATGAAAATACTAAATATTTTTACATAGTAAAGCTAAATTCACAAACAACCAAAGATGATGTCCTAACAAAAAAGAAAAAACATCATGTTTTTTCCGCGGAATTTGAAGTGAACGCGAAACACAATAGAGAGATATTTTTTCTTAATCACCTATCTCCACTTCAGGCTAAACTTTATCACTTTGCTAAACAACTTAAAATTAATAACACAATTCAATTCTTATGGGTCAAAGATAATACCATCAAAATTAGGAAGGCTGACAAGAGCAAAATATTCAACATTAAAAATTTCAATGATATTAACAAAATTAAAAAAGTATTCCAACTTGTATAATTTTTTAACTTTCTTATATTTAATTTTAATATTATTTATTTTCATTTTGACATCTTTTATTTAAACATCATGTTTTTCCCGCGGAATTTGAAGTGAACGCGAAACACAATAGAGAGATATTTTTTCTTAATCACCTGTCTCCACTTCAGGCTAAACTTTATCACTTTGCTAAACAACTTAAAATTAATAACACAATTCAATTCTTATGGGTCAAAGATAATATCATCAACATTAGGAAAGCTGACAAGAGCAAAATATTCAACATTAAAAATTTCAATGATATTAACAAAATTAAAAAAGTATTCCAACTTGTATAATTTTTTAACTTTCTTATATTTAATTTTAATATTATTTGTTTTCATTTTGACATCTTTTATTTTCACATGCACTGGTTTAACTCACTATTTATCTCTTTTCATTTATTTCTTGTTAATTTTTCTTGTATGTTTAATTACAAGTAAAACTATTCGCTCAATATATGTAAAAGCAAGAAAAAACACAGAATACTTTGTAATTTTAAAACTAATATATTTTATATTTTTTCCTATATCTATTTATCTACATATTATTTCTTACATTATATTTTTATTCTTACTTAAATTTATAATTAATATACATGACTTTTTAAATTTATTTAAAATCGAAACAATCTTCATCTTAAATTACTTTTTTTAATTTACGTATGATATTTTAGTTTTTAATACACATAATATATATTCAAAACTATTATCTATATTTATTCAATTTTATTCTTACTTAAAATTTATTTTCTTTATATTTACTACATTTAAATTACACAATTTTTTAAACAGTATATTTAACACAATATTAATTTACAATAATAATTTTCTTAAAACTAAATATTATATCCTATTTATTAAAAATTTATTAACTAAAAATAAAAATAAAATCAACCGAACACGAGGAACTCTAACAGAGAAACTGCTTATTTACATGCAGTCTTCAAATTGTATCAATTTTTGGAAATCAATAACTGTAATTATTCTATTTTTTTTGTCTAACTTTTGCAGCATATGGTTCTGTTTATATTATTTCCTTTTCTTTTACACTTATGTGATATTTCAGCAATATTGCATTTATATAAGTAGTCTCTCATTACAGTATTACATTTATATATCTATTTCATTAATCATGGAGACAACAAATAGAGAATTTATCGATCTTACCAATTTAAATAGTAATTTTAAAAGTGAACATTTTACAGACATGGTCAAATTATTTTATTATATTTATATTTTAAAAAATTTTTATATTATTTTTTTTGATATATATAATTTTTATATATATCACTTCTATTTTCATATAATTTTCCACTTAATTTTTGCTAATTCAAACAATACTATTAATTTATTATTAATAAATTGAAACCATAAATAGTAGTGATTTTAATGATATTATCAATTTGAATGATGACATAAACGTGCAATATTTTACTGACGAGGGGAATTTGTTAAATAATTCATACAAGTATAATTTTAATATTATATATCTAAATATACAGAGTTTAAGAAATAAACTTTTTAGGTGTTTTAAGAAATAAACTTTTTAGGTGTCAACTATATTAGGTGTTAAATTACTAAAACACAATTTTAATATATTTGCAATATATAGATCACATAAAACAAATGCTAATATATATATTGAAAAAATAGAAGAATTAATGCTTAGGAATAAAAGAACAATTTTTGTTGATGATGTAAATTTAAATCTTTTACAAAGTGTAATCCTATTATTTAAAACTATATTAGTACCATTCTTAGTAACGGATTTATTATTTTGAACAAAAATAACTTAAAATTCGCAACAAGAATAGGCAATAATTCCAGAACGATCATTGATCATCTTATTTCTGACATGATTGAAATGAAATACAATTTTCACGTGCTAGACACATGTCTGTCTGATCATCAAATGTTTTTCATTAGTATTTTTTTCAAACCTACTAAAGAAAAAGTTGGTAATCATAAAATTATTTGGAACTATGAAAGTATTGCTAGAAATTAAATCTGGAATAGTATCGAATTTATAACTTCCTTTGATGAAATAGTTCTTAAACTTAGTATGTTAATTCAAGCAAATACTCAAATTCTTCCTTTAAAATTTAAAAATAATAAAAACATTTGGATGACAGATGAAATACGACATAATATGAAAATCCGTGACTCTTACTTAAGATTGAAAAAGAAATACCCTAACGACATTCACATTGAAAATTTGTACAAGCGTTATAAAACTAAAGTGTTTAAATTAATTGTTCAGGCAAAAAAAAATTATTGTTCCAACGTAATATCACAAACCCCAAGTAACGGCAGAAAGTTGTGGTGCCTATATAAGCAAATGTTGTATAACTATAACCAAATAAGTATAAATAATTGCATAAAAGCAATTGATCTTGAAAATAGTACCATCACTAATGAGCAGGAAATTGCCGACTCTATGAATGAGTTTTTCATAAATATAACTAATGAGTTGAATATTTCAAAAGAGCCTGTAGATTATGAATATTCACTATAATTTAATACAGGTATAACTTTTTTCACTATAATTTAATTTCAACAAATTTCAATCTGTGTCCAACTACAACAGAAGAAGTTAATTTAGCTATTAATTCCCTTAAATCTTCCGCTGCCACTGGGCATGATAATATATCATCAAAATTTATTAAAAAATTTGCGGACCGATTGATTCCAGTATTAGTTAAATTTATAAATATATCTTTTAGGACTAATAAATTTCCAGATTGTTTAAAAAATAGTTGCCCCAATTTTTAAAAGTGGCAAGGCCACTAACGATCCAATTATCGCCCAATTTCGATACTTAGCAGTTTTTCGAAAGTCTTTGAAGTAGTTATAAAAAACCGTTTAAACACGTTTTTGGAAAGCAATCAGATTCTGAGTGTCAATCAATTCGGCTTCGAGAAAAACTCGAATACAGTGGCAGCCGGTTTGAATCTAACGGATTTTATTAGCAAAAACATGGATGCCGGGGAATATGTCGTATGTGTCTTTCTAGACCTACAGAAAGCTTTCGACTGTGTAGATTACGACGTACTCATTCATAAACTTTTAAAACTTAGCTTCGATTCAGAACAGATTGCTTTTTTTAAAACATATTTGTTTGGTCGAAAACAAAAAGTACGTGTTAATAATAAATTAAGCTGTGATAAAACTGTGATAAAAGGAATACCTCAAGGTTCAATTTTAGGACCCGATTTGTTTAAAATTTATATTAATGATATTTGTAAATTAAATTTAGTAGGGACATTGCAATTGTATGCCGACGATACGGTATTAAAATACGCCACGGATAACGAAATTCAGTTGAAGAGTGCAATAAATACAGACCTCCAATTAATTAATGAATGGTTAAAGAAGAACAAATTACTATTAAATATTAGCAAAACAAAAATTTTATTATTTGACAACAAAAATTTAACAATATTAATTTTACTTTTAATAATACTAACATTGAAATTGTAAATTCATTTAATTACCTGGGTTTATTTATTGATAAAAATTTAAAGTGGGATGTACATGTAGATTACTTGGTCAGGAAAATTTCACCATATGTTTTCATTCTTAAACGATTACGGAATTTTTTCACACAAAATGCTTTATTTGTTATTTATTCCTCATATATCTTGTCGAATATAACGTATCTAAATCCACTATGGTTTACTTCGCCCCAATTATATTTAAATAAACTGGATATATTGAACAAAAAGGCAATAAAAATAATCCACAAACTTCCAATAAGATTTCCGACCGAATCGATTTATAATGATAGATATTTAAGTTTTGAAAACATATGTAAAAGAGAATTTTATCTTACGGCTTTTAAAATAATTAATAACACAATTAAGCACAATTTCATTATTAATTGAATGGTTGACATTCACAATCACAATACAAGAAATAAATCTAACTACTACCTGTCACTATTTAGAACTGATAAGCAAAAAAAAAATTGCTTATACAATTGTCTAAAATTATTCAATGAATTACCATCAGAAATTAAAACCCTAAATAATATAAGTTTGTTTAAAAAGTTTATTGTCCAATATATTACATTATCTAACAATTCCCAGCAGTTTTGATTTCCAAGAATTTTTGCCAATCATCTGTGTGTCCATTGTTTATCAAATATTTTAATATTTTAATACATAACTTATTTTTCGTATATATGTATTATAGTGTTTGTTTTTTTTTTATAAAGGTTTCTTTTTTGTTTTTTATTATTTTTCTAAATGTTTTCTTTTTTTTATTGTTTTAAATTTTATTGAATTTTTAATTGAAAATTAAAATACTCTAAATTTTGTTACAAATAAATGATCAACAAAAAATATTTATAATTCTATTAGACCAGACAGCGAAAGCTAGGGTCGTAAACAAACTAAAATGTATATATATATAAATCTATTGTAAAATTTATTTATAAGTTTTTGAAATAAAAAAAAAAAAAAAATATAATGAAATATTATGAACTTTGAGAAGTTTTATAGTTAAATTAAAAGTTATAAATAATCAGATAAATTCAAATTTTATCTAAAGTTTTACTGTCAATTATATTTATATTTTTTAATATAAATTATATTTATTTTTTATATAGTTTTTTATTTGTCTCTGGTTTTATTTAAAGCTTTCAACAGCTTAAAAACTTCGCTAAGCTAAAAGTGATTAAACACACTTAAGATCCGTTTTTTTTTTGTAATAATAAAAAAACAAGTTTGTTCCTGTTGTTTTAAATTATACATATATATATTTTTTTTATTGATCTTTAAATTATATTTTTTTTATTAAAACTAACTTTTTTATATAACTTTATTAAAATTTCTTATACACCTGAATTTTTGACAGAACCTATATAACAGGTAGAAATTTCGCGATTCGTTATTCCGAACACATTAGAGAACTTAATAAAGTGGATTCCAAGTCCAATTTTACCAATCACTTAATGGAAAAAAACCATTCTAGCAATATAAATAACCAGAAAATCTTACATATTGATAAAAAAGGTAAAAAGTTGAATTTATTGCAATCTCTAGAAATTAAAAAAGCTATAAAACAAAATAAATGAATTTTGAACGAACAATTAGAATTATTAGAACATAGAAATTCACCTATGTTAAATATAGGAAATATATGAAATCACCTATTTGTAATTATTTAGTAGGTATAAATGTAATATTAAAAAAAAGGAAAATTATTCATGTTTAGCATTAAATTGTATTCGCCCTGATGATGGCAGTGATGCCGAAATATATATAGGCTTTATAATAAATAAATATAATATTTTAAGAATTATAAAAATAAAATATTAATAAAATTATTTTGTGGACAAAAGGTATAAATAAAAACCAATTTTTTACTCAATAAATCTAACAAAGATGTTCCACAAACTTACGGTTGAAAAAATTCAAGGATTATGTATTTGTTTGTTAAGTCAACTAAGAGTTTTGCCATTTTACCTGTTGGTGGAACTTTGTTTTCAGCACAAAAAGGAAAATCATTGTGCAAATCATGTAAATGTTGTGGGTAATCTAAATCCATTCTAAAACGTAACCAGTTTCCGAATCATCGGCAACTGAAAGCACATCAATATTTTCAGTAACGTCAACCCACTGAAGATCTTTATGTGGTAAATATTGGATCATTGCCCATCCATATAAATTGTTAGCGTCTTCATATACTATGTATTTGGAACATTCGTTTCTTTTATAAGATTCTCCCATGAATTTATTATTTGCTACTGAATGTCTAAGTGAGCAATGACTAATTCCACCACGTATCCCTTTTTTAGGGAAATTATACATATCAATATCAGTTAATAATTGTAATTTGATTTCCGTGTATTTTAACATAGCTGCCCATGATAAATCTGGGGTAGTATAAAAATTTGTAGGATCTAAAGAATAGATTTTGTAGCATATTTTTCGAAAGTTTTCAAAAACATCAGTCAAAATAAGCACATCTGTTTTAAGGTAAAGTTTTAAATCGTCCCATAAGTTTTGACAATCAAACGTATTCCATACATATAACTGCATGAATGTAGTTTTCATCGGAACATGATGTGTTTGTCATTTGATTGGTAAAAGCTTCTTGTGAAGGTAAACTTTTTTCGTCAAGTCGTTCAAAGGAATTTAAATACTCATATATGAAACAAATCATTTTCATTTAAATTTTTACATAAAGAATCAATGCTAGAAGCCATAAATCTAAAGTTATCGAGAAAACGTAAATAAAATGAATGATTTTTATATATTGTAATTTTTTTAGATAATGAAATATAACGTTCTTTATTCAAAGGAATGACACCAATATGCCCATTCACTTCGTTTAATTCTTTAAACAAAAGATGGCAATCATAGCCGAAAAAATTGTAAAAAAATATAAGAAAAATTTAGTCGCCTATATAATAAATTACATTTAGAATGAGCGGGTCCTCTATAATTACCAGTAAAGTGACAATTGTCTCTAATTCTATCATTAAAAGCTAAATGCTTACATATGTGACAATTTTCCTGAATTAATTTTTGAAGCTGCTCATCAAGTGTTAACAGATTCATTGGCTTTGGCATCATAAAAATATTTTTATATAATTCACTACATGTTTTTGATAACGATATGACAAATTCCTTAGCACAGTTAGCTCCAACAAACTATTTGTAACAGCTTTGGCTATCATCAAAAGAACATTTAATGTAGTACGAGAAAGTTACTGGAACATGTTGATGAATATTTGTTGTTGAAGACATCATTGGATTAGAACTGCATGTTGCAATAGGTTATAAAATACTCTCAGACTCGACATAAATAACAAAAGGTGTTTCTAATTGTTGTTGATAATTTTTAAACTCGAGTGTATTTTTTTCAATAGATGGAAACTTTGTAACGACTATATTGCACTCAATTTTGTGTAAATCACGCTGTTGTAATGTATAAAAATTTGGCACGCACATATTACAAATATAAATTTCATGTATATGTTTTGTTACAGAATTACTTAATCTTTATAAATTTTTAATATAGACAAAAAGAAATTTATCATCCTTTTCCAAAAGCCATAAATTTATATGGTATTTTTTCACAATTTAACTCGTTCAATTTAGCTGGAAATTGCATAGTGCTAAAATTCAGCTGTCGTACATCACCAAACTCTAGCTCGACTATGGGTAGAGAAATATTATAAAGTTTATATGAAGATGTTCGTTCAGCATTTGGAATACAAGTTTGTAAAGCTGATACTAAACACCACTTCAAACAGAAGTTATCTTTATTTTGAATATTAATGCATGATTTTTTGTCTTCTATGCTTTTCGGTAGTTTAATATAACTAGACACACGTTTTGGTTTAAATTTATTGATATTTATTTCAATATGTAATAATAAATTAAGCTGTGATAAAACTGTGATAAAAGGAATACCTCAAGGTTCAATTTTAGGACCCGATTTGTTTAAAATTTATATTAATGATATTTGTAAATTAAATTTAGTAGGGACATTGCAATTGTATGCCGACGATACGGTATTAAAATACGCCACGGATAACGAAATTCAGTTGAAGAGTGCAATAAATACAGACCTCCAATTAATTAATGAATGGTTAAAGAAGAACAAATTACTATTAAATATTAGCAAAACAAAAATTTTATTATTTGACAACAAAAATTTAACAATATTAATTTTACTTTTAATAATACTAACATTGAAATTGTAAATTCATTTAATTACCTGGGTTTATTTATTGATAAAAATTTAAAGTGGGATGTACATGTAGATTACTTGGTCAGGAAAATTTCACCATATGTTTTCATTCTTAAACGATTACGGAATTTTTTCACACAAAATGCTTTATTTGTTATTTATTCCTCATATATCTTGTCGAATATAACGTATCTAAATCCACTATGGTTTACTTCGCCCCAATTATATTTAAATAAACTGGATATATTGAACAAAAAGGCAATAAAAATAATCCACAAACTTCCAATAAGATTTCCGACCGAATCGATTTATAATGATAGATATTTAAGTTTTGAAAACATATGTAAAAGAGAATTTTATCTTACGGCTTTTAAAATAATTAATAACACAATTAAGCACAATTTCATTATTAATTGAATGGTTGACATTCACAATCACAATACAAGAAATAAATCTAACTACTACCTGTCACTATTTAGAACTGATAAGCAAAAAAAAAATTGCTTATACAATTGTCTAAAATTATTCAATGAATTACCATCAGAAATTAAAACCCTAAATAATATAAGTTTGTTTAAAAAGTTTATTGCCCAATATATTACATTATCTAAGAATTCCCAGCAGTTTTGATTTCCAAGAATTTTTGCCAATCATCTGTGTGTCCATTGTTTATCAAATATTTTAATATTTTAATACATAACTTATTTTTCGTATATATGTATTATAGTGTTTGTTTTTTTTTATAAAGGTTTCTTTTTTGTTTTTTATTATTTTTCTAAATGTTTTCTTTTTTTTATTGTTTTAAATTTTATTGAATTTTTAATTGAAAATTAAAATACTCTAAATTTTGTTACAAATAAATGATCAACAAAAAATATTTATAATTCTATTAGACCAGACAGCGAAAGCTAGGGTCGTAAACAAACTAAAATGTATATATATATAAATCTATTGTAAAATTTATTTATAAGTTTTTGAAATAAAAAAAAAAAAAAAATATAATGAAATATTATGAACTTTGAGAAGTTTTATAGTTAAATTAAAAGTTATAAATAATCAGATAAATTCAAATTTTATCTAAAGTTTTACTGTCAATTATATTTATATTTTTTAATATAAATTATATTTATTTTTTATATAGTTTTTTATTTGTCTCTGGTTTTATTTAAAGCTTTCAACAGCTTAAAAACTTCGCTAAGCTAAAAGTGATTAAACACACTTAAGATCCGTTTTTTTTTTGTAATAATAAAAAAACAAGTTTGTTCCTGTTGTTTTAAATTATACATATATATATTTTTTTTATTGATCTTTAAATTATATTTTTTTTATTAAAACTAACTTTTTTATATAACTTTATTAAAATTTCTTATACACCTGAATTTTTAACAGAACCTATATAACAGGTAGAAATTTCGCGATTCGTTATTCCGAACACATTAGAGAACTTAATAAAGTGGATTCCAAGTCCAATTTTACCAATCACTTAATGGAAAAAAACCATTCTAGCAATATAAATAACCAGAAAATCTTACATATTGATAAAAAAGGTAAAAAGTTGAATTTATTGCAATCTCTAGAAATTAAAAAAGCTATAAAACAAAATAAATGAATTTTGAACGAACAATTAGAATTATTAGAACATATAAATTCACCTATGTTAAATATAGGAAATATATGAAATCACCTATTTGTAATTATTTAGTAGGTATAAATGTAATATTAAAAAAAAGGAAAATTATTCATGTTTAGCATTAAATTGTATTCGCCCTGATGATGGCAGTGATGCCGAAATATATATAGGCTTTATAATAAATAAATATAATATTTTAAGAATTATAAAAATAAAATATTAATAAAATTATTTTGTGGACAAAAGGTATAAATAAAAACCAATTTTTTACTCAATAAATCTAACAAAGATGTTCCACAAACTTACGGTTGAAAAAATTCAAGGATTATGTATTTGTTTGTTAAGTCAACTAAGAGTTTTGCCATTTTACCTGTTGGTGGAACTTTGTTTTCAGCACAAAAAGGAAAATCATTGTGCAAATCATGTAAATGTTGTGGGTAATCTAAATCCATTCTAAAACGTAACCAGTTTCCGAATCATCGGCAACTGAAAGCACATCAATATTTTCAGTAACGTCAACCCATTGAAGATCTTTATGTGGTAAATATTGGATCATTGCCCATCCATATAAATTGTTAGCGTCTTCATATACTATGTATTTGGAACATTCGTTTCTTTTATAAGATTCTCCCATGAATTTATTATTTGCTACTGAATGTCTAAGTGAGCAATGACTAATTCCACCACGTATCCCTTTTTTAGGGAAATTATACATATCAATATCAGTTAATAATTGTAATTTGATTTCCGTGTATTTTAACATAGCTGCCCATGATAAATCTGGGGTAGTATAAAAATTTGTAGGATCTAAAGAATAGATTTTGTAGCATATTTTTCGAAAGTTTTCAAAAATATCAGTCAAAATAAGCACATCTGTTTTAAGGTAAAGTTTTAAATCGTCCCATAAGTTTTGACAATCAAACGTATTCCATACATATAACTGCATGAATGTAGTTTTCATCGGAACATGATGTGTTTGTCATTTGATTGGTAAAAGCTTCTTGTGAAGGTAAACTTTTTTCGTCAAGTCGTTCAAAGGAATTTAAATACTCATATATGAAACAAATCATTTTCATTTAAATTTTTACATAAAGAATCAATGCTAGAAGCCATAAATCTAAAGTTATCGAGAAAACGTAAATAAAATGAATGATTTTTATATATTGTAATTTTTTTAGATAATGAAATATAACGTTCTTTATTCAAAGGAATGACACCAATATGCCCATTCACTTCGTTTAATTCTTTAAACAAAAGATGGCAATCATAGCCGAAAAAATTGTAAAAAAATATAAGAAAAATTTAGTCGCCTATATAATAAATTACATTTAGAATGAGCGGGTCCTCTATAATTACCAGTAAAGTGACAATTGTCTCTAATTCTATCATTAAAAGCTAAATGCTTACATATGTGACAATTTTCCTGAATTAATTTTTGAAGCTGCTCATCAAGTGTTAACAGATTCATTGGCTTTGGCATCATAAAAATATTTTTATATAATTCACTACATGTTTTTGATAACGATATGACAAATTCCTTAGCACAGTTAGCTCCAACAAACTATTTGTAACAGCTTTGGCTATCATCAAAAGAACATTTAATGTAGTACGAGAAAGTTACTGGAACATGTTGATGAATATTTGTTGTTGAAGACATCATTGGATTAGAACTGCATGTTGCAATAGGTTATAAAATACTCTCAGACTCGACATAAATAACAAAAGGTGTTTCTAATTGTTGTTGATAATTTTTAAACTCGAGTGTATTTTTTTCAATAGATGGAAACTTTGTAACGACTATATTGCACTCAATTTTGTGTAAATCACGCTGTTGTAATGTATAAAAATTTGGCACGCACATATTACAAATATAAATTTCATGTATATGTTTTGTTACAGAATTACTTAATCTTTATAAATTTTTAATATAGACAAAAAGAAATTTATCATCCTTTTCCAAAAGCCATAAATTTATATGGTATTTTTTCACAATTTAACTCGTTCAATTTAGCTGGAAATTGCATAGTGCTAAAATTCAGCTGTCGTACATCACCAAACTCTAGCTCGACTATGGGTAGAGAAATATTATAAAGTTTATATGAAGATGTTCGTTCAGCATTTGGAATACAAGTTTGTAAAGCTGATACTAAACACCACTTCAAACAGAAGTTATCTTTATTTTGAATATTAATGCATGATTTTTTGTCTTCTATGCTTTTCGGTAGTTTAATATAACTAGACACACGTTTTGGTTTAAATTTATTGATATTTATTTCAATATGTAAAATCCCGATTAACTCCCAGCCGCTGTCTTTATCTTGGAAGTCTTCTGCTTGTTGTTGAATAATTTCTTTAGCCTTTTCAAAAAAAATCATTAAGATCATCTGCTTGTGTAATACTAAACATTCGAGTTTGCAAATATTTGATTGATATATTTTCAAACTCTTCTTCTGTTGGCTTTATATATTCGCCAAAAAGCTCAAGATTTACTTTTATAACGTTGTGCTTTTTTAATGATTGCATCAATAATTCAATTATACCGGTCTGAGCATTTTCCAAAAAATGTGATGGGTTTAGTATGCTTTCATCATCATTATCTCTAATAAACGTTTCTATTCTATTTTGAAAACATTCATCAATATGTCTAACATTAGATCTAATTACTTCTGCCGCATTACTTTTATGCTTATTTGTTCGGATCAATAAATTTGAACGAACAAATAAGCATTTAAATTTTAAATTTCGGGAATAAATATCAATAAATTTGAACCAATACGTGTGTCTAGTTATATTAAACTACCGAAAAGCGTAGAAGACAAAAAATCATGCATTAATATTCAAAATAAAGATAACTTCTGTTTGAAGTGGTGTTTAGTATCAGTTTTACAAACTTGTATTCCAAATGCTGAACGAACATCTTCATATAAGCTTAATAATATTTCTCTACCCATAGTCGAGCTAGAGTTTGGTGACGTACGACAGCTTAATTTTAGCACTATGCAATTTCCAGCTAAATTGAACGAGCTAAATTTATTTGAAGAACTAAATAGTGAAATAAGTATTAATTTGTTTGGACTGGAAGTCATTAATAAAAAATATGAGGTTGTAGAACCATTCTATTTAAGAAAATGTGAAAAAATACCATGTAAATTTATGGCTTTTGGAAAAGGATGATAAATTTCATTTTGTCTATATTAAAAATTTATAAAGATTAAGTAGTTCTGTAACAAAACATATACATGAAATTTATATTTGTAATATGTGCGTGTAACATTTTTATACATTACAACAGCGTGATTTACACAAAATTGAGTGCAATAAAGTCGTTACAAAGTTTCCATCTATTGAAAAAAATACACTCGAGTTTAAAAATTATCAACAACAATTAGAAACACCTTTTGTTATTTATCTCGAATCTGAGAGTATTTTATAACCTATTGCAACATGCAGTTCTAATCCAATGATGTCTTCAACAACAAATATTCATCAACATGTTCCAGTAATTTTCTCTTTACTTTAGATTTATGGCTTCTAGCATTGATTCTTTATGTAAAAATTTAAATGAAAATAATTTGTTTCATACAAAAAAGAATTCAATAATAATGAAAAAATTAAACTTATGACCGGAAAGTGAGTTTTTCCCTATGAGTATTTAAATTCCTTTGAACGACTTGACGAAAGAAGTTTACCTTCACAAGAAGCTTTTACCAATCAAACGATGAAAACTACATTCATGCAGTTATATGTATGGAATACGTTTGATTGTCAAAACTTATGGGACGATTTAAAACTTTACCTTAAAACAAATGTGCTTATTTTGACTGATGTTTTTAAATACTTTTGAAAAATATGCTACAAAATCTATTCTTTAGATCCTACAAATTTTTATACTACCCCACGTTTGTCATGGGCAGTTATGTTAAAATACACGGAAATCAAAGTACAATTATTAACTGATATTGATATGTATAATTTCCCTAAAAAAGGGATACGCGGTGGAATTAGTCAGTGCTCACTTAGACATTCAGTAGCAAATAATAAATTCATGGGAGAATCTTATAAAAGAAACGAACCTTCCAAATACATAGTATATGAAGACGCTAACAATTTATATGGATGGGCAATGATCCAATATTTAGAACATAAAGATTTTCAGTGGGTTGACGTTACTGAAAATATTGATGTGCTTTCAGTTGCCGATGATTCGGAAACTGGTTACGTTTTAGAATGGATTTAGATTACCCACAACATTTACATGATTTGCACAATGATTTTCCTTTTTGTGCTGAAAACAAAGTTCCACCAACAGGTAAAATTGCCAAACTCTTAGTTGACTAACAAACTCTTGCCAAACTCTTAGTTACCAAAGAAATACATAATCCTTGAACTTTTTCAACCGTAAGTTTGTGGAACATCTTTATTAGATTTATTGAGTAAAAAATTGGTTTTTATTTATACTTTTTGTCCACAAAATAATTTTATTAATATTTTATTTTTATAATTCTTAACATATTATATTTATTTATTATAAAGTCTATATATATATCGGCATCACTACCATCATCAGGGCGAATACAATTTAATACTAAACATGAATAATTTTCCTATTTTTAATATTACATTTATACCTACTAAATAATTACAAATAGGTCATTTCATATATTTCCTATATTTAAAATAGGTGAATTTCGCAATTTTAATTGTTCGTTCAAAATTGATTTATTTTGTTTTATAGCTTTTTTAATTTCTAGAGATTGCAATAAATCCAACTTTTTACCTTTTTTATCAATATGTAAGATTTTCAGGTTATTTATATTGCTAGAATGGTTTTTTTCCATTAAGTGGTTAGCAAAATTCGACTTGGAATCCACGTTATTAAGTTCTCTAATATGTTCGGAATAACGAATCGCGAAATTTCTACCTGTTTATCCTATATAGGTTAGCGAAGTTTTTAAGCTGTTGAAAGCTTTAAATAAAACCAGAGACAAATAAAAAACGTTTGTTAAATATAAAAATATAATTGACAGTAAAACTTTAGATAAAATTTGAATTTATCTGATTATTTATAACTTTTAATTTAACTATAAAACTTCTCAAAGTTCATAATATTTCCACCGTTTATCTCAAAACTTTTATTATTTATTTTATAAATAGTATATTTATTATAACAAAACATTTCATTTAAAATTATTTTGTATACATTTCTTTATGTATCTATTCAAATCAAACTTTTTTTTCAAGTAAATATTAAAGTTTAAACTTTAATAATAATAAACTTTAAAAACTTTTCATATCTTCACCCTACTAATTTTTTTGCATAAGGTTAGGAGGACTTAAATTGTTATAATAGAATATAAATTTGACTTTTGGTAAATATGTTGAAACTTTTATAATAATTTTGTATTTGAACCAAGCTTTGAAATTTTTAAACCAAACTTTTAAAAGTTTTCATATTTTTATACCAATTTAAAATATTCAGCACTATAGCTTTTTTAATTTAAAATATCAAAGACACAAACCTTTTTACTCATTTTGCATACTTTTTCAACGAATATATGCAAATAATTTTTTTGCATACTTTTAGAAGGACTAAAAGCTTTAAAAAAGCTCCTCCTGCTCCAGAACCGGCATATCCATACTACTGATGTAAGGGGATTAAATTGTTTAACAGTATACTCCCATACATTGTATATTTGCACAATTTTGTATCCCTGTCTACCATCTTCTCTTACTTCATCTATAACCCATGTTCCTAAAATTGACCTACTACGATTGTCATGAGAGCAATCATCATTATTCATTTCCAAGCTACATGTTTGACAGCAGGAAAACATTAGCTTATTATTTTGATTTATAGGCAAAACCGGGTGATATAGTTTTTCTGGAAGAAGTATCAATACCTCTATTAATCCTTCAGTATCATTTAAATTTAATTTATTGCACTCAATTTGTCCAACATGAACTTTTGGATGACCCACTGTAAATTTTCCGTATTTACACACCCAAGGATATAGTGAGGATATATCTATATACATTATTTTCTCACCAGGTACACATTTATAATATGTTCTTGTGTTTTCTGTTCTACCGCCATAAAACGCGTCACGTGGTTTTAGTGGTATCAAAATTTCGTTCTCCAATTGTGAGAAAAATGCTATGTATTCTTTTGATCTCATTTCGTTTCGAAATTCACACTCCCACTTTTCAATTACTTGATAACCTAAAGAGAGTAATTTATAAGCTTTGGATAATGTAGGCTCATAACGTGTTTCATATTTTTTATCATTATTATTTTTGAAACATTTTGGATGGCCATGGTAATAAAAGCCATAAAACTCAAATATTTGTTTTGTGTCTGTACAATATCCGTCAGCACGAAGACCAAAAATAACTTTTTCTTTTCCATTACAACTATGCTGAATTTTTATTTTTCTTTGTTTTTCTGCCCACATTAACCATTTGATGGCAATGATTGACTGGTTTTTTGATAAGCGATATCCTTGTTTAGGTATAAGTCCAATTGTATACGGTTTAAAAACTTTCTTCTAAAAACCAAATTACACGCTGAAGTAATCTTAGTGGCCTTTAAAAATGGCTCAACGTTACATTCTTCCAAAAATAGTTGTCTGAATTTAATACAGGCTGCTCTCAAAATGTTTACGTCATTCATACAATATTCTACAAGTTCATTTTGGAGGTTAAACGATTTGTTTTTATTTTCTTCATACCATTCAAGAAATTGTTTTCTTTCCAATGCACTCATTTAATTATAACAGTATTATTCACGATCGGGTAACTTTCCATGATATTTTATATTGTTTTTACGATTAAACATATGAGGAAATTATCCTTTTTTCAAATTTATGTCTAAATCAAACGCTTTCGGTACACTAGATAACGGCATTGGAAAATAGTTTAATGAATCAATAAATTTCACGTTATCTAACAGCATTAAAATTATCTTTGCTCCCCTCATAATTAGTTTCGGTTTGATGATGCTTTTCTCTAAGCTATAGTTTTATAAAAACTGATTATCAAATGCTTGTCCATTATGTGCAATAACTACAACTTTATCAAATATTTTTCTTTGGTTGAGTATATGTTCTAAAAACATTTGTATTGGATTTTGTTTCAACACATGTTGTCCAAGTCCACAAAAATTGCATCTTTCAACGTTAGATAATATACAATGCGTGCAACGTTGTTTAAAAATACATAAATCAGGCTGATGTTCAATTATATCCCCTATTGCAACACCTTCATGAAGCTTCTTCCCGATGACATCATCTTGAGTTGTTTCGAGATCGTAGAAAATATATAATGTATTCTTAAGTTCAACTAATTCTTTACATGGTGTAATAAATCATTGGTCATCTGAAGCTACATTTGTATTACAGTTTTTACACAAATGTCCATAGCATATATGATTTACATCGACTCTGTATACTTTAAAGCATTTTGTAAAGAAATTTATAAGAGTACAAATAGATTTTTTATTTGTAGATGGTGTTGCTTTATGATTATTAAAACAAGTTTGACCTTTAAAACTTCGATTACATACATCACATTTAATATTTGAAAAATTTTGGTCACATGCTGGAGATGATTTGCAAAAGAAACACGACTGTTTACATCTGTGAGACAATCTATTGTTATACGGAACATTACATGTTTGGCAAAAGTAATCATAATAATTGAAGTGACCTTCATCGTATATCAATTTCAATCTTTTTTCCTTATATTCTTCACCTTGAACAATAATCGATTTTCCTTTTCCTCTGAAATCAAAAACTACAATTTGATATTTAGAGACGTACAGTGAACATTTTTCACTCATACTAGCTCACTGATACTAGCTCCTTTTCCTGGGATGCTTACATTTGAATTTCTAATTAGTTGTAACGCTGCTTTCAATTGAAGTTGACCTACATCTTTTCGCATTTTACAGTAGGCAACAGATTTTTCTATGAATGATATAGCAACAACCAACGCACGTGGTAAGCATATATTATCTTTGTTTTTAATTGAAATTATGCGTCTTTTTTTATTACATTCTTCTTCAAAATTGTTGTATCCTTTTGCTCTACTTCTTCCAGCTGGAAGTCGTACATATGTAACATTTATACAGATAGTATCTGTAGATAATCCTTCGGAGTTGCTTCGGAAAATTTTTGAAATAACTTCCCAAATTTCGAAAATGTCAAGGTCTTTTGCTTTTTTAAAATTGATCCAGACTGGACCACGTTCATGAAAACATCCAAAGTGACCCAAATTTTGTCACTAAGGTCAACATTTTAAATTAAATTTCTGATTCATTCTTCAATACCGGTTTTAATCCAATTTATTGGATCTTTGTTGTCTTCTACTGGATTTATTATAAACTCCAATTTTTTTCCAAAAATGTTGAATCGTTTTACATTCACTGATTTTATCGTGAATTTTTCTGTATTCATTTTTATTTTTTTTTTTTAATTTTCGATTTTTTATTTTATTAAGACAACCGACCGCGAACGTTTCTAATTCTAGAATTTTCACTCTATTAACAATTTTTTAACTTTTTACACAATATATACATAATGTCTTGCTTGTTATTTGAAAAAATTATTTCAAACATATAAAACAATCTGTTTTATTTTATTTTTATTTTTATACTATTATGTACCACTATAGGTACCAAAAGTAATTACTAGTAACTTATTTCGAATCGATTTTTATTCCTTTTTTTTTCAACATTCTTACATAATAATAAAATCTTATACGGTGATACTAACAATGTTTTCTTTCCTCTTCTTTAAATACTTCATAGAAAAAAAGAAAACAAGAAGAAATAAATTTATCCCAAAATTGCATCAATTTTATCAAGGTTGAATCTTTATGTAAGATTTAAATAACCAGTTTGCACTTTTAATTTTTAAAAAATGTTTGCAAAATTTTAAAGAAACGTAGTTACACTTATTTTGTTCTGTTTTCTCTTTAAATTTTATAAAGCATTTTTTCTTATTATTTTCATATGCGCCTATTACTTAAGCCAAGTATACATGAATAAGAGGTAAACTGATACCACGTTAGATATTTTTGATTTCCTGTTTTTTTTTCTTTTTATTCATATTTTTTTTTCAACATTATAACAATTAATTAATGGTTTTTCTTTCCTCTTCTTTAAATACTTGTCATAAAAAAAAAAAAACGAAAAATAAAAAACAAGAAACAATCTCATCTCAAAAAATGCAAACATAAAACGAAGCATTTTTTCTTACTATTTCCATGTTTACCTATTACTTAAAACAAATATACAACCTTTATAAACAACTAGACTTCTCTAGCGGCGGCCGCCGCCTGTCTGACCTACTTTTATGACATTAACCTACTTCCTGTCTGACCTAATTATGGTTTGACCTACTTCCGAGTGACCTAGACCTACTGACCTGTCAGGCCCTAGTGCCTACCTATCTACTGGCCTTATTTCACATTTGGGCTGAGAAATAAGGCCTAATTCGTAAAATTTCGCGGTAGGTCTTTTTTCTCATTTCAAAAAGAATTAAAGCCTATAGGCCTTATTTCACTTTAGAAATATTATATCATTATTATATTATTCTAATTGCAAATTTGTAGCCGACTGTAAAATTCTAATATTTTTAACAGGTTTCAAACAATTTTCTATATTCTGATCAGCCCTGTGATCTTCGCGCCCTCCCTTTCGCGCCATTCTTCGCCTCTCTCTTAGCCGATCCCTTCACAACTCCTTTTATACTTCCCTTGAGGGAATTGGAACTCCTGCCTCTGCTACCGCGCACAACAAAGGGACCGGGAACGCGGGCGCGGGCGAACCGGTGCGGGGGTAGCAGCCCTTATTCCTTCAAAACAATTTTTTTGTTTTTCATAAAAATGTCTAAATTTTCACAAAATTTATTATTATATTTCACATAAAGAGTCAAAATTTAATACTTTTGTATGGATAGCTGAAACATTATTTTTTTCCTCAAATTTTCGGATTTCAATTTTTTTGTAATTAGGAGAGATTTTAGAGTTGGCTTCAAAATCATAGTAAAATTAGCTTTTTTCAAATTATTTATAAATATTCTAGAAAAAGCTGTAATCCTGATTTTGCAACCAACTATAAAATTTCTTCTGTTTTAGAGTCCCACATACTTACGTATATTCATGTTTCGGAAAAAGAGGCAATCCAGATTTTTTAACCAACTCTAATAACTGAGCTAAGTTCGACAAAATTTTACATTAAAAAGTGAAATAAGTTTCAATGTTGAATTTAAACGAAATTTTTGAATTCTTAACTTGTCGAACTCATTTTATTATAAAGAAACACTGACTGACAAACTTAGGGAGTGAAATGTGCCAAAAAAACAAAAAACATTTTAATACTTAACTATATATGGGAATTAAATTATGAAAAAAAAATATTAAAAAATGTTGTTATTGGAATAATAAATTACAATTGGACTTAATTCCATTATTTTGAAAAATAATTAGGTCTTATTTTATTTTGGATTTTTCAAGCGTAATTTCGCGATTTAGGCTTTATTTCACATTTCAAAGTGAAATAAGGAATATTAGGCTTTATTGCTCTAGGCCTTATTTTCCGTCGCCGAAAATATGCTAAGCAGAACCTGAGATGTATGCATTTAAAAACAAGTTTTTTCTAAATTTGAAGAGCTGTCGGTGCTGTAGGATCTACAACGGTGAGGGTACATAAGAAACTTGTTCTACAACATTACTCTTTTAAGAGACCTATGCATAGTTAATATTTCATTGCTCCTTATTAAACAGTATATAAGTTTTGTAAACAGACGGAGGGACAGAGTGAACCTAATAGTAAATTTTTCAAAATGTACTTAAAGGATAATTCACAAAAACAAGAAGTGATATTACTTACGAAAAGAAATGTATTACATTATGGTCTTGTATAATTGAAATGCGATTTTATGTTTTGGTTTAACGAATATATTAACGGTATTAACAAATATATTGTGAAAACTCACTTCGCCGTAATTGTGTACTGAATAGATTATTGATTCCTTTAATAATTTTTTGTAGATGAATTGTCTCTAATTATTTGCTCTGTTTATTCAATTTAACTAAATGTAATAAAAAATAGAATATTAATTACCAGTATCTGTAAATGCATAATAATAAGCTAACTATATTAATTAAATTATATTAACGCAGAACCAAAAGTTAATAATTTTTATTTCATAAAGCCAATAAAATACTCCGGGCAACGCCGGGTACTCTGCTAGTATATTATAATATTAAAATAATATAGGTAGGTAATAACAAATTTTTTATATTATTATGTGGATATAAATATAGTTTATATGAACAATATATTTTTATAATTAAAAAAAGATCACTTATCTTTATTTGATAAAAATTTTAAAAATATGAAATTTTATCCAAATCCAAAAACACCCAAAAACATCCAAATTTTTAATGAAACTGAAATTTACTAGTTAAAAAATATAACATAACTAAAATGCTAAAATATTGGCGCGCTAGAAAATGCAAATACCTACACACAAAACATTTTTCATTTTAGGTTACTTCAATTGAAACGACGAATTTTTATTCAATTAATCGTTCAAAATAACGAATTTGTATATACTTTGTAGCTTATTTTTGTTTTGTAAACATTTATATTTGCCTGTATTTACATTTGTTTATACATCTATAGAAAAACTATAATTTGCTATAATAAATGTAAAAATAAAATGATTGAAATGAACAAAATCCATACAAAATTTTAAAAAACAACAAAAAAATATTTGTTTTTGTTTGTTTTTATTTTAATTAGGTTCTTCAAAAATTACAAAAAAAGAAAACATGTAAACTGGTATACTGGTATACTAAATATTAATAATATAACAATATTATAACTATAAAAGAAGCTTATATATTATAATAGGTTTGATAATGTGATAAAATATTTGATAAATATTGATTATTTTTGTTCCTGCTTGATGTAAACAGGAACAATAATATTACAAGCACTTTTTAATTTTCATTACAAAAATTTTTGTATGGGATTGAATGTCTGTTAGTATATAGGAAAGACTATAATGAATGTCTTTGCTAGTCTTTGTTGTATATTAAACTGGCAATGATTATCATTAGGTTATAAGTTATTTATTTATAAATATATTGTTTTATAGGGGGAATTATTATATATAATAATATTATATATGGGTGTTCAAAATTGAGGTATCATTTTAATTTTAATAAAAAACGAGGAAGAATACAGTTGCCTTTGTCAACTCTTAGATACCCGTACGAACCGTTAGTATGTTCACAGCCACTCTGCCTACAATATTATTTTTTTAATATTTTAGTATTTTAAAATAATTTGGGTGAATTTTATAATTTCTAGAACTTATGGGTTGTACATATATTCAAACTATATGTTTATATGTACATTCTTCTAAAGCAGATTCTAACCTTCCACATAACGATTATCAATCCAAAACTTTTTCAAATATTCTATAGTACCATTTAATACTAAGCGGTAAATGTATATTAAATTTACTTACTACAAAATAATAAATATAATTTTAAATATTATATTATATTATATTTAAATATTCCATTGACAGAATAATTTCTTATAAGTACAATAAAATACATATATGTATGTAAATACGGCACTATATAATATACATATATACTCTTATCATTCATTCACTAGTGACATATACGATATGTAAATAAACATGATATTATATAAGTATGTATATATACATCAATATCATATAAATAATAATAAAAATTCTTCAAGCAACCGTTATGTTGTTTATTTATTTACATTTTTTTGTACTACGCATTATATCCTCAACAATTTCAAATTATCGAGTAAAACAAAATGGAAAAAATTCGTTAAAGAAATTTGTTAGAAAATTTGAAAAAATCAAGTAAGACTTTCGTCAATTATAAAGTAACCCTATATAATTGAAAAAAGTTGTTAACAGAAATAAGAGTATAATGTTGAAGCTTTAATTTTTGTGTATTACTTCAAAAAATTTTTAACAGGTGTTCAAGTTACAGGTGTTTAAAAATAGGAAATTTTCAGTTTTTGACCCCTTACAGCTCCTAAACGGGGGGTGATACAAAATTTCTGAAATGACTCATACTTATTTTTAAAGATCTAACTTCTGTAAAAATTTCAAGTTTCCAACTTAAACCGTTTAGAAGATAGAAGGGTTAAAGGATTTTGCAAAATTTGAGTTTCGCATAACGGTAAATTAAGACACCGTATGTCACAAATATATATTTATTGTATATATACTTTTAAAGCTAATAAAAGTAGTAATCGTTTAGCGTTTTCAAAATGAAGATATACCTTACACAACTTGTGCTATAATAATTTAAATATAGAGCTTTTTTGTACCTTTGGGGAGCTGTAGCTCCGTAACGGGTGGGGCTACAAAAAAAAGTTATCAAAAATAAAATTAATATTTTTGTGAGATCTATCAGCAGTTAAAATTTCATAGCTCTATTTCAAAAAAAATGTAGGGATCTAAAAGTTAGGTGTTCGAGAGCTACCCTAAGGCTTGGTCCAAACTCAACCAAAAAAAATAGGGAACCTACAAATTACTCCCAGAATATTTTGTGTAAATTTCAAGATTCTAGCTTTCTTAGTTTTTGAGTTAGCGTGCTGACGGGCGGACGGACGGACATGGCTCAAAAGTCTTAGAATTTTTTTCTGATCCGATCCATACCTTTGAAGGTATATCTAGCTCGCTTATTTCGAGGTGTTACAAACGGAGGAGTAATTTTATTATACCCGATCCTATCGTACGGGTATAAAGACTTTTTTTTGAAATGTTAAATATATTTTTATTTTAATTTATTACAAATAGGTTCCGGTTAATAATGAAAAATTATGTCGGCCAAGTGGCCCCCTCTACTACTTCGGCAGGCTTCCAATCTAAATTCTGAATCACGTTGTTCAATAAACTGTTCTCAATGGTTGAAATCTGCTCGATAATGTTGTTTTTAAGCTCTTGAATTGTTGTGGGATTATTGCTGTACACTTTCGATTTCACAAAACCCCACAAAAAAAAATCCAACGGTGTCAAATCGCACGATCTTGGTGGCCGCATCACTCCTCCTCTACGAGAAATAACACGATCTTCGAACTTTTCCTTCAAAAGATCCATTGTTTCTTTTGCTGTGTGGCAAGTGGCAAGTGGCACCGTCCTGTTGACCGTAATCGCATTTCCATTTGCTTTTTCAAAAAAATATGGTCCGATGATTCCTCCTGACCACAAACCACACCAACCCGTAACTTTTTGTGGATGTACTGGTTGCTCTAAGACAACCCTTGGATTCTCTTCATCCCAAATTCGGCAATTCTGTTTATTGACGTAGCCATTGAGCTGGAAATGAACTTCGTCGGTGAATATTATTTTGTTAAAAAAATTCTTATTTTCTTCTTGGTTTTCGATTGCCCAAGAAACGAATTGCCGACGTAATGCATGGTCAGTTGGTTTTAATTCTTGCGTCAGCTGGATCTTATAAGCCTTTAAATGGAGATCACGATGCAAAATGTTGAATAATGTGGATGGTTTAATGTTTAATTGCTGCGAACGATGACGAATGGAAGTTTTTGGATCTTCTTCAACACTTCTGCTCACAGCTGCTACATTCTGGGTTGAACGGCCACTACGCAGTTTCTAGAAATTTATCAACCATCAGCTTGATGGCACGATTTGTTGGAGCATTTTTCTACCAAATTTTGTTCGAAATTTCCTAATTACAACTTGAAAACTTTTACCATTTGCAAAAAATGTTGTAATAACAAAAACACGTTGTTCTTCGTGTAACGTTCCATATTAACTAACCGGAATGTATTTAGAATATACCTAAAGAAACCTCGTATAAAAATTCCAGGTAGAAAAAAAATGGCGGCAAAATCAAAATGATACCTCAATTTTGAACACCCTATATATTTAAAATTCCTTTTTATAAAAATGTTTAAATTATTTTAAATTGATTTTAAAACTTGCGAGTGTAGCTAAAAATCAGTAAGTTAGTTTGAATGACAAAAAAAGTTTTTTAGATAATTTATAAGTTGATGGTTTTTATTTTATCAACATTTTTTATTTCCTATTCTTATTACAGCTTCTAATTCATTGTTTTGTAAATTTATTATGGATTTTTTAGCTTTATTTAAATGTGTAACTATTTTACATTTCTAAAACTAGAAAATTTGAAAATAACTGCGTCAATATTATATCTTAATACCACTCAGAGGACAATAAGCATTATTTTGTAACATAATTTATCTGTTATTTTGCTGTTTTTGTTATTTATTAAATTTTAGATTCAAAATAATAATTATTAATATTAATTTATTCAAAAATCTACAAAATTGAAGAAGAAAAGCTAAAAATATTTTCGGTTATTTGCAGAACAGTGAAATCAAAGGAAAGAAAAAAGACAAATTAATAACAAAAATTCTAAATTTAAAATTTGATTGTAGGAGAATTTTATTATATAATTATATTAATGTTTGTGATTAAATTTCAACAAGTTTTATTTACAGTAATTTGTTAAATTTGTAAAAAAAATATGTGGGCCTTAAAGGCCAATTTTGAAATGAAATATTATATTAAAGCAAAATCAATAAAAATGAATATAATTAAAGTGGTGACCATCTATTTATTAATCTGTACAACTTTGTTTGGATTTACAAATAATGAGGTCGCATGTGGTGCTGGTCCCGTATTACCAGGTACTGGTAATCCATCACCACGATTACCCCGTACAAGTGCTAGCCAATTAAATAATGGAACAGGTCATAGGAATGGACCTAAAAGTCATATCAATGGAACACGAAGTGGAAACTTAAGATCAAGGTAAGTGCTTATTTAGTTCCTCTTATTTAACATCTTTCAAATTAAGAAACAATTCTACATTTTTACGTGTTCCTTTTTTAATTTTAAGCAAGAAATTTATATATATATAAACAGCATTTTTTTCTATACAAATTGAAATAAAATATTAATTTTCTATAGACTGTATATTATGTGATTATATATGTATGTACATAAGAATATACAATAATGTATACATACAATTCAATAATATGGTCAGCTAATAACGTTAATATTAATTATTTTCTTAAAATAGTTGGAAATGCAGCTTTTACTTCTTTTTAATAATATTAAATAATAAAATGCAATTTTAAGATTTTTCATTTAATTCGTTTATTATTTTATGTCAATATTTCGAGGACACGATTTGTTCCAATATTCATGGTCTATAGTAAATGGTGATAAAATATAAATTAATGATAAATTGTTTAAATTATATTTGGTTCATATTTTTTCTTTTTTTTTTTAAATAGTTAAAATTAGAATTATAAAAATTATAAATTTTTTTAAGAACTTAACATTTTCCCTTTTTTTTAATTTTAGAGCACACATAATCACAATATTTCTTACCTAATACTAATAAAATACACAATATTTCTTACTTTAGTAAGAAACTTACTTACTTACTTTACTTACTTTACTTTATTAACAAGAAAAGAGATAAAAAAAATATGAAAAGAAATGGTTTGATTCTTAAACGATACTCTTTAAGTCTTTACTCTTCATTTTAATTCTACTACATATGTACCAACCAATACCAACTACAATTATAATTTATATGTGCGTAGTAATGTACATTTGCATACGATATTATATTATATAGGTAAATATATTATTAGCAGTACAAATAAAAACACAATATTAATTACTAAACAGTAAACAGTAAATACTAACAAAGTAAAGAGAAAAGCAAATGAATGAGCAAATAAATGAGCAAATTAAAAAAAGAGCAAAGAGAAAAAATTGATATTATGTATTTTGTTTTGTAAAAAAAAAAGAACAATCATAAATTTCATAATATTGTATTGAGTACTGGTGTGTTTGACATTGACCATTGGCATTTGGCATATGTTTTATGAGCAAAAACCTCTTGCAATAAAGCGACAATGCATTATTTCTTAGAAGATTGTTATTAGAAATATTTTTTCAATTGGAATTAAAAATTGAATTGGAATTAAAGCCCATAATTAATGGGATTCGAATTAAAGCTCATAATTAAAAGGAATTAAAGCCCGCTATTTGGAGCAAACGTATATCTAATTCTGAATCCAACTCTAAAATCCTCCCAATTCAGAACGTCACATATATTAGGGTGTTCAATATTGAGGTATCATTTTAATTTTAATAAAAAAACTTTTTTTTTGAAATATTAAGTATATTTTTATTTTAATTTATTACAAATAGGTTCCGGTTAATAATGAAAAATGATGTCGGCCAAGTGGCCCCCTCTACTACTTCGGCATGCTTCCAATCTTTTACCAAAATTCTGAATCACGTTGTTCAATAAACTGTTGAAATCTGCTCGATAATGTTGTTTAATCCCACAAGCTCTTGAATTGTTGTGGGATTATTGCTGTACACTTTCGATTTCACAAAACCCCACAAAAAAAATCCAACGGTGTCAAATCGCACGATCTTGGTGGCCACATCACTCCTCCTCTACGAGAAGTAATGCGATCTTCGAATTTTTCCCTCAAAAGATCCATTGTTTCTCTTGCTGTGTGGCAAGCGGCACCGTCCTGTTGAAACCACATATTCTCTACGTCCAAATCATCAATTTCCCGCCACAAAAAGCTTCGGATCATCTCCCTGTAGCGATTTCCATTGACCGTAATCGCATTTCCATTTGCGTTTTCAAAAAAATATGGTCCGATGATTCGTCCTGACAACAAACCACACCAAACCGTAACTTTTTGTGAATGTACTGGTTGCTCTAAGACAACCCTTGGATTCTCTTCACCCCAAATGCGGCGATTCTGTTTATTGACGTAGCCATTGAGCTAGAAATGAGCTTCGTCGGTGAAGATTATTTTGTTAAAAAAATTCTCATTTTCTTCTTGTTTTTCGATTGCCCAAGAAACGAATTGCCGACGTAATGCATGGTCATTTGGTTTAATTCTTGCGTCAGCTGGATCTTATAAGCCTTTAAATGGAGATCATGATGCAAAATGTTGAATAATGTGGATGGTTTGATGTTTAATTGCTGCGAACGATGACGAATGGAAGTTTTTGGATCTTCTTCAACACTTCTGCTCACAGCTGCTACATTCTCGGTTGAACGGCCACAACGTTGATAAATGTTGCCTCTGTTATCAAGAACAGATCCAGTTTCTAGAAATTTATCAACCATCAGCTTGATGGCACGATTTGTTGGAGCATTTTCTCTACCAAATTTTGTTCGAAATTTCCTAATTACATCTTGAAAACTTTTAACAGGTAGAAAAAAAATTGCGGCAAAATCAAAATGATACCTCAATTTTGAACACAATATAAATATTCTGGAAAAAGCGTATAGCCATGCTTTTTAATCCAACTCTAAAATCCCTCCGAATTCAAAACCTCACATATACATATATATAAATAATCTGGAAGAGGTGTATAATTCTGATTTTGAATCCAACTCTAAAACCCCTCCTAATTCAGAACCTCACACATATATATAAATAAATATTGTGGAAAAAGAGTATAACTTTACTTTTGAATCCAATTCTAAAATATTTCAAAATTCAGAACCTCATACATATATATAATATATATATATATATATATTTATATATAACTACCCTGAAAAAAGGGTATAGTCCTGCTTTTCAATCCAACTCTAAAATTACTCCCAATTCGGAACCTCGCACATACATATAAATAAATATTCTGGAAAAAGCGTATAACTCTATTTTTGAATCCAACTATAAAATCCCTTCTAATTCAGAACCTCACATATACATATATATAAATACTCTGAAAAAGGCGTATAATCTTGATTTTGAATTTAATTCTAAAATCCCTCCCAAAATCCCTGAGGCCTTAACAATGAGACAAAAGTCCCATGGGACTTCTGGCTGATTGAAGTGAGTCAAAAGCCCTAATGGGACTTCTGACATGTCACCAAATAAACTCCAGTCAAATGAAATACTACAGGCTCATGATAGCAACCTTTGCGTTACTCAGTGGGCTTTCATTCTTTACCGAAATGGACTTAAAGCCCATGATCTAGTGGAATTAAGACCCGTGGGCTTTAATTCCAATTCAAAAAAGAATTAACGCCCGCGAGCTTTAATTCCAAAACTTTTATTTGGAATTAAAGCTTTTATTT
The DNA here is from genome assembly GCA_947095535.1 of Poecilobothrus nobilitatus. Classification (NCBI taxonomy): domain Eukaryota; kingdom Metazoa; phylum Arthropoda; class Insecta; order Diptera; family Dolichopodidae; genus Poecilobothrus; species Poecilobothrus nobilitatus. Next base: position 118,422,117 of record OX352773.1, read on the forward strand.
AATAATAATTTAATTTCCAAGGCTTTATTTCCTCGGGCGTTCTGTCACTGCACCAATATTATATATGTATGTTCATACTAGAAGACTTCAACTTGCATAAAAATTTTGTATAAACATTTTTTAAAAAAGATTCCAATCATTCTGGGTCTGATTATTTTATGTTTTTGTTTTTTCTTTTTTACTTCGAAATATTTTAACAAAACGAAGATAAACGATGAGTAAATTCAGTTTTACCACTGTTGCATTTTAGTGCTCAAAAGGTCACTCTTATGAATGTCTGTGCACTGTTGCAGTCTTGCTTAAATTTGTGCACTATTAGCATAAATTTATTTTTTTCTAAAAAAAACCTTTTTAAACTTTTTGGTAATGATTAACCTGTAAAATGTTTTGAAACATAATAAAAATATCAAAAACGAAAGAATTTTCTATGTTATGAACGATGTGAAAACAAAAAAAGAACCACGAACCCCAAATTTCTCAGATTTCTGTTAACCTTCTTGCCATTTACTTTTATATAATAGCAGTCCAAGATGCTCAAGATCTACAATCAATTTTATTTTCTACTTTTTAGTAGGTGAATTCGGCATTGATAAAAGCATATTTTAAAAAATATTTTATTTACATACCATTTTTATACCCTACACATTAAGTATAGGGTATATTAACTTTGGTATGGTGTTTGTAACCACCAAAAGGAAGCGAGTTAGATATGGACATGTATATATATTCTGAATCATGATCACCTCCTCAGTCGATTTAGCGATCCGTCCGTCCGTCCGTTCGTACAATAACTCAAACACTAGTGAAGCTATCTTGATGAAATTTATACAGTAGGTTACTAATTACGAAAGAAAGGCTAAGTTTGAATGTGGACAAAATCGGTTTATGCTTTCGGGTACCTCCCATACAACTCCCAAAATCGAATACTCATATCTTCGAAATTAATAAAGATAGAAACTTCAAATTTTGTACGAGGATGTGTTTTGCTGAATCCCTGATATCCATAAAATTTGAGATGAATTGGATCGATTCTTCGGGTACCTCCCACACAACTCGTAAAACCGAACAAGCATATATTCAAAATTAATAAAGATAGAACTTTCAAATTTGGTACTAGGGTGTTGTTTCCTCAATCCCTGATTTGTTCAAAATTTGAGATGAATTGGAGGAGCTGTTCGGTTACCTCCCACACAACTCTCAAAACCGAACAAACATATCTTCTAAATTAATAAAGATAAAAGCTTCAAATTTGATTCTGTTTCCTGAAATTCTGTTTCCTGAATCCTTGATTTACCTAAAGTTTGAGATGAATTGGAGTGGTTGGTCGGGTACCTGGCATACAACTCCCAAAACCGAACAAGCATATCTTCGAAATTAATAAAGATAGAAACTGCAAATTTGATACGAGGCTGTTGTTTCCCGAATCCCTGATTTGCTAAAATTTCAGATGAATTGGAATGGTTGTTCGGGTATCTCCCACACAACTCCCAAGACCGAACATGCATATCTTCGAAATTTCAGGTTGGATCGTGCTATTTTCGTTTGTTTTTTCGGTGATCCTTATTTAAGTTTCATCAATCTTCCAGATATTTTAGAAGTTTTTTCTTCCTCAGCACTGCTTCTATATAAACTGCTACTGCATCCCACTGCTCTTCGCTTTCTAGCATAACGCCGACGATGGGGGTTATAGGCCCTATTGCCGCAACCAAAGAGCTTCTGTGTTCTTCTGCCAAGCCGCACTCAAAAAATGTGTGATAAACCGTATCCTCCATACCATTACAGGTTCTGCACCCCGGGCTGGGTACTTTACCCATTTTGAATAGGTACGAACGAAAGTATCCATGTCCTGACAAGAACTGTGTGACATAGAAGTTGACTTCTCCGTGTAGCCGATTATTCCAAGCTTCTAGCTGAGGAATCAGACGTGCTGTTCATCTACCGTTCCGGTAATTGTCCCATCTTTGTTGCTATTGTGCCATGGTCCCTATTGAAAATGCTGTTCCGCTCACGCGCCAGCAGATCAATTGGGATAACGTTCGCGATAACTGTTACCGCCGTATGCGACACCGTTCAATAGGAGCACGCGACGCGAAGAGCTCCTCTCCGTTGTACCGCCGTTAGTCGCTTCCTGCAATACTTTTTGTTAAGAGGGTCCGCCCAGATCTCAGCACCGTACAATAATATGGATTGCGCCACCGTCATGATCAGCCGCCTTTTCTTTGGTTGCGGCCCGTTAATATTCGTCATAAGCATACTAATTTGACTTGTAATTCTCGCTGCCTTATCTGCGGCTTGTTTTATTTGTTTCCAGAACGTGAGTTTTGAGTCCAACATGATCCCCAGGTACTTTGCGAATTCTTTTGTCTCTATTGGCACCAAAACCAGCTTGTATTGTAATTATTGTTGGAATCCGTTTCCTTGTTAGTGGGTATGTGGAATACATTTTGCAACGCCTCTATCTTAAAAGCATTCTTAACGTCCAGTGTAACAAGACAAACCATTTTCCTGGAATAGTAGTTTCCCCTTTCGGCTGCTTCTGCAATTTTTGTCACCGTTTGAATAGCATTTAGCGTTGCTTTCCCCGGCCTAAATCCAAACTGCTTATCTGCCAGATCACCTGCGACTCTTATGGCCATACCCAATCGAGCTTTTAATAATTTCTCGAGAAGCTTCCCAGCTATGTAAAGCATACATAGTGGTCTGTAAGATGAAGCCGTAAAACGTTCTCCTTTACCCTTGTCTATCAATACTAGTTTTGCCTCCTTTCATCTCTTGCAAAAAACGCCTTCTTTTAAAGAGGTGTTGTACATGTTTAGCATTGTCTCCGGGCAAACATCGACTGCTGCTTTTATGGCTTCGTCAGGAATCCCGTCAGGTCCAGGTGTTTTCTTGTTTCTCAGAGACCTCGTTGCTGCTTCTAGCTCCCCTAGGGTGAATTCTGGTATTTCCTCATTTATATACCCTGAATATATCTCGTTTCTTATTGGATGTCTGGGGAAAAGTGCATCAACAATGAATTCCATTTTTTCTGCTGTCATTGCACTATCAGCTGCTGGAGCTTTCAATTTCTTCATTGCAATCTTGTACCCCAAACCCTTCACCTCTCGGTATTCTCGGCTCGGTATTCACCTGCTCGCATAATTTTCTCCATTTTTTGATTTTGCTTTTCTTTATGGCAATACGGAGTTGTTTTCTTACTATCTTGTGCTCCATCGATGCAATCGCCGCCTCTGGTCTGTTTCTGATCCGCTGTACAACCCGACGTAGGTGCAAGCATTTACTCCTTATTTCTGTTATTTGATCCGTCCACTAGTATACAGGGCACTTATTTTCTCTCCATTTTTTCCGTGGCATAGATACTTCGCAGGCCCGTGCAATGCTGTTCATCACTGAGTTAACCACCGCTTCTGCTTTTGCTCTACCCTCTAAATTTTGCGAGAACTGCCTTACTCTTTCAAGGCTATTACTCAAAGTCGACCTCATTTTATTGCGATCAAGTTTTTCCACATTCCATCTAACATTTAGGTCTCGACTTCTCAATCTCTCTGTCGGAGCAGCATGTAACTCGAATGATATGTATTGGTGATCGCTACCAGTGTAGTTCTCGAGTACTTCCCATTTCCGGATGCCATTCAAGAGGTCAACTAATGCTAGTGTTATATCTGGTATCGTTTCCGTGTACCGCGGGCGTCGAAGTGTAGATGTTGCCCCTGTATTTAACACTATCAGGTTTTGTCTGGCTGCCATGTCCATTATTTGCTTCCCTCTGCTATTGGTATGTGGCTCTCCCCATTCTACAGCTTTAGCATTGCAATCTCCAGTCACTATTATGTTCCCCCTTATTTCCGCTATTACATCTTCTAATTTTTCCATTTTCATTTTGTATTGCTACGTTGTTTGGTTTGGTGTGAAGTAGCAGCTAATAATTGTGAGCCTGCAGCTTTTGATCATTAATAATAATAATAATAATAATAATAATAATAATGATAATAATAATAATAATAATAATAATAATAATAATAATAATAATAATAATAATAATAATAATAATAATAATAATATTAATAATAAAAATAACAATAATAATAATAATAATAATAATAATAAGAATAATAATAATAATAATAATAATAATAATAATAATAATAATAATAATAATAATAATAACAATAATAATAATAATAATTATAATAATAATAATAATAATAATAATAATAATAATAAGAATAATAATAATAATAATTATAATAATAATAATAATAATAATAATAATAATAATAATAATAATAATAATAATAATAATTATAATAATAATAATAATAATAATAATAATAATAATAATAATAATAATAATAAAAATAATAATAATAATAATAATAATAATAATAATAATAATAATAATAATAAGAATAATGATAATAATAATAATAATAATAATAATAATAATAATAATAATAATAATAATAATAATAATAATAATAATAATAACAATAATAATAATAATAATAATAATAATAATAATAATAATAATAATAATAATAATAATAATAATAATAATAATAATAATAATAATAATAATAATAATAATAGTAATAATAATAATAATAATAATAATAATGATAGTAATAATAATAATAATAATAATAATAATAATAATAATAATAATAGAAGATGTCGCAATGGTAAATAAGAATGAAATAGGTATTAATGAAAACAACTATAATTATAATAGCAATAATAATAATGTTGAAAATAATCAGATCAATAATAATGTTAGTTTAAATAAATCCTATTAAGAAATACTTAATTATCTTCCAAAATTCTGGCCGAGTAAAAGCACTAAAATTGGAATCGATCATAATAAAAATTTTTACAGTAATGATAAAATCACTAGTTATAATAAAAATAATAATATACCTTTAGTGTCAATAGTAAAGCAGATACAAGTTATTTATACCCTAACTGGAACAAAGGTGAAACAGTAAATCCAAAAACCGAAAATAAGGAACAGATTAATCTCAATATTCCTCAAGATTGGTATCTTATTGGAATACAAGTTTGCTTGACCCTATGGTGCCTTCAATTTAAAACTTACGAAAAGAGCAATTGAAAGTAGTGATAGTGTATATGTACTATCCAGATTAAGAGATCATAGAATATATAGCAACGTTAGAATATATTTATAATATTTTTTTGATCAAGATGATATTTGTTATAATTTGTTATAATAATATAACATAAAAGATAAAAATAATATAATTCAAAGAGTGGATAGCGTTAAATATTTAGGAATGATATTTGATGAAAATTTAAGATGGGATAAACACATAAATAAAACGTAAATTCGATTGGAACTATAATGAATAAGGCATTAAAAATTTTATTTAAAATAAATCCTAAAACTAATACTAGGAAATTATAGAAAGTAACTAATGTACTTGATATAAATCAACTAATTTATTTTGATAAATGTAAATACATTTATATTATACTAAATAGTAATTTTAAATCAAAATTAATTCTAAATAATAGGGAGAATGTACATAATTATCTTACTAGACACAGAAAAAACATTGAAATACCTAAAGCTAGAACATCCAAACAGCAAAAAAGCTTAAAATGTAGTGCAATTAAACTCTTCAACTCTTTACCCACGGAAATTAAAAAAGGTCAAAATGTGGCGATATTTAAAAATAAACTTAAAAAATATATAAAAAGTTTTAGAAATTAAAGTAGTTAAAATTATATTTAAAAGTAAAATTAGTGATAATTAAAATTAATTTGTATTTAAATTTTAATTTCTTATACATAATTTTATATTTATATTGTAAAATTATCTGAAATTAAATAAATTATTATAAAAAAAAAAAATAGATACATAATATGCGTCATATTTGTTTACAAAAATTTAAAAAAAAGAGTTTTACTCTAAACCTACACAAGTATACGCAATCAACCGTATATAAATAAATATCTACATATAAGTATTATATTTATTGAGCAAAATCAATAAATCTAATAAAGATGTTCCACAAACTTACGGTTGAAAAAATTCAAGGATCTACACAAGTATGCACTCTCAACCGTATATAAATAAATATCTATACAAATTCTAGCTCATTTTGCTATGTTTACATTAAGCATTATTTAAGTATCACGTTTACATTACCCGTAATAGACTTTCAGCTGCAATTACTTTCGATAAGGAATTAAAAACTGTTGAAAGTATTTTGCAAACTATTTGTTATCTGTGCAGATTATTAATGCTTAATATTAATATTTATTAATCATTAATATTGATTGTTTATCTTCTAATATTAATTATTTGGTAATTAATTGGTAATTAAGTGCTAATTATTGATTATTTTTGATCATTGCACTCAATATTAAAATTCAATTAACTATGGTTAAGTTTTAAACCCAGAATCTGAAATTGTTGTGGCTGGTGATTTCAATATCCATAATAGAAACTGGCTTCACTACTCCAATGACAATTTTCTCAGTCAAAACTTAATTGGGAACCAAGTTGAGCTTTTCGCTTCATTATTCCATCTTACTCAACTTGTTAAAAATCCCACTAGAATTCCTGACCGTGTAGACCAGGTTGGTCGTCTCCTGACTACACACCTTGAGAATATAAGGTCTCAGTTAGCTCTCCTCTTGGTTGTTCCGACCACTGCTTGATTAATACTAGCTTCGAGCTTGGCCTTCAGACCAGTCAAAGGCCTGTCCAAAAAAAAATAGTATGGCGTTATAGCTATGCTAACTGGGAGAGTTTAAATGAATTTTTTAAAGTTTTTGATTGGTCTTTGTGTTTTATCAGCAGAAATATTGACTTTGCAACCAATGCGATTAGTGAAATATTTCTGCTAGGGATGAGAGCCTACATACCTCACTCTATGAAAAGTATTAAAAGGTCACCCAAATCTTGGTTTAATCGCATTCGTGCAAATGCAATATATAAAAAAAGGAAGCTTTTCAAACCTACAAGAGCGATAGGACTCAAACTTATAGGACGAGCTATATCGAGATCCTGGTGTATTGGAACGGAATGGTGTAGGAGGGTTATCAACAAAAGTTCTTGCACAACAGACGGTTGAGAAGGCAACTTTTGCATCTTCCCAAAAATAGCAAATCCCTTTGGACCTTTACTAAGAGCCTTAAGTGTAAAAGTGGCGGTTCCTTGTTTCCGCCTTTGGTTGATAACAATAACGAAATTGTATACGATTCCAAAAAAAAGAAGATTTATTTGCCAAAAATTTCGCCTCCAACTCATCTTTACCCCAGTCAACACAAGACCATGCATTCTTCCCGAAGTTAACTGGTCATTAGGTAGAATTTCCTTCAGAACTCTTTAATTTCCTAAAACTCTTAAGAATTTGGATAAAAAAAAGTCAGAAGGTTCAGATGGCCACAGTTCTAAAAAATACACTTTTTCTACTATTGCGAAGTCATTGCGCAATCTCTTCCATTTATCCCTTCTCTTCATTGCGCAATCTCTTCCATTTATCCTACCTAGTTGAGAAAGCAAACATACATCTCATCCTCAAAATACCACCCTATTGCTATTACTTCAGTCCTTTCCAAAATAATGAAAAGTTTAATAAATAGAAAGCTTTTGAAATATCTATATAGCAAAGAATTCATTGATGATTGTCAATATGGATTCCGAACCCATCGGTCAACAGGTGATCAAATGACATGCTTCTTTGAAAGTCTCAACATCAGTGTCCACCATTATCGCTTTGGATATTTCTAAAGCTATTGGCCGAGTCTGGCATGATGCTTTAATTGCTAAATGCAAAGCAATGGGCCTCGGTAACTTATTTGTAAAATTGATTGGAGATTTTCTTTTGAATCGTTCGATTTGTGTCCTGGTCAATGGTTATTCTTCTGACCAATTCAAAATTAATGCTGCCATTCCACAACGATTTGTTCTCTTACCGATACTTTTCCTAATATTTATAAACAATCTTTTAAGTATAACCTCCAATTCAATCCATAGTTTTGTAGACGTCAGCACGCTCGTTGCTTCTTCCGAAGACAACGGCAGTAAATATTCTGCTTCGATTGAACTAAATCTCGATTTGAATAAAGCTTCAAATTGGGGCAAAATCAACAGACTCTAAGAAAGCTCAGTGCAGTTTGGGCACTCGGAAAAGAAACACTTCGAGCCCAACTTTAACTCTTCAAGGAGAAGTTTTGCAACATGCGGGTGAGCTCAACATCTTGGGCATGGAGCTAAATAAAAACTTAAGTTGGTCCAATCATATTTTTGGTATAGCTAAAGATGCAGCTAGGTGTATAAAAATTGACAAATATATTTAATAACTCCTATTACCTGTATTCATAAATCATAATATAATTTTTATTTAAATCATAAGTAATTTTTTACCTAAAACAAAATGTTCTTCTCTTTGTAAATTTTTCACCATACATGTACAAAATTCATGTATGGCAGGAGCCGTGATATTTTATATTTATTTATTTTATATTTTATATACACTTAAGTACTAATAAAAAATATCATGATTAAAAAAAAAAAGATTGTTTCTATCGACAAAACAGTTAAAAAGTTTGTTATTAAAGAAATAACAAGTGCAAATTCTCGAACTAAAAAGTGAATTTTATTATTATTTGTTAAAAAAACATAGAAAAAGTAATTATTTTTTTAGATTTATTGAGTAAAAAATTGTTTTTTATTTATACTTTTTGTCCACAAAATAATTTTATTAACATTTTATTTTTATAATTGTTAAAATATTATATTCATTTTTTGCTGTATATGTATTTTATTATTATTATTTATATTTTATTAAGTATTAGTATTATTAAGTATTTATTTACTATTAAGTATTAAATTGTATTCGCCGTGATGATGGCAGTGATGCCGAAATATATATAGGCTTTATAATAAATAAATAAAATATAATATATAGACCAAAAAATTAAGATAATATTTTAACAATTATAAAAATAAAATATTAATAAAATTATTTTGTGGACAAAAAGTATGAATAAAAAAACAATTTTTTACTCAATAAATCTAATAAAGATATTCCACAAACTTACGGTTGAAAAAATTCAAAGTATTTTTTTCTTATAAATATAAAAATCATGTATGGCTTTTAAAAAAATATAAAGTGAAATTAAAAAATAATTTTTTATAGAAATGGCATTTAGAAAAGCGTTGAAAATGCAAGAGATAAAAGATATAATTTAAAATGAGTGGAATGAAGATCGAGAAGGAAACGGTTTTTATTACTGCATTACCACCAAACAATGTTGATGTTCTTACAGATAAAGAATTTATTGACGATGGCCTGATTCCGACCAACGATAATCTAAGCATTCTATTTTTCCACCAACTATTTGTAACGACATATATCTTGTTTTTGGGAAAATGTAACAAAAGAACTAGCTGGCACATTCGAATACACAACTGATACCTGTTTACTGAATTTTGATGTAGATGTTGAACTTGAAAGAGATGATATTGCAGAAGAAGATCAACCATCAACATATAAAGCTTCTGAAACCAAATGCAGAATGCTCTATAAGCCATTCAGGGCATTTGGTGAACCAAAATGGAGCCATAAAAGGTGTCGCAACAAACAATTTTTATATGGTAATGCATTAGCCGTTGAACCGCCGGTCAATATTGCACAAGATTTGTTCAATAAATTAGAGAACAAGTCGCCATTAGAATTATTTGAACTATTTTTCGATAAAGAAAGTTTTGAATTAATTGTCAATGAAACAAATAATTATGCTAAACAGAAGAATAGTGATTTTGTTTAGATGTATTCCCTACAAACGGTTCCTTGGCATATTGTCAGGATATCACACGTTACCATCCATCGATTATTACTGGTCAAAGCAACCATCTCTGGGTATAGAAATTGTAAAGCAAAGTCACGAAATAAATTTAAAACCATAAAAAGCTTTATACATTTTTGTGATAATGATGAACTAGATAAGAACGATAAACTGGCAAAGGGAAATTGTTATTTAATTTCATGCAGGAGTTCATTTAGAACCTTTACGGAGAGAAGAAGCAAATTTAAGTGCTCTTACAAATTTTAATTGTAATAAATTAAAAAAAAAAAAAAAAAAAAATAGGCTTGTTATGCCTTCATATAATAGTACAGAAAAAAAAAACAAAAAGAAAAAAAAAACAAATACATAATTATATTTTAAGTAAACAAAAATAAACCGGTTTTAAGTTCAAAATAAAAAAAAAGAGAAAAAATATTACAAATAAAAACAAAAACAAAATTAAGATAACAAATTGTTATTTATCATTGTTAATATCAAATCAAAAATAAAGTCATCAAAAAAAAAACAATTCAAAATATTATTTTTTTTTTTTTTTTTTTAATCATTGTATCCTCTTAGTCTCTTAATGGGACGAAGGAGTGGTATTAAGTTTAAGAAAAGATTAATGCTTAAAGAAACTTTAAGTTTGAAAAATGGTAGTGTAAATATTAATGATAAGAATAATTCAATACCAAATATGGACATCAATCAAAAAGAAAATGAACAGGAATGGACGTATATCCAGCCTAGAAAAAGGTATCATAACGATATTAGTAAGTTGGAAAATGTACCAGAAACAAAATTAAAAACAAATCAACTGGAGATTTCGCAAAATCAGTTCCAATTGCTACAAAATAAGAATGATAATTTTGATACTAATAGCCACTTACAAAATGTTGGTAATTCTAAAAAACCAACAGAAAATGTAGCATTAATGTAGAAAAAAAAACTTTTTGCCCTCCCATAATAATTAATGAAGCAAATTTAAAATTAATTTTAGAATTTGTTAAATCAAAAATTACAATAAATGAAAAAAATGTTAAAATAATAAATTCTCCAAACAAAAACAAAACTAAAATTTTTGTAGCTAATATAGGCCTTCATACAGAACTGTTAGAATACTTAAGAAAAATAAAAATTGAAGCACATTCTTTTACACCAAAAGAAATTAAAATTATTAACATCTTATTAAAAGGTTTAAATAAAGCATTTGACGAAAATGACGTCAAAAATGAATTAGTGCCAGTATTTCCGGATATAAAATTTTTAAAAATTAATAAATTTTCAACACCTAACTCTAAAAAAAATAACAAAGATTTAGGAATGTTTATAATCCAAATGGAACCTAATCAAAACATAGAGCAATTGCTAAACACTAAGGTACTATTATACCAAAGAATACATTGGGAGAGATTGATGTCATTCAGTCCAATTCAATGTATGCGTTGCCAACAGTTTGGGCATGTGGCAAATAATTGTAGTAGAGAATACAGATGCGTAAAGTGTTTATTAAAACATTTACCATACAAATGCCCAATGACAAAGGGAAAAGACGTACCTAAATGTATAAATTGTGGTGGGGAGCACCCTGCGAATTATAGGGGATGTCCCTATTACAAAGAATATCTTCAAAGACATAAAAATAATGGGAAAAAAGTAAAAGAGCGAAAAGAAGCAAATTATAGTTCAATTAATATAATGGACGGTAATTCTTTTCCTAGACTTCCGAAATCAAATCAAAATTTAATAACAAAGGGTAATAGGGTTGATCGTCCAAATCCCTTAAATGAATTCTTCGAAATGTCAAATAACTTATTTGGTATGAGCCTTACTAATTTAGTTAAGGAGATAAATGTGTTTATGTCATATATAAAAAACTTAAAATCAAAAGAAGAGCAACAGGGAGCTTATATACAATTTTTAATAAAAATAACAAATAATGAACTTAAATAAAGTTTTTTCTGCAATTACAGTTAATGTTCGCTCAATAAAAAGCATTAGTAGAAGAACATTCCTTTTGGACGTACTTAAAGATAAAAACCCACATTTTGCGTTTGTTACTGAAACTAGGTTAAATGGAAGAAATAGGTGTTGTTTTGATGATTATAAAATTATTAGAAATGACTTCGATCAGGGAACAGCTATACTGTTCAAAAATAACATAGATTTGACACAAATTGACACAAAAGAATTTCGTACTCCAATCACTTTAGCACAAGGAAAGGTATTAGGACATGATAATATACAAAAATCATTTTTAGTGGGTTCAATATATATAAAACCCCAAACAGATTGTATTACTATGAATGATACAATGAATAAGATTAATGATTTGGCAAAAAATTTTGACTTTATTGTAATTGGGGGAGATTTTAATGCAAGAATGATAAAATATGGTGATACACTAACAAATAGGAATGGTGTGTTACTAGAAAAATGGTTGATAGATCATTCTACCCAGTACTCTTTTATTATAGTTTCACCATTTCAAACAACTTTTCCTGGAAGTGGTTCAATGTTAGATTTGTTTTTAGTGTCTGATAATCTAATAAATCAGATAAATAAAAATTATCAATGTCAAACATTTTCCTCATTTTCTGACCATTTCGTTGTTAAGCTTGATATTGATATTAGAAATTACAAACTTAAATTAAATGAGCCTTAAAAAATTAGATCCTTTAAAAACACAGACTGGGTTAAATTTAAGAGTGAAATTGAGCAAGCTTTTTACATGCCTAATTTAAACATTTCAAAAACAAAAAACCTTTCGAATGAAGAAATTGATAATTACATAAAAAAGTTCGTAGATGTAATAAATAATGGAGTAGAAAATCATTCGCATTTATATTGCCCAAATATTAGAAGATACAACAATCTTCCTCAAAATATATTAAATATGATAAAAGTGAAAAGAAAAATGCAAAAAGACTTAAAAAATTTATATCATAGATATTTAAATAGAATATCTAGTGAATATAAATCTCTAAATTCAAAAATCCAATGCCTTCGAAAAATTCTGGATGAAAATTAAAGGAACATTTTGATAAGCAATTTCAAAAAAAGCTTCGTGACATAAAACCTGGCCCTAAGGCATTTAAAGAAATAAATAGAATAATAGGTAAAAATACTGATGAGGACAAAAAGCTATCATTCAACGGAATAGAAATAATAGAAAAACAAGAGAAGATTACTGTTTTTAAAAATTTTTATGAAGAGCTTTATAGGGATAAAAGCATCAGTAACATTACAGAAATTAATAAATCGGTTAGGCAAGTTACTAATGATTTTATTAAAGAACAGACAATGGAACAGACAAATAGATTACAACCTTTGGTACAATTTTCAAATCTAATTCCATCAGATAACCCGGGATCTTCCAGGTTTTTAAAACTGGAAGATATTAATTTTATAATTTCAAAAATTAACTTAAAAAAATCACATGGTCCAGATGGAATTTCAAATTATATACTAAAAAAACTTCCAAACAAAGCGTTATCCTTTTTACAGATTATTTTAAATAATTGTATAAACAACGGATACTTTCCAAAACATTTTAAAATAGCGAAACTAATTCCTATATTAAAAAATCAGAAATCACACGAACCAACTAATTTTAGACCAATCTCATTGCTTTCAAATGTGGGGAAAATATTTGAAAGATTTATAGGTAATCAGGTAGACCAATTTTGTGATGATAATAATATTATTCCGGATTATCAATTTGGGTTTAAACCAGGACACTCGACTTTAGATGCGTTACTAAAGTTACATAATGATATAGCCTTAAATTTAAATAAAAAGTTTTCTACAGTAATGTTGTCTATTGATATTGAAAAGGCCTTTGATTCTGTATGGAAGAATGGATTAATTTACAAATTGATTAATTTGGGTTTTCCAGCAACAGTAATAAGGCTACTTTTAAGTTTCATGTCAGATCGTACATTATATGTTTGTTTTGATGGTCAAGAGTCAGAAAAAATATCTGTATCGGCAGGTGTTCCACAGGGCTCTCTATTGGGTCCGAAATTATTTAATTTATACTTACATGATTTTCCTCATGAAATATATGATAGAAGAAATAGATTGCAATCAACAGCGAACTTATTTGCTGATGATACAAATATCTATGCTCACTCCAAAAATCCAGATCTAGCTCTAAAGTATGTGGAAAGTCATAGTGAAAAGATTGTTAAATACTATGATAAATGGAAAATTGGAATTAATTCAAAAAAATCAGTTTTAATATGCTTTAGAAACGCTAGCGGTAAAGCCCCTAAAAAAGCAATAGCTAAAAGTAAAAGAATAAAACTTGAATTAAATTCACATTTAGTTTCCCCAAAAAATAGCCTAAAGTATTTAGGTATTAATTTTAATAAGTTATTCAAATTTAATGAACATGCTAAAAAATTCTTACAAAAGCTGTTAATACAACATCCAAATTGAAACCACTTTTAAGACATAGGGATTTATCAACAAAAACTAAACTTTTAATTTATAAACAAATTATAAGGCCTGTGTTATGTTATGGGTTTCCAATTTGGTTTACATTATCACCTAGCTTAGCGCAAAAAATACAAATTTTTGAAAGAAAAATACTACGAAATTGTACAAATAAATATTTTGAAAATGTAAATAAAAGGTATTCTAACAGATTCATATATCAGGCAGCCAACATTAAGCCTATAATATATTATGCGACATTGTTAACTAAAAAATATCTTGCTAAAACAGAAAATTATATTAATGTTTTAATCAGAAATATACATGAAGATCACATTAGTGATACTATTAATCAGCATTATTATTTATCACCATTTGTTATATTAAATGTTCAAAACCAACAAAAATTTTTTGAACCAATAAATATTAAACATTTATCAGAATTTTATTGTTATGATATGAATACTAAACTTAATCATAGAAGTTAATTGAAAAAAAAAGAGATAAATAAATAAAAAGAGAAAAAAGAATTTTAATTATATAGAAAACAAAGGAAATTGGTAAATTTAAAGAAAGAATTTACTTTAGATCAATGTTCAAATTGGATTTATATGTATTTTTTATTTTATTTTATTTTATTTTTTTTTTTTGTTTTATTTATAATCTAGTCAGCTTAAAGCATAATTATATATTAGAAATACCGGGTGCAAGTAATTCTTTAAACAAAAATAACAAAATTGTAATACTATTAAAATTACAAGTAAAAGTTTAACAATACAATTGTTAAGAACGAAATGAAGAAAAAAAAAAATTCAAAAGAACCACTAAGCCAAACTATATACATAGCTTAGTAAATTTAATTGTAATTAGTTTTTAAGAAATGAAATATTGTAAAATATTGTAAAAGTAAAAATTGACACAATAAAGTTACTATTAACTATTAACTATTAATTTCATGCATATTTTAATTTATATGTGTTTGTTTAGGTGCGACCATTGTTTGATGCCATAAATAGGAAATTTAATCAATTTGGAGCTTGAAGCGAGAAGCTTTCTATAGATAAACAAATGGTGCCTTATTTTAAGCGGCAGTTTTGTAAAATGTACATTAGAAATAAACCAATCCGTTTTGGTTATAAATTATGGTGGTTATGCTCTTCTGATGGATATTTATTTTAGTGCATTCCATAAGTGACGGTTATAATAGACTGATTGGTTTAGGTGCAGATGTTGTACTTCGACTACTTGAAAATGTTGAACAACCAAATCAACACAAAGTTTACATTGACAACTTTTTTACTTCTTATTGTTTGATGTGTTTGGTCAGTGAAAACATTTTCATGTCACGGGAACAACTCGAGCTAAATGAATAATAAATGCACCATTAAAAAGAGGTAAACAATTACAGCGCGGTGAACATGATTATGTATTCGATACCAGAAACAAATTGTTATTCTGTCGATGGTCTGGTAATAAAGAGGTTACAATTTGTTCTAACTGTGACAACGAAAATAGTCAAACTTTGGAAGAAAGAAAAGAAGGATTATATCAATTATGATCAACCGTTACTTTTGCATCACTACAACTATGACATGGGTGCTGTCGATTTACCTGACAATGCCGTTGCAAATTATCGTACCAGCATTAGTTCAAAAAAGTGGTATTGGCCGTTTTGGATTTCTATTTTGAGCTGCTCAGTAGTAAACGCCAGGAAGCTACCCCGTTTTATAGCAAAATATAAAAATGAAAAAGCTATACCACAAAAAGTTTTTACATCTGAAAACCTACTATTGACATGTGCAGAAGAATCTTCTCAAGATTCTCAAGAAGAATATCAACCTTACAATTTACCAACAGTATCAGGCACACACGTTGTTGTTTCACAATAAGAAGAAAAATATCGCTAATGTCAACTAAAAAAATGTGGCAAGACAACCAAACTCATGTGCAAAAATCATTTGCATACAAAGTGTTTTTATTTATTTTTATTTATTTATTTATTTAATATTATCTCAAATGAGCTTATAAAAGCTCGTACAGAGTGAATAAAATGTTTTACAAAAAATTGCAGTAATTATTTCAATTTTCCAATGCAAAACTTAAATAACAAACATTTTAAAAAAAAAAATAGCATTGTAAAAACCGGTTTGAGTTAAAGTGCAAAGAATTAACTACAAATATAATAAGTAAAAAAAGAAAAAAGCAAATGATTAACAAATTAACAAATTAAGAGAGATTAAAATATAAGAATTAACAGAAAAAAATGTCTTTGACATGAATTTGAAAGGAAAAAAAAATATTGATATTATAACCTTTACTATTAACGTACCTAATATAAACATAAAACAAAGGATAAATTAACTTATGCTTTACTTTTTATATGAATTCGTCTAAAGTTGAGATTTTAATTTATGTTTTAATAATTTACTAGACAAATTCTTGAAACTTATTGATAATTGATTATATTGTGACACGGCCGAATTGAAGACAGCATCTGGACCACCCAATCTTCGTGAGGTATATGTTCTGATATGGTTAGACATTCTAGTGTTATAATTATGTATATCTGAGTTTGTCACTAGTTTGACATTGCTTTTTATTTCATCACTTTGAATCTTATTAACATGCATAATTTGAATCTGATATTTTTAAAATTTAAAATTTTTGTGTAATTGGTTGGTTGAAGTTCTATGGTTTATGTTGTATAAATTTTTGATAGATTTGTTTTGTACTTTTTGAAGAGTATTTAAATTTTTTCTAGATGTATTACCCCAGATTCCTATGCCATAACTAATTTTACTATATAGTAAACTATAATAAATAGAGTGCTTGAGACTTTCTGGTATTCTATAGGAGATTTTTTTGAAAACACCTGCAGTTTTACTTGTTGTTTTTAAAATATTATTTACATGCAGATTTCAATTTAGCTCATCATCAATTGTAATACCTAGATATTTATAGCTACTCCCTCTTTTGACCTCATTGTTATTGTATTTTATGCAGATTTCATGATCCTTTGCCTTCAGCAAGATATACTTTGTTTTGTCAACATTAACGGTCAGTTTATGTTGACACATCCATTGATAAATAATTTTCATATCCGCTGCTATGTTTCTTTGTAGAGTGTCGAAATTGTTTTCAGTATATACTATGGCTAAATCATCCGCATATAAAAAAGAGTTACCATTTAGCTTCAACTCGCAAAAGTTGTACACATAACAAGAAAATAGTAGCGGCCCCAAAGAACTTCCTTGTATTACTCCATATTCTTTATTAATTTTGTTGCTAGTGATACCATCACATTCAGTATATTGTTTTCGACCAGTGAAATAATTTTGGAACCACATATAATTCTTTCCTTTTACCCCAAATTCAAATAATTTTCTAAGTAATATTTTTCTATCTATAGAATCAAACGCTTTTTTTAGATCAAAGAAAACAGTACACACCTTTTTCCCATCACTGATCTTTTTTTGAAGTAGTGTGATAAGGTCAAATGTGGCTGCACTGGTGTTTGATTTCTTCGTAAAGCCATACTGCATGCGATTAATTAATTTATTCTTTTGTAAGTAATCCGAGAACTGACTATGTACACAAGTTTCTATTAGTTTGCTTAAAACCGTGCTTATTGACATAGGCCTGAAGTTGCTTACATCTTCTTTCGATCCTGTATTTTTATATATAGGTATTACTTTGTTAATTTTAAGGCATTCAGGCATAATACCTTTCTCCAGTGAAAGGTTTATAAGCAAAGTAATAGGTTTGACTAATTCATCCTTTAGCAACTTTATTATATTATTACTAATTTTATCTGCACTAGCACTATTTGTGGATTTTAAATTATTTATGAGCTTGTGTGTTACGAATTCAGTAATTGTCTTAAATTGAAAACATTTATCTGTTCTACTTTTACCGAGATATATAGTATTCAAATTTTTTGCCATCTCCTTGCCAATGTTACAGTAATACTCATTAAACTTATTGATTTTATCAATTTTGGGATTATCTGACAATGATATTTTAAAGAAGTCATTGTTTTCATTAGATGAAGTACCATCTGTGATAATATTATGTATTACATTCCAAGTTTTTTTGTTATTATTTTTACTTGCCTGAAACTTCTTTGTGTCATACTCAAATTTCTTTTTTCTTTTTACATTGGTGAGCTTGTTAAGCCAATATTTATATTTATCTTTAATAAAAGAATTGTTTTAATCCAGTGTATGCTTTTTGTGCCAGTAATTTTTTATTTTAATAATCTTTATGCAATCCGAATCTATCCATGGCTTACTAAATTTACTTTTTTTTTTAAATATATTTGTAGAGGTACACTTTTCAATTCCATTTTTTATAGTATTTACTACACTTTTACAGAACATATCGGTATCACTGATTTTATCGATAATGCAGTTTTAATATATTTTTGAATTAAATTTTTATTTAACAAATTTATTGTCTGATCATATGTTCGCTTATGTATTAAATTATTTTGTGACATTACTTCAAGTAATAAAATATTATGGTCGGTAAAATCAACATTCATATTTGTTATATTAATTTTATTACTGATTTTATTTTTTAGAACGTGATCAAGACATGACGCTGATGATGGCCGAGTAATACTGGAATGGCAAAAATAGGAACCATTTGATTCTACAATTGCTTTATATTCATTAATCAGTTTGTCAGCATAATTATTTAAATTAAAGTTAAAATCACCAAGAACTATTGTGTTTGTTTTTATTTCATTTAAGTGCTCATCAATAAGTGTAAAAAAATTGTGAATTGATTTCCTATCATTTAGTGGGGCTCTGTAAATTAAAGATATGACTAATATTTGTTTGTTGTTAAATAATTTAATTGACAATAAACTATTGTAATTGTTTGAAATATTTCTAAATATTGTAAAATCTATAGAGTTATGTAAAAAACATAGCAACTCCACCTCCTCGTCTATTATGTCTACAAGAGAAAACTTTGTTGTAGTTCTTTATATTAACTAAATCCGTTTCATCGGACATTATCCAAGTTTCAGTGAATGCTATTACGTGGATAGTGTAGTTAATGTTATCCAGCAAGTAGTTAATCTCATCAATTTTATGTTTTAAGCTGCGAATATTAAGGTACATAATTTTTAAGGTGCACGATTGTACAAATTTTAGGTTGTTTATATTACAGATATGGTTATTGGCAATGTTTGATGGTAAAGCTAAGGGATCTAATATGTTATTGAATTGATTCATACAATTTTTCAAATTGCTTATCTGAATATATATTTAATATTTTAGAATCTTCACTTATCCTTATAAGAACTTTACCATCTTTTATCCATGTAAATTTATTTTTTTTTTACCTTTTCAAATCTCTGGTCTTTTTGAACAACAAACCGAAATATGCTGTTAATTTCTCGTTGAAATATAAGTAACTGGGCTCGGAATTTGGCTTGTTTTCAACTGTGGAGTTTTCTTTGTTTATAAGTAAGGAACTAGGACTAATTTTTTGTTTTTTTTGGCATACATAATATCATTTCTTATTTTGGTATTTTTAAATTCAACCACTAATCTTTTTGGTTCACCTGAATTCTTTGTATGTGCAGCCGTGAAATAAGCTTCCTTTACGTCTTTCGACTCAAAATTAATGTCGAATTGTTTTGTTACTTCCTTCAGTATAAGCATCGGCTCCACTTTGTCACATCCATCCAATCCTGTAATTTCAAGATGTTTACGCAGTTTTCGTTGTTACATCATTTCAATTTCTAATTTATTTTTATTTTTAAAATTTCATTCTCATTTTTCAGTCTAATGCTATCTTCTATTAGAGCATCCAGGGCTTCTCTAACCTCAAACAAATTCTTTTCCAGATTTTCTTGCTTTCCGAGGATTTCATCAAGTTTTGACATAATGTTTCCAGTTGCCTGATCGTTGTTTATGCTCTTAAAGTGTACAGCACTTAATCTCTCCCCTGAACTTAGATTTAAAGATTTTCGTTTACTTCTTTTTTGCTTACACACAGTGCAAAACCACAATTGTTCTGGATCCCCTTCAAGATTTTGCAGATCTTCAACAGCCAAATCAGAACAAGTGTTATGGAAGATCTTTTTACAATCTCTATCACACTGCATTTGTTTATCCTTTTTTAAATTTATAATTTTCTTGCACTTAAAACAATTCGCTTTGTTTGAAATGTTTTTGACGTTTTTTTTTTTTGAAAAATATCACAAAAAATAATTTTTTTGTTATAATTTTTAGCACATTTTTAAAAAATTTTTTTAGAAATTTATTATTTTACTTCATTTTGTAATTTTTTTAAGTTTTTAATAAAAGTATATATAATATAAATTAAAATTTTTGCTTTTTTTATGATTTACTATATTTCAATATTTATTAAGAATTTCCTTAATTGAAAAGATAAAATTTCTAAATAAAAAATATGTATAATTTTTCTTGAATAAAACAAATGCCAAATAGCGGCCAGTGTTCAATTTTTCGAACAGTACTTTCCAGGCTCGCGAACAAGCTAGCTCAAATCTTAAAACCTACTTGAATTTTTTAGGCTCTAATTATCCTAAATCTTATAGCTTTGTCAAAAATTAAAATGTTTTTTTCTTTGGCCGAAAATGGGTATACATATATATTATAGAATTAACAAAAACGTTTGGCATTTTTATGGAAAATGAATTTGGTTTCGTTTAATAGTGAAATGAGAAATTCTTATATTATGTACAAAAGAGAAAAACAGGCAAAAAATATTCAAACGCTCGCAATCTTAAATCGTAATATACCCATTTTAATATGCATTTCAATCAAAGATTATCTAAGAAATTAAAACACTCCCAGCATGTGAACGATTTTTTTTTGCAACTTTAAAAATTTAAATTTTACTATTTAAAAATGATTGGGTCCGGATTAACAATACCATACAGTATTTAAAAATTATTCGCCGTGCGCCCATCATGTTATGGGCCTTTTCACTAGTTTATTAATAAATTAATTAATACAAACTTATAGAAAACAAACTAATATATACTTTAATAATTTAATTACAAACAAACATTTAATGGAAAAAAATTTAAATAAAATTAAAATAATAACTAAAAATAAAATCTAAGAAAAATTTTTGAACTAAAAATTAAAACTATAGAATTAATTTCTGGTATACTTTACTTTAGGTACATTGTCCCATTGCCTTGAAATTTTATATAAAGGCACCTAATGACGTCATCTATATTTCATAGTACATGACCTTTGGCGCAAAGGTAATTTAAAAGTCAAATTGATTATTTTAAAATGTTGCTAACATTTTGTAGTATTTAAACCGTTATATCTTCGTCTACGATAATATGCAGGAACCAATTTTTCACAACATTATGGGACCTACTATTGTCTTTAATAAATATCTTGTTTCAATTTAATCAGTGGTACCGTTTCTGAGATACTGCAGTTGAAACGGAAAATTTTGGTATAAAAAAAAATATTTTACTAGATTTTCTAGAAAGCACTATACTTTATAAATTTTCAGAGACACCCTATAGTATTTTTATAGTGTTAGAAAGGTCTCTTTCCAATGATATATCAAAAATGTGGTACTGCTTGTTAAATAGACCCATCAGAGGTTAGAAATTCGAAATTGAACAAAAATTTTAATAAAAAATACAATTTTATACTTTACATGTTTAAATGACGAAAAATATCTAAAAATTGTTAGATCTATAAAAATCGTTGTAGTCCCAAAACATAGGTTTGTAAACAATCCTTAAGATGATATACTAAAAATTAGTACAGGTTGTCTCATTTGAGTTATTCAATATTTCATTTTAAAATGTTTGAGTACAAATGTTTTTCTCCCTTTCTTTCTCTTTCTGGGACGCCCTTATTGGTTATTCTGGTCTTTTTCGTTTTTGAATTATGGAAAAATGTTTGGGTAGAATGATAGAAAAAGTCAATTTTTGATATAAAAATGTGAATTAAAATCATATTTTATCAAAATCTTTCATACTATGTAAATACTTGTATATATACGAGATTCTGAATTAGAATGTATTTTAGAGTTGCTTTCAAGTTGCATAAAGTAGTAAAAAAATGTTGGATTTAAAGGAAATGAAAATAAAAAGCTTGTTTTTTATAATAGCAAATGTACCTATCTACCTTCCTTTAAATATGTGTAGAGGAAAAAAAAAAAATAAGACTTAAAATAAATTTTTTTAACATTCTAGTTTCAAAAGAAAAAGAATTACAATTTTTTTTTGTTTTTTTGTTTTATACGCAAATGTAAATGTATTAAGAAAAATTTTTATATGAAAATAAAAAACAGAAAAAAATTTTTTATTTTAAAACCTACAGAGCATCTTTAAAAGTCAAAAGAAAAAAATTCTGCATTTAAAAGAAATGAAAATAAAAAACTTGTTCTTTATAATAGCATGCTAATATAAAAATATGGTCTCTTCTGAATAAATATATATTTGTGTTTTTCTACTTTATGAATTTGTAGAAGAAAAGAGAAAACAAAATTCATTAATTAACTGACCACATGTTGTATAAGATATTTTTTATTTTTTAATTAAGAATGTTCAAAAAATATATATAAAAAGAAAGCAAACAACAAATCAAAAATATGGAACTGATTAAACTAAAGATATACTCTTTACTCTTGATATGCATGTAAAGCAATTATATTTCTTTAATTTAAATATTCGACGCTATACTTCATTAACCTAAATATTTTGCGCACTCTGCCGCGTAAAGCCAATTGAAACATGACACATGTGGAAAGATTGAAATCATGTGGGATAAGAAAGCTGAACAAAATTGAATGAAGTCTAATAAAATAAAATTAAAACAATATTTAAGTCAATAGGATTAAATAAAGAATTATAAAAGGGAATTAGAAAATTTAAGAATAGACTTTAATTGTCGTTTCTTTATTTATAGGTAGGAATTTTTGTAAATAGTTCTTTGGTTATTAAAAATAGAAAAAACTTTATTTACAGAGCAACACTTTGGAGCTTTTATTTTATTTCTAATTCCTGAACAAAAAATTAAAAAGATATATCTTATAAAACGACAACTTAGTCAACAAAGTGAAAAAATGGAAAAATTATATTTCACGTTTACAGTAAAGGCATTAGATGATGGAAAAACGAATATGATTTGTATAACCTCAATTATAACTGAAGATGGTAAAAGCTATATATTGCCAAAAGAACATCAACCTGATGCACAACATCCGAGTACTTCAGGATCTGCAGTTTATGCAAATATCAAAAATACATTAAAAAAAAGACATCAAACAAGAAATGTGTGGATTAATGTAACTGAAAATATGAAAGAAGCATACTGGGATGCTGATGGAACTGTTGTTATTAGGGAGGTGCATACCCAGAAGAGACTACTTTTAAAAATAAAAATGAAAATAATATAAGTATGTCAGAAAATTCAATAGCAGACCAAATTGCAAAGGCTTTTCAAATGATAATTAACAATCAAAAAAGTAATGAAAGACCAAGCCTAAGGAAATTGTCAGAAAAATTTGTGATTGAAAAATACAGTGGAAAAGGTAATGCTTATGAGTGGTTAAAGGTTTTTGAAAAGGAATGTGAAAGATTAGATATTACAGAAAACAAAGAAAAAAGAAAATTTTTGCACTCAAAATTATTGAAATTAAGAAAGAATAAAATAAATATTTCAAATCAGGATAATCTAATAACAATTAATGGTGTGAAGAAAACAAATGGTTTGACAACTTTAAAAATAAAAATCTTTGAAATTGAAAAGAATGTGGAAGTTTATATAATAGATGATAAGAATTTTTAATATGAATTTTTAATTGGATTAGATATGATAAGGATATTCAGATTAATTCAAGATGAGAACTTAAAAATATCTCAGAATGATATTTTATATCTACAAGAGGAAAATGAAATTGAAAAAGTTTCTGATGAAAATAAAAATAATGAAAAAATAGAAGAAACTTCTAACAATAAAACACTTCTAATAAAATAAAGTTAAAGCATTATTTAAGTCGATAGGATTAAATAAAGAATTATAAGAGGGGATTAGAAAATTTAAAAATAGACTTTAACTACGTTGCTAGGCGCGTCATTCATTTATGTTACTTCTACAGGTCTCCAAACTCTAGTGAACTGGAGTCTATTTCGGAGATTGAAAATTTCACCAACCAGATTAATGAAATTTTGGACTTAAACCTAGAATCTGAAATTGTTGTGGCTGGTGATTTAAATATCCATAATAGAAACTGACTTCACTACTCCAATGACAATTTTCTCAGTCAAAATTTAATTGGGAACCAAGTTGATCTTTTCGCTTCATTATTTCATCTTACTCAACTTGTTAAAAATCCCACTAGAATTTCTGACCGTGTAGACAAGGTTGATCATCAAAACATTATCAACAAAAGTTCTTGCACAACAGACGGTTGAGAAGGTAACTTTTGCATCTTCCCAAAAATAGCAAATCCCTTTGGACCTTTGTTAAGAGCCTTAAGTGTAAAAGTGGCAGTTCCTCGTTTCCGCCTTTGGTTGATAACAATAACTAAATTGTATACGATTCCAAAGAAAAAGCAGATTTATTTGCCAAAAATTTCGCCTCCAACTCATCTTTGCCCCAGTCAACACAATGCATTCTTTTCGAAGTTAACTGGTCATTAGGTATAATTATTTTTTTAGATTTATTGAGTAAAAAATTGTTTTTTATTTATACTTTTTGTCCACAAAATAATTTTATTAATATTTTATTTTTATAATTGTTAAAATATTATATTCATTTTTTGCTGTATATCTATATTATATTTTATTAATTATTAGTATTTATATTACTATTAAGCATTAAATTGTATTCGCCCTGATGATGGCAGTGATGGCGAAATATATATAGGCTTAATAAAAAAATAAATAAAATATAATATATAGACCAAAAAATAAAGATAATATTTTAACAATTATATTAAAAATACAAATTACAAAAAATACAATATTAATAAAATTATTTTGTGGACAAAAAGGATAAATAAACAAGTAAATGTAGCAGTTAGTCGATGCAACCGACTTATTTATACCCTACACCTAAAAAATTCAAATTAAATTAAAAATCCATAAGTTATTTTAGTTAGGTATTTAATATAAGCTAAAAAAATAAATGCTTTTACAACCTTTGTACAAAATTTCGAATCTCTATCTTTATTAAATTCGAAGACGGGCTTGTTAGGTCTTGGAAGGAGTGTGAAGGCACCGGACCACCTCTCCAATTCATCCCAAACTTTAGAGACATTGTCAGAACAGGGTAGAATACTCTTATATCAAATTTCAAGTTTTTATATTTATTAATTTCGAAGATATGCTTAATCGGTCTTGGGAGTTGTTTGGGAGATACCCGAACAACCATTGCAATTGATCTGAAATTTTAGGCAAATCAGGGATTCAGCAAACAACACTCTCGTATCAAATTTGCAGTTTCTATCTTTATTAATTTCGAAAAAATGCTTTTTCGGTTTTGGGAGTTGTATGCGAGGTACCCGACCAACCACTCCAATTCATCTCAAATTTAAGGCAAATGAGGGATTCAGGAAACACCACCCTCGTATCAAATTTGACGCTTTTATCTTTATTAATTTCTAAGAGATGTTTGTTCGGTTTTGGGAGTTGTGTGGGAGGTAACCGAACAGCTCCTCCAATTCATCTCAAATTTTGGACAAATCAGGGATTCAGGAAACAACACCCTAGTACCAAATTTGAAGTTTCTATCTTTATTAATTTCAAATATATTGTTGTTCGGTTTTGGGAGTTGTGTGGGAGGTACCCGAACAACCACTCCAATTCATCTCAAATTTTAGGGATATAAGGGATTCAGGAAAACACATCCCCGTAAAAAATTTTAAGTTTCTATCTTTATTAATGTCGAAGATATGCGTATTTGGTTTTGGGAGTTGTATGGGAGGTACCCGAACAGCTCCTCCAATTCATCTCAAATTTTGAACAAATCAGGAATTCGGGAAACAACATCCAAGTACCAAATTTGAAGTTTCTATCTTTATTAATTTCGAATATATGCTTGTTAGGTTTTGGGAGTTGCATGGGAGGTACCCGAACCCATGGACCGATTTTGTGCAGAATCGATCTTAGCCTTCCTTTCGTAATTAGTAACTATACTATATAAACTTAATCAAGATAGCTTCACTAGTTTTTGAGTAATCGTGCGAACGGACAGACGGACATCGCTAAATCGACTCAGGAGGTGATCCTGATTGAGAATATATATACATGTCCATATCTAACTCGCTTCCTTTTAGTGGTTACAAACACCATACAAAAGTTAATATACTCTATATTTAATGTGTAAGGTACAAAAAACAATTTTTTACTCAATAAATCTAATAAAGATATTCCACAAACTTACGGTTGAAAAAATTCATAGTATTTTTTTCTTATAAATATAAAAATCATGTATGGTTTTTTAAAAAATATAAAGTGAAATTAAAAAATATTTTTTTATAGAAATGGCATTTAGAAAAGCGTTGAAAATGCAAGAGATAAAAGTTATAATTTAAAATGAATGGAATGAAGATCGAGATGGAAACAGTTTTTATTACTGCATTACCACCAAACAATGTTGATGTTCTTACAGATAAAGAATTTATTGGCGATGGCCTTATTCCGACCAACCGATAATGTAAGCATTCTATTTTTCCACTAACTATGTGTTATGACATAATATATCTTGTTTTTGGGAAAATGTAACAAAAGAACTAGCTGGCACATTCGAATACACAACTGATACCTGTTTACTGAATTTTGATGTAGATGTTGAACTTGAAAGAGATGATATTGCAGAAGAAGATCAACCATCAACATATAAAGCTTCTGAAACCAAATTCAAAATGCTCTGTAAGTCATTGAGGTTCACCAAAGGCGGTGAACCAAAATGGAGCCATAAAGGGAGTCGTAACAAAAAGATTTGTTCAATAAATTAGGAAACAAGTCGCCATTAGAATTATTTCAACTAGTTTTCGATAAAGAAATTTTTGAATTAATTGTCAATGAAACAAATAAATATGCCAAACAAAAGAAGAGTGGTTTTTGTTTAGATATATTCCCTACAGACGGTTCCTTGGCATATTGTCAAGATATCAGACGTTACCATCCATCGATTATTACTGGTCAAAGCAACCATCTCTGGGTATAGAAATTGTAAAGCAAAGTATGTCACGAAATAAATTTAAAACCATAAAAACCTTTTTACATTTTTGTAAAAGCTTTTTACATTTTGATAATGATGAACTAGATAAGAACGATAAACCGGCAAATGTAAATTGCTATTTAATTTCATGCATATTTTAATTTATATTTGTTTGTTTAGGTGCGACCATTGTTTGGTGTCGTAAATAGGAAATTTAATCAATTTGGAGTTTGGAGTGAGAAGCTTTCTATAGATGAACAAATGGTGCCTTATTTTAAGCGGCAGTTTTGTAAAATGTACATTAGAAATAAACCAATCTGTTTTGGTTATAAATTATGGTGGTTATGCTCTTCTGATGGATATTTATTTTAGTGCATTCCAAGAGTGACTGTTATAATAGACTGATTGGTTTAGGTGCAGATGTTGTACTTCGACTACTTGAAAATGTTGAACAACCAAATCAACACAAAGTTTACATTGACAACTTTTTTACTTCTTATTATTTGATGTGTTTGGTCAGTGAAAACATTTTCATGTCACGGGAACAACTCGAGCTAAATGAATAATAAATGCACCATTAAAAAGAGGTAAACAATTACAGCGCGGTGAACATGATTATGTATTCAATACCAGAAACAAATTGTTATTCTGTCGATGGTCTGATAATAAAGAGGTTACAATTTGTTCTAACTGTGACAACGAAAATAGTCAAACTTTGGAAGAAAGAAAAGAAGGATTATATCAATTATGATCAACCGTTACTTTTGCATCACTACAACTATGACATGGGTGCTGTCGATTTACATGACAATGCCGTTGCAAATTATCGTACCAGCATCAGATCAAAAAAGTGGTATTGGCCGTTTTGGATTTCTTTTTTGAGCTGCTCAGTAGTAAACGCAAGGAAGCTAGCCCGTTTTATAGCAAAATATAAAAATGAAAAACCTATACCACAAAAAGTTTTTACATCTGAAAACCTACTATTGACATGTGCAGAAGAATCTTCTCAAGATTCTCAAGAAGAATATCAACCTTACAATTTACCAACAGTATCAGGCACACATGTTGTTGTTTAACAAGAAGAAGAAAAATATCGCTGATGTCAACTAAAAAAATGTGGCAAGACAACCAAATTCATGTGCAAGAATTGTAATATTTATTTGCATACAAAGAGTTTTGAAAAATATCACGAAAAATAATTTTTTTGTTATAATTTTTAGCACATTTTTCAAAAATTTTTTTAGAAATTTATTATTTTAGTTCATTTTGTAATTTTTTTAAGTTTTTAATAAAAGTATATATAATATAAATTAAAATTTTTGCTTTTTTTTTGATTTTGCGGCTAACTATATTTACTATATTTTAATATTTATTAAGAATTTCCTTAATTGAAAAGATAAAATTTCTAAATAAAAAATATGTATAATTTTTCTTGAATAAAAAAAATGCCAAATAGCGGCCAGTGTTCAATTTTTCGAACAGTACTTTTCCAGGTTAACCGTTAATTATTCGCCGTGCGCCCATCATGTGATGGCCCTTTTAATAAATTAATTAATAAAAACTTATAGAAAACAAACTAACATATACCTTAATAATTTAATTACAAACAAACATTTAATGAAAAAAAATTTAAATAAAATTAAAATAATAACTAAAAAAAAAATCTAAGAAAAAATGTTTGAACTAAAAATTAAAACTATAGAATTAATTTCTGGTATAATTTACTTTAGGTACATTGTCCCATTGCCTTGAAATTTTATATAACGGCACCTATATTTCATGACGTCATCTATATTTCATAGTACATGACCTTTGGCGCAAAAGTAATTTAAAAGTCAAATTGATTATTTTAAAATTTTGCTAACATTTTGTAGTATTTAAACCGTTAGATTTTCGTCTACTATAATATGTAGGAACCAATTTTTCACAACATTATTGGACGTACTATTGTTTTTAATAAATATCTTGTTTCAATTTAATCAGTGGTACCGTTTCTGTGATACTGCAGTTGAAACAGAAAATTTTGGTATAAAAAAAAATATTTTACTAGATTTTCTAGAAAGCACTATACTTTATAAATTTTCAAATACACCCTATAGTATTTTTATATTGTTAGAAAGGTCACTTTACAGTCTTTCCAATGATATATCAAAAATGTAGTACGACTTGGTAAATAGACCCGTCAGAGGTTAGAAATTCGAAGCTGAAACAACAATTTTAATAAAAAATGCAATTTTATACTTTACATGTTTAAATGACGAAAAATATCTAAAAATTGTTAGATCTATAAGAACCGTTGTAGTCTCAAAACATAGGTTTATAAACAATCCTTAAGATGATATACTTAAAATTAGTACAGGTTGGTTGTGTCATTTGAGTACAGAGTGCTTAAAACAAAAAAAAATTTTTTTAATATGCACTTTATTCAATATTTCATTTTAAAATGTTTGAGTACAAATGTTTTTCTCCCTTTCTTTCTCTTTCTAGGACGCCCTTATTGGTTATTCTGGTCCTTTTCGTTTTTGAATTATGGAAAAATGTTTGGGTAGAATGATAAAAAAAGTCTATTTTTGTTATAAAAATGTGAATTAAAATCTTATTTTATCAAAATCTTTCAGACTATGTAAATACTTGTATATATACGAGATTCTGAATTAGAATGTATGTTTTAGAGTTGCATTCAAGTTGCATAAAGTAGTAACAAAATGTTGGATTTAAAGGAAATGAAAATAAAAAACTTGTTCTTTATAATAGCAAATGTACCTAGTACCTTCCTTTAAAAGTGTGTAGAGTAAAAAAAAAATAAAATAAGACTTAAAATAAATTTTACAGTTGTCTTTGTCAACTCTTAGATACCCGTACGAACCGTTAGTATGTTCACAGTCTGTCAATCTGCTTACAATATTATTTTTTTAATATTTTAGTATTTTAAAATAATTTGGGTGAATTTATGGTTGTATGAACTATGGGTTGTACATATATTCAAACTATATGTTTATACATTCTTCAAAAGCAGATTCTAACCTTCCACATAACGATTATCAATCCAAAACTTTTTCAAATATTCTATAGTACCATTTAATACTAAGCAGTAAATGTATATTAAATTTACTTAGTACAAAATAAAATGTAATTTTAAATATTATATTATATTAATGCGCACATAGTATATTTATATTGTTATAAGTATATCGCCATACATTGCAATATTTCTTTAAAAATATTTCCATTCATAGAATAATTTCTTATAAGTACAATAAAATACATATACATATGTATGTAAATACGGCGCTATATAATATACATCTATACTCTTATTCATCAGTGACATATACGATATTTAAATAAACATGATATTATATAAGTATGTATGTATATCAATATCATATAAATAAAAATTCTGCAGGCAACCGTTATGTTGTTTATTTATTTACATTTTTTTGTACTACCCATTATTATATCCTCAACAATTTCAAATTATCGATTAAAACAAAATACAAAAAAATCGTTAAAGAAATTTGTTAGAAAATTTGAAAAAATCAAGTAACACTTTCGTCAATTATAAAGTAACCCTATATTATTAAAAAAGTTGTTAACAGAAATAAGGGTATAATGTTGAAGCTTTAATTTTTATGTATTACTTCAAAAAATTTTTAACAGGTGTTCAAGTTACAGGTGTTTAAAAATAGGAAATTTTCAGTTTTTGACTCCTTACAGCTCCTAAACGGGGGGTGATACAAAAAAAATTTCTGAAATGACTCACACTTATTTTCAAAGAACTACATATATATATATATATGATATACATGTTTATATATACATGTTTGTAAAGCTCATAATAGCATCTATCGTTTGGAATTTTCAGACTGAAGATATACCTTATAGAACTTGTGTTATAACAATTTAAATTTAGAGATTTTTCGAACTTTGAGGGGCCGTAGCTCCTTAACGGGTGTGGTTACAGAAAAATAATATTATCATAAAATTAATATTTTTATGATATCTATCAGCAGTTACAATTTCATGGCTCTATTTCAAAAAAATTGTGGAGACCTAAAAGTTGAGCTGTTGAGTTGTGGAGACCTAAAAGTTGTTCGGGAGCTACCCGAAGTTTTAGTCAAAACTCAACCAGAAAAAATAGGGAACCTACAAATTGCTAGCATAATATTTTGTGTAAATTTCAAGATTTTAGCTTTCTTAGTTTTTGAGTTAGCGTGCTGACGGACGGACGGACGGACATGGCTTAATCGACTCAGAATTTGATTCTAATCTGATCCATATCTTTGAAGGTATATCTAGCTCGCTTACTTCGAGGTGTTACAAACGGAGGAGTAATTTTATTATACCCGATACTTATCGTACGTGGATTAAGAATTAAAATTTTTTTTCCTTCTTTTTGTTTTATACGCAAATGTAAATGTATTAAGAAAAATATTTTATATGAAAAAAAAAAACAGAAAAAAATTGTAAAACTAGAATGTTAAAAAAATTTACTTTAAGTCTTATTTTTTTTTTTTTTTTTTACACAAATTAAAGAAATACAATTTCTTTACATCCCCCCCTTTTGGGAAGAAATTGCACAATTTATTATTATTATCTTTTTTTTTTTTATTTATTTTTTTTTTATTAAGTTTTTTCATTTTCTTTTTCTTATGTATCTCCATCTTGTGCTTCTATGATATGAGCTGGAATGAGTTTTGTGATATGAAAACTGCTAGACTCTTGCCCACAATTTCGTACGGTCCAATTTTTAATTCATCCAATTTTTTTCTGTTCAATTTGTTTCCATTTTGTACATATACCCAATCTCCAATGTTGAACTTGAGGTATTTTCGGTTTTTATCAAATAGTCTTTTGTTATAATTATGAGATTTAATCGTATTTTCTAATGCTACCTCTTTGTCTTTTATACAATTGTCTTCTGTTTTTTTATGTTTTAGTTCACTTGATAAAATCGTTACATCTGTGCCATACAATAGATATCGTGGTGCGAAACCAGTAACTGAGTGTTCGGTGGCGTTGTATTTATTGACACATTTTTTTGCTATTGTAGCCCAAGCTACCTTTTTATTTTCCTCATTTATTTTACATATAATTTTGTTTACCAAAGTTGGAGTTAGTCTTTCATTTAATCAATTTGCAAACGGTGTGTTAACCGCAGTAAAGACCATTGGTATTAATTTTTTATTTAAAAAACTTTTAAATTCTTTTGAGTTTATTCCAGGGTATTGGTCAGTAAGTAACATACCAATATCCTCTGTTTGTGATATATTAGTGACTAGTTTTATAAAATCATTCGCATTCTGGTCATCTATATAATTCATTGCAAAGTCTGTAAGTTTATATTTCTTTAATATGTTACGTGGTATTCGTTGGAATATTGCTGGCGATATTTTTAGTCCAAAAGGGAGGACGGTCCATTGAAAATGTCCTTCTTGTGTCACGAAACTTGTTTTTTTCTATCTTGAATTTTTAGAGAGATTGACCAAAAGGCAGAGCTTATATCCAGTGTTGAATAAACTTTACAATTTCTTGTTTTTATCATTAGGTCCGCAATCAGTGGAAACGGCTGAGATTGAGGTACTACGATTTTATTGAGGTCTTTGAAATCTATACATAGCCTGTATTTTTTATTGTTTTCCTTTTTGAATGCTAAAGTTACTGGTTCGGCAAATGGGCTGTATGATTTCTCTATAAGGTTTTTATCTAATAATTTTGGTATTTTATCTCTTTTTTATCATCAATTGTGCATTTGCAAGGCCTCTTGCTACAATATTTGTCCATTAATAGGTTTATTCTTGCTTCATATTGCTTAACTGTGCCAATATCATATTTATCTTTTGCAAAAATTGATTTATATTTATCAATTAGTCTATTTATTTCTGATTTTTGATTATGATCTAGGTGATTTATTTTTATCTCAAAATTTTCTTCTTCTACCTGTTCATTAAAGTTTATTTCATATTCTTTTAATGTGTTATTTTGTTGTCAAACCATTTGTTTTTTTCACACCATTAATTGTTATTAGATTATTCTGATTTGAAATATTTATTTTATTCTTTCTTAATTTCAATAATTTTGAGTTTATCAAAGAAACATTAGATCCTGAGTCGTATATTCCAAATACTTTTAATTTATTTTCTAATAATAGTTTGACTTTTATTAATGGTGTAATTAATAGTTTTTTTGATCGGTGTTATTTAATTCAGCTTCAATTACTGAATTATTTACATTTTTAATTTGATTTTTCTTCCTTTATCATTTTCATTTGTTCTAAACCAGCGTATTGATTCAGAATGATAGCGATTTTTTTTGTTTAAGCCTTCACAAACTCCGCATGGCTTTTTATCTTCAATTTTTGATTTATAGTCAGACCTTAAAGTTTTTTATTGCCAAAATTTTTATTATTTGCTAAGTGCTCCATTCTTCCAATATTATTGAACAAATCTTTTTCCAGTATTTCTTCTCTGTTTATTCTGTAAGAAATATAATCTGGTAAACCAGCTGCAATTATGTCAATCATTGTTCCTTGATCTATTGAGGTTCCCACTTCTAGCATAAGCTTTTCTTTCTTTAGTGCATATTCCAGTAGAGAACCTGTTTGATACTTGAAGGATAAAGCTCACTTACTACTTGACCAGCCTTTGTTAGCATATGTAGTGTAAAAATTTTCTTTTCAGGTATCCCATTCAGAATTTAAAGTATATTTTATCATCATAGCACTGTACCAGTCTAAGCATGATCTATCCAAATAAACTTTTAAAATTTAAATTTTTTCTTCGTTTTCTGCAATATCTAATCTTGCACATTCTTTTTCAAAAACCTTTAACCACTCATAAGCATTACCTTTTCCACTGTATTTTTCAATCACAAATTTTTCTGACAATTTCCTTAGACTTGGTTTTTCATTACATTTTTGATTGTTAATTATCATTTGAAAAGCCTTTCCCATTTGGTCTGCTATTGAATTTTCTGACATACTTATATTATTTTCATTTTTGTTTTTAAAATTAGTCTTTTCTGGGTATGCACCTCCAATAACCACAGTTCCATCAGCATCCCAGTATGCTTCTTTCATATTTTCAGTTACATTAATCCACACATTTCTTGTTTGATGTCTTTTTTTTAATGTATTTTTGCATAAACTGCAGATTCTGAAGTACTCGGATGTTGTGCTACAGGTTGAAGTTCTTTTGGTACTATATAGCTTTTACCATCTTCAGTTGTGATTGAGGTTATACAAATCATA
Source organism: Poecilobothrus nobilitatus (assembly GCA_947095535.1). Lineage (NCBI taxonomy): Eukaryota > Metazoa > Arthropoda > Insecta > Diptera > Dolichopodidae > Poecilobothrus > Poecilobothrus nobilitatus. The sequence goes on from OX352773.1 coordinate 118,456,812, forward strand.
TTAGTTTTCCCATCATTTAATGCCTTTACTGTAAACGTGAAATATAATTTTTCCATTAGTAGTTATACTATGAGAGTTCTGTGACATTTTTTATCAGGGAGAAAAAAACCAAACAAAAAAAACAATAACAAAAAAAAATTTTTTGTGTTTGCCGTTGGTAAAACATTTTTTATATGAAACAGAAAAAAACAATAACAAAAAAAAATGAGATAAGAAATTAAAAAAGTCTAAAAATGACGTCAGGGAATTTCTTGACTAAAATATAAAATATATATCAAGAAAATTTATACAAGAAAAAAACGAAAAATGATATGATGAATGAAATAATAAGAATTTTAGAACGCGGGCTTTAATTAAAAGAAAGATTACGTCAGAAGATTCCCATTGTTGTTAGAAATAATGCTGATAAGGATTAGAATTAAAAATTGAGGAATTTAATTTTTCGTCAGGGTTTCCAATAATAAATAAAACAAAATTTTTTCGTTATAAATGAAAAATTGTGAAAATTTTACATTTTGCGGTTTCTCTTTAAACAAATAAAAGTTCTTATCAGTCAAAATATTCTCTAATTTGTAATGCTTTAATCTTTAATCTTTAAAATATCGTTAGAAATTTTTTTATTTTTTTTGAAATGAATTTGTATGCAAATTGAAAAGGTATAAATAAACAGTATTTAAATAATTGAATTCAGTAAATGTGTAATACTTTAACTTAAAATAATGTAAATTCGTGAAAATTTTATATTCTTAATTTTTAAAATTTGGTAAGCGTTTTAATTAGAAAAATTAAAAATTTGGCTTTGAAAGATATAAACAAAAAACATAAAAGCAAAAAAATAAAAAATATATAAAAAAGTGTTCTAAATATATTAAGATATTAGAGCAGTCACTTCAAAAATCAAAAAAAAATAGTGAAAAACAACAAATAACAAATACTTTAGCTATTGCTAAAGCACTCAAGTATAAAATTAAACAAATAATTAAAAAACCAATCAAAAGAAAACTCGTAAAATGTAAGACTATCAATAGTGCATTAAAAAATCGAGTACAAACTTTTGTTGTAGGAAGTTTACTTTCAAAAGACCTTTTAGAATTTTTAACTTTAAGCGAAAAATATTTTAACAACAGAATAAAAAAAGTTTTAGCAAGTGAACCGTTTATTAAAGTAAATACAGTTTTTGTGGAATGTTTATAAAATCATCTAAAGAGGAAATAATTGTAAATACATAAATACAAAAAATAATGTAATATCTAGAGATACTAATTTAAAAGAATGGTATGAAAATTATGTTAAGAATACAGTATTGGAAAAATTAGAAGAGTTTCAAGAGAGGGATTCCGGTTGGTCTTTGAAAGAAGTTGTTAATTTGGTAATAAATATAAATTATTATACACCGTTACTTGGATCTTCATATATAGATTTACCCGAAGAAATTAAAAAGAAAAAGGCATGTATTAATATTCAAAATACAGATAACTGTTGTTTTGCGTGGGCTATTATATCAGCTCTTTACCCAATTAAAAATACATCAGCTTTAAACCCAAGACGTCCAAGTAGTTACCCTCATTTTTCTACAATTTTAAAATTTGATGGAATTACTTTTCCAATAAAAAGAGTTGATTTAAAAAAATTTGAAAAAATTAATGATATTAGCGAAAATTTATACGAACTGCAGAAAAAAAAAAATTTTTTAAATATTACCAATTAGATTAACAGAAAATAGGAAACAAAAACATGCTAATCTATTGGTAATTCAAAATCAATATGAAAATAATGATGAAGATGAAATTCTTGAACCAGTATTTTATCATTATGTTTGGATTAAAAATCTTTCAAGACTTTTGAGCAAGCAAAAATCAAAGCGTAACGGAAAAATATTTGTATACGATCGCTATCTTCATTATTTTCACAAAAAAGATCTTTTAAATAGTCATACAGAACATTGTAAGCAATTAAATGAGTATAAAGTTTCTTTTTCAAAAGAAAAAACTGTAAAATTTAAAAATTTTAAAAATCAACAAAAGATTCCATTTGTCATTTATGCGGACTTTGAATGTATTCTGAAACCAGTATCTAATATAACTCATAATACTAAGCAATACCAACAACATATAGCACACAACGTAGGATATTATTTTAAAACTTCTTACAATGATACGTTATCATTTTATGATAGCTATAGAGGTTCAAAATGTGTGGAATGGTTTAGCAAAGAATTACAACGAATAGCTCATGAGGTGGAAACTGTTTTTTCAAATTTGAAACCTATAACAGAATTATCTCAACAACAAATTGAAGAATTCATGTTGACTAATATTTGTCATATATGTGAAAAAGAAATTTTGAATACGGATATAAAAGTTAAAGATCATTGTCATATAACTGGTAATTATAGAGGGGCCGCTCATCAAAATTGTAATCTCAATTTTAAAAATTCTAATACAATTCCAGTAGTTTTTCATAACCTTAGCAAATATGATGCTCATTTAATCATAACGGACATATGTGCTAGTATTGGTGGTACAGTCAAAATAATTCCAAATAATCAAGAAAATTACATTGCTATAATTAAATTTATTAAAAACAGTAGAATAATATTTAAATTCATAGACTCATTTCGTTTTATGGCTTCATCTTTAGATAAGTTATCATCTTATTTGAGTGAAAACAACATTTTACGAACTCAATTTACAAATATTAGCGATGATAAATTGAAGCTATTAACAAGAAAAGGAGTTTTTCCTTATGAATATATAAAAAACTGGTCAAATCTTGATGAAACAAATTTACCTACAAAAGACCAATTTTATAGGTCTTTAAATAAAACGCATATAAGTTTTGAACATGAATATGCTAAAAAGTTTGGAATGAATTTAAAATACAAAATTTGGGGGAATATAGCGATCTTTATTTAAAAGTGGATGTACTTTTGCTTGCTGAAGTATTTGAAAATTTTAGAGAAACTTGTCTCGAAAATTACGGTTTAGATGCAGCTCACTATTTTACTGTACCTGGTTTAGCGTGGGATATATTATTAAAACTCACTAAAATAGAAATATATTTAACACATAACGTTGATATGTTGATGTTTATTGAAAAAGGAATTAGAGGAGGACTAGCACAATGCTCAAAAAGATATGCAGAAGCTAACAACAAATATCTACCTCAATTATGATGATAAACAAGATTCTACATCTCTGATGTATTATGATATAAATGCTATGTACTCCTGGGCAAAGTTGCAATATTTACCCTACAAAGATCTTGAATGGATAGAAGAATTAAACAATTTGGATATTAATATTCCAGATGATTCACCATTTGGATATATATTGGAGGTAGATTTGGAATATCCATCTATAATACACGATAGACATAAAGATTTACCAATGGCACCAGAAAAACTAAGTCGTCCAGGATTTAATGAAATCAAAATGTTAGCTACTTTGTACAAAAAGAAAAATTATGTTCTTCACCATCGAAATTTAAATCAGTATATAGCAGAGGGTTTAGTTATTACAAAAATACATCGAGTTATAAGATTTAAACAAACAGACTGAATGAGATCATTTATTGAATTGAATACATTATTAAGAAAAAACGCAAAAAACGATTTCGAAAAAAATTTTTTTAAATTAATATGCAATGCAGTATTCGGAAAAACAATGGTATTTAATTTCAAATAGCTACAATACTTTACCATGGGGGCATTTCAAAATTCCTAAATAATTAAAAAATACCATAAGCTAAATTTGAATAAGAATAAATATAAAAAAAGAAACATAAAAAAAAAAAAAAATCTTTATTTTAAATTTTTATTTCATCTATTTCTCATATAAAATTGACGAATTTCAACAGCCTTTTCTTCATAATAGGCTGATGAGATTATTTTACATACATTTTTTTCTACAGAGCACGTAATACACTCGGGTCAAAATGAGTAATTTCTTAAAAAGACAAGCAGAAGAAAAACGAGGTAACTCTTCAAAATCAAAGATGTCGAGGAAGCTAGAATTTTCTGAAGAGGAAGAGGAAGAGAAGAGTAAATTCTTAAAAACACAAGCAGAAGAAAAACGAGGTAACTCTTCAAAATCGAAGATGTCGAAGAAGCTAGACTTTTCTGAAGAGGAAGAGGAAGAGAACAGCCAAAACTTTATAGACGAACTCAACAATGTAACAAGTGTAAGTAAAATATATTTTGCATTTAGTAAACTTCCTCTGCAGAAAGAGTTCCAAATCGTTAAATTGGAAAGCAGAGAATCAAAGTTTATAGATCAAGATGGAACACCCCTAAAGAGCTTGTATATGGAAAAAACTGACTTCTACTCATATTTCCCCACACAATATGTTAATAAATTTACGAATTCAATAATTAACAATTTGAACGAGAAAATTAATAACGATGAAATTATTTACAAATTCAAAATAATTTCAAATAAAAATAATTATTTTGTTTTAAAATTTTCATATGAAAAAAAAATAAAATTATAAAACAATAATAAAATTTTGTATAACGCTGAATCTTTTGTTTTTAAGATTCTTTTAATGCTAAATTTATAAATAAAAATTTTCTTTACAATTTGCAATTTCTGTTTTTTATTTAATATTTTTTAAAAAATTTTTTTTACATTTTATATTTTCTAAATACTTAACAATTTTCAGATTTTTAAAAAATTTTTAACTTATTTCTTCTTTTGTCGTGATGAAGAATTTTTATTGTAATCTGTTGCAGATTTTTGATTTTTGAATCCAAATTCTGATTTCTCTGAAAACTGTCAAAAAAAAAAAAAAAAACTAGTTATTTTACCATAGATATTTTTTATTAAATACAAAAAAAACTTAAAAAATTATAATAATTATAGAAAAATTTTTTTTGTTATATTGACTTCTGATTTCTTCCCCCCATTTTCTTGTAGATTCCGATAAAGTGTTTACTAATTTTTGATAATCTTTTGAAGATTGTTTATTATTCAAGACGTTTTTTGTTTTATCTATATTATTTTTTGAAATGATTAACGATTGAATGTGAAGGGTAAATTGAATATGTTTCTGATCGATCTCTTCTTAAATACTTTTGAATTGCTTAAATCAGCAATTTTAACAAGTAAACATTTTCCAAAGCTCAAACACCAACATGATTAGAAGAACATCTTTTAGAAGAATGAATTTGTTGATTCTTCAATATTTTTAAACATGTAGAATCACGATTATTCAAATCAAAAACATTATTATTTTTCAACATGTTAATAATCCAAGATTGTTTTTCTTCTCCTTTAACATACATTTTTGTTTGATTGGATATAAAAATTTTTAAAAAATTGATAATATCGCAAAAATGTGTTTTGCCGTCAGACCATTGTAAGCCATGATGATTTTTAGTGAGCCATCTATTTGTATATTTTGCTTTTGTATCTAAATAATGATAACCATAAGGAGATCTTATTATAAAATGTTGAATTTCATCATTTGATGAAAGAATAGCAATTTCTTTTAAAATGAATTTATTATTATTATCTCGAAAACCTTGTATATCAATTATTACATATTCCATTTTTATGTTTCAGAAGAATCAAATTGATTAAATTTAATATATTTATAAAGTTCGTAAATAAAAAAACTTATACTGTAATGTGTAATGCAATCATAAAAAAAAAATTTCAAAAAATACAACAAGATTCCAAGTTTTTTAATGTTTCGTTTTTTATAGATCATTTATTTTTATTTAGAAATTTAAATAATTGTATTTACTTCACCTGTTAACGGTTTAAACTCTACTAAGCGATCATGAATAATGAGACAATAAGCGGTAGTTTTTTCTGGAATTCTTTTGATAGCATCTTCATTTTGGTAGCGGGCATTTTAGCATCTTCATTTTGGTAGCGGGTGTCAATTATAAAAATTGGAGATGAATCTTTAAAATTCTCCCATGAAACTAAAGGTTCTGATGTTTGGTAATTGTAGTAAGCACTTCGAAAATTCGAGTATGCTTCATATGCTAAATCATAACGATTTTTTGAAAACTCTAAATTCATATCTTCAGATGGATATACTTGAGAATTTAAATATACTTTTAAATTAGAAACATCACAATGATTAAATATTGAAGGGTCTTTTGAAAGATTTTCTTCGATATTTTGTTTATCGGTTTGTAGAGCGAAAATAATAAAATGAGGTTTTTCTAATTGTGAAGATGATTTAACATTCCAAATGAAGTGATTTTCTGGCGGTAATGATGGATTCTCGTTTAAATCCCAACTTCTAAAACGCATTTTCATAACAGAACCATTACCAATACTTTTATATAATTGATCTTTTGGTGCATCCATCAAATTAATATGTTGAACTCTCCAGCCTAGTTTTGTAATAGTAATATCCGGCTTCTCAGTAGCATTTGAACATATCAGTGAATTTTTGTTGCTTCCAGCGCGTGTTAATATCAATTCATGTTCTGCATTAGGAATATAGTTTTTATAATCTTCCGCAAATCCTAAAAATCTCTTTAAAGGAACGTAAAAACTGAAATAATGCTCTTCCAACTGAATTGATGCTTTTGGGGACCAACTCGCATTGAATAAAGCACTGCTTTCGTTTTCATTAAGTGAACTATAATTTTTTAACGTTGAAGTTATACCAACCTTATTATTATGATCAATTTCCTTACCATTAAGCGTATAAGCAATTCTCTCAAATAGAAATGGTGCAGCATTATTAACTAGTTCAGTATTTTTAAGAGTCGTTCTATCGTGATTTGATAGATATCCTTCTATATAAATAAATCTTGTGGAAGGTAATATATTTAAATTCTGATTTTGTATTACTATTCTTATATTACTATTGGTGTTTGTATTGGTTATGTTGAAGGGATAATATGTATGCCAGTGAGCACTAATCATAGTTTCATCAAAAACAGGTTCACCAAAAAGGTTCATTAGGTTCAATTTAATTGGTATCCAAGTAATTTTAAATATTGCTGATTTTCGAGAGTTAATTTTTTTTTTGATTTGTAGTGTTGTGTTCCTTCTCCTCCTGCTGACTTTAATACATTGGAATGTGAAGATCGACACTGCGAATATATATAAGAATCTTGATTTTCATTAAACACTAACATTTTAAAACTTTTAAATGCAATCTAAGTGTTATTGTTTCTCCTTGAAAATTAATTAAATTTCCGTTCTGATCGAGTAATTTAATAGTGACAGATCTTACCTGATTAACAGTTACTGGTAGATAAATTACACTTTTAGGAACTTCAATTATTTTATTGCCAGGACTGACATTAATACAAAATTCATGTAAAATGCATGCTTCCATTCCATTTATATATGTTCCGGAGATAATATTACATTATATTCTTACTATATTTACTTTGTTAATATCGACAAAAAGATCTGAAGTATGCAATTTATTAGCTGATAGTATATTTTTGCTGAAGCCTAATAATCCTCCAATAGTATCTTCTCTTGCAAAATCAATTTCTTTATCAGCAAAAATTTCACACTTTAATGTATTATTTTTTGCTCTTAAACTTAATTTTTCCTTATCTGTTTTAGTTATATTTAACGTTTTTCTGAGAATTCTTTCAATATCTTTAATTTCATATGAACCTATTGGAATTATAATAGGTTTATCATCAATAATAAATCTATTATTCTCCTCACCTATATTCAGTATTGAATTATATGTTTGAAAATCTATTAAACCGGCACGTATATTCTTTCCCTTTTAGGTCTATAGGAGGAAAATAATTGGTTGTCAATATAGAAGAGTTCCCGTTTAAAGTTAATGTTATTGACATATCTTTAATTGAAATAATGAGGTATTTCAGAAATGCATCCTGCTTATATAGATTTTAAAGGTTAATTCATCACGATAAAAAAAAAAAAAATTTATCAGAACTTTTTGTTTCTTTTTCTCAAATAGAAAAAAATAACCTTGAGCTTGAACAAAATGTAGGTTAGTTTTTAAATAAAGAAAACATTTTTTTACATTTTTTCATGTTTTATTTACTGATAATTTTTTTTGTTAACAATATGAAATAAAAATTCTAAACATAGATGACCGCAATTATATGAATTAAAGTTTTGATATTTTTTGTAATTATACACAAGATTATCTCCTAAATATTGAATTACTTCTAATGGACGTTTTAAATTTCCAAAACTGTCAAAATATTGTACAATTTGCGGTTTGTTGTAATAAGCTACCCAATGTGTTCCATTTCCAATACAATTATCCAAATTTATTATACCAGTTTCATATTTTCGAGGTTTATGTGCTGGTAATTTATCTCTCATAAAAGCTCCTCGGAAATATTTTAAATATTTTCTTCCAAATTCTTCTATCTCATAATTGTTGAGTGCTCTCTTGGGTAGCTCGTTTAATAAACCATTAATTCAAATTGGATTCAAAAACAGACCTAAACCTTTTTTGTGGGGTTTTAAATGTAATCCTTTTCCTCCTTTTAATGTTATTGCTTCCATCATTTTATTATGACGCTCACTCTCATGTAATTGTTTACGAGCACTTTTAGCATCATTTACATCTTTTACTATACCTACAGCACCGCCAGAAAGTGCTCCAACAGCTGACAAACCAGCAAATATAGGGATTAAAGGTAAAATTCCTCCAATTTTTGGTACCGGAATTATTCGAGGGATATAAAATTTTTTTTTCTGCCCCTTAGAAAACTTTCGAGCTGCATGTAAAGCTATTTTTATAATATTTTAAACTTGAATCTTTAGCTTTAACTCTTTGCCTAGCGTTTTCTGTTAGTATATTGTCAGCTATATGACGCTGATTTTGATCAAAATTTTTGGAATATGCTATATCATGCTCCTGACAAGCTTCATCTAAACCATTAATACCTTTATCACAACGAGATAATCGTTTTGTTAATTTTGTTCCAGCTCCGCAATAATTATAGCCAGGTAAATGTGCTTCAATTGGTAATTTATTAATTAATGAATTAATAACTCCTCTTCCTTTAAAAGTTTTCTTATTACTGTTTAAATATTTATTGCGGAAAAGCATAATATGCAGTTTAGTTTCAAACTAACAATCACTAATCACAAACAATCAAACACTAATCACCTTTAAAACTCATCATAATCATTTAAAAGAAAAAAATCTTTTACTAAGTTAAAGAAATGAAATTTGTAAAAGTAGGTAACGCAGTTAAAGTTCAAAATTTTGATCAAAATTTAAGGGAAAAATATAAAAAACATGGTGAATACTTTCCAGATAGTATAAGAGGATTAATAGTCGGGCCGTCAAATTGTGGTAAAACTAATGCTATGATAAGTATGCTTTTAGATGCTAAAAGGCTTAAATTTCAAAACATATATATTTACTCGAAATCATTACATCAACCTAAATATGAATATTTAAAAAAATTAATCAAAGGAATGGGATATAACGAATTTTCAAATAACGTGGATGTAATTGAACCTTCAGCCTCACTACCGAACTCAATATTTATTTTCGATGATGTAGCTTGCGATAAGCAAGATAGCATACGAAATTATTTTTGCATGGGGCGACATCAAGAAGTTGATAGCTTTTGTTTGTGTCAGTCTTATACAAGAATCCCAAAGCATTTAATTAGAGATAATGCCAACTTTTTTATTATATTCAAACAAGATGATTTAAATTTAAAACATATATATAATGATCACGTAAATTCTGATATGTCTTATAATGATTTCAAAAAGTTGAATGCATGCTGCTGGAATGATAAATATGGTTTTCTATTAATTGGTAAAGACAGCAATTTAAATAATGGTCGTTATAGAAAAAACTTTGATACATTTGCTAAATTTTAGTTAACAAGAAATTGGTTAGCACTTCGTTACTAACTGAACCGGTCATTTAGCAGATAGCAGTTAGCAATTAGCTGTTACCAGTTAGGGGTTAGCGGTTACCAGTTAGCAGTTAGCAATAGAACAGTTCGGTCGTTAATTTGTAGTTAATAACTGAACAGATTAGTGTCCATTTAAAGAAAATGGATGAACCACTTATGAAAGATTTAACTAAAACTCGTAAAAGTGTAAAAACAAAATTCCAATTGAAAGATTTAATTAAAACTGGTAAAAGTTTAAAAAAAAATTTCAATCTTTAAAAATTAAGAAGCTTTCAGAAGATCATAATCGGGAAGAAAAATGTACTCCAATTACAAAGCCATTAAAAGAATTAACAAATATTGTTAAACAACAACGAATTTCAGATATCAAACCGGAAATGGAATGGGTTGATGATAATAATAAAAATTCTAAGTTAATGAGGTCATTTAGGTCGGAAGTTAAAACATCTAGCAACAGAAGTAATACTTACAATGAATTTAGAACTTCAACACCGAATACAATCAAATTTGATAATGATGAATCACCATCAATTTCACCATTTTTGTTTCTAAACAAGTCAGAACTAGATAAGACATATTGACCTTATTTTGATGAATCATTAAATGTGCGAAAACTTGGCAATGCTAATTTTGAAATAGATGAAATTAATAAAAATATTTTGATTGATAAAGAAGTTTTTGAAGGTACTGATGGTCTATATGAATTAATATTAAAAAAGAAACCTCTAAAATATACTGAAAGTGATTTAAGTACGTATCATCACATTATTAACAAAACGAATGCACATAGAAGAAATTATAATCCTTTAGAACAAATTAAAAGAAACAAAGGTTTTAAATTCAAGAATATATTAAGAAAATTATATGAACATGATCATAACACTAGACATAAAAAAGATGGATCAGGTTATACGAAAAAAAATGTACTCAGTTTTTTCATAAATCTTTAACACCAGAAACCCAATTAAATTATACAAATCAATCAAATCAATATGTTTATTGGGATGATCCTAATGAATTAGTTGATAGATTAAGACTTCTAATTGCATCTATGAAATTGTATCTATAATTGAAGAATTGAGAGAAGCAAATATAATTCAATAGTATTTTACATTAGCAATCAGTAAAAACCAAAATGCCACTTGATAAGTTTGGACGTAATACAGCTTCTTCTAGAAAACTGCATACTCAAGGTCCTCCAGGTATAGGTTTCAAACTAACTTCTGAAGGAAATTATAATTTAGATAACAAAACTTTATCAAATGTTCAAGATCCAGATATTTTATTGGAAGAACATTATGAGCAGTAGAAAGAACATTTCAAATTTTTAAAGTTATTTAAAAATTCTCTACAAATTGAAACGAAGGAGTATGGATATCATAGGGATATGTGCCCCTATACATCAGCTAATGAAAGTTTTCCAGATACTTGCCTATGCCATTCAGCAGAACAATACCTGTTACACTGTACCAAATCAATGGAATTATATAAAAGAATAGAAAATAGGTTATAATAAAATTATACATACTTGTAAAATAAAAAATATAAATTTTACAATTTGAACATTAATTGTTTACTTTATTTATTAACCAGTGAAAGAGAGGTATATTTTATTGATGATATTATTTCAAAGATTCCAGATAGTAATCTTTGGAAATTCATTTTCAATCAAAGATTTTCTAATTAGTTATACATAATAATTATGTACATATATTTTTATTTTGTTTAAAAATGATTAAAAGAGAAGTTGTTGAAGAGCTGCATAAGCCTGCACGGAGAAATTTCAAACGACGTAGAGTTATAATTAAATGATTTGATGATCTTTGACAAGCTGATTTAGTAGAAATGGGTTCATATGCTAAAGAGAACAAAGGCTTTAAATTTTTACTAACTGTAATTGATACCTTTTTTAAGTATGCATGGGCAATCTTTATAAAAACAAAAACTGCAGAGAACGTCACAAAAGCAATGCAAAATATTTTCAAACTTCTAAATGGCATCCACAAAATTTGCAAACTGATGATGGAAAAGAATTCTTCAATAAAATATAGATAGTAAAATTTTTGTTAAATGGTTAGGGTTTCCCTCTGATCATAATTCCTGGATAAATAAAAAAGATTTATTAAAAAAATAAAAATTTTTTATTTTATTATTTTAAAATTATTGTCATTTTATTTTGATAAATTATGAAATCTCCATTTGATATGATGATTTTTGTTTTATTGATCGCAAATCAAGTATAGTGTAATCGAATTTATAATCTCCATCTATAATAGGAACTGTTTCCACTTCTCCATTACTTAAAATTCTATCGCTAATATTTCTCGATATTCTAAGCATTTAATTTCAAGAGACTTTAGTTTAAAATTGCTATTATATTCACATCTTATATGGATTTCTTTATTATTATTATCATATTCCAATTGAAAATGTCTGTAAAATATATTTTCAATAGCCTCATCTACAGAAACATATTGAGGTGCTAAGTCAGCTTTATCTTCGGGTAATGGTTCATCTGCTAAAGTAATTATTGATGCTATGGTTGTAGTTTTTACTGCATTTGTTGTTGTTTTGTTTAATTCTGGTGAAATTACATGTTTTAATAGCTGAACTGATAAATTTACTCTCACCGTCTTATTACTTGGAAGAAATATATTAAAGTATGTGCTCCCAAAAGCTATTTCATCTAATCTAATATTAGAAAATGGAGCGGAATTTGCTTGAATAGTTAACAAAAATAATATAAAAAATATAAATGTTGTCATAGTTAATCAAAAGAGTATGATGTATCTTGTTTAAAGGTTAACGAAGAAATGCTTTATTAGAAATTTCAAATATATATCTCTTTTTATTTTCTAGAAATTTCTTTGTTGTGTACAAACTTAACTTGACTTATAATAGAACTCAAATACATAAAGAGCGGTAAAAACTCTCTTCCATCTGAATAAGCTTCCATGTAATCTAAATATTCATCTTTTAAATTTTCAAGTAATTCTCTAAAATGAATTAGCTTATCACCAATTTTTGATTTATTATTTTTTTCATTATACGTATTCTCTATTGATGCAATAAATATAATTCCCTCTTCAATTCGTTTTCTTATCATCGACTTTTTCAACTCATTTTGATTTTCTTCATATTCATTTGTATTGGACAATGATTCAATATGCTGTGAAATTCTTTTTTTCTTATCTTTTGGTAATACATATGAAATATATTTTTCAATCATTTCCCAATCATCTTCTTCAGCAAATGGGCAATCGTTATTAAAATGATTAGGTATTTGCTTTTTTTTATTTGGTGAATTTCTTACTTTACCAATAATGGAAATATCACCTCCGTAAGCTTCAATTTTAAGATGTTGCCAATCCAAATGAGATAAATCTGTTATTAAAATTTGTTATTTAATGACACCCCATTTCTTATTTTAAATAAACAAATATTTTCTCCACCTTCTGGAGTTATAAAGGGTGTTCAAAATTGAGGTATCATTTTAATTTTAATAAAAAAAGACTTTTTTTTTGAAATATTAAATATATTTTTATTTTAATTTATTAAAAATAGGTTCCGGTTAATAATGAAAAATTATGTCGACCAAGTGGCCCCCTCTACTACTTCGGCAGGCTTCCAATCTTTTAGCAAAATTCTGAATCACGTTGTTCAATAAACTGTTCTCAATGGTTGAAATCTGCTCGATAATGTTGTTTTTAAGCTCTTGAATTGTTGTGGGATTATTGCTGTACACTTTCGATTTCACAAAACCCCACAAAACAATCCAACGGTGTCAAATCGCACGATCTTGGTGGCCACATCACTCCTCCTCTACGAGAAATAATGCGATCTTCGAACTTTTCCCTCAAAAGATCCATTGTTTCTCTTGCTGTGTGGCAAGCGGCACCGTCCTGTTGAAACCACATATTCTCTACGTCCAAATCATCAATTTCCCGTTGAGTTGTTGAACGGGCACTACGTTGATAAATGTTGTCTCTGTTATTAAGAATATATCCAGTTTCTAGAAATTTATCAACCATCAGCTTGATGGCACAATTTGTTGGAGCATTTTCTCTACCAAATTTTGTTCGAAATTTCCTAATTACATCTTGAAAACTTTTACCATTTTTAAAAAAATGTTGTAATAACAAAAACACGTTGTTCCTTCGTGTAACGTTCCATATTAACTAACCGGAATGTATTTAGAATACACCTAAAGAAATCTCGTATAAAAATTCCAGCTAGAAAAAAAATGGCGGCAAAATCAAAATGATACCTCAATTTTGAACACCCTTATATTTTCCAATTCATTATTCTAATTGAAGCCCATTTCCGCCCACAAATACAATATTTATAGCCACGTAAAATATTATCAGCCCAAAACATTATGATGTCTCTACTTTATAATCTAATTGGATTATATGTTATATTTTATGTTAAGATTAGTCTTTTATACAATTTTAGATGTAAAATTATTATAAAAAATCTTTTAATTTAAATGTTTTTTTTATTATAAACACCCCCCAAAAAAAAAATTGTTACATTTTGAACATTAATGATTTACATTTTTCATGTTATCAGTACAATATGGAATACAACAACAACACCATAATCCTATCAAACACATTAATAGAGCTGCAATATGAGTTTTGTTAGCATTTTTATATTCAATTCTCGTTACATTTCTTTCACCGCAATTTAAACACACTGCTACTTGAGGATTAGATCCAAATAATGTTTTAAATGCTTGTTGTACAAAAAATTTTTGAACCAATAAGTCCTTGCTTTGTGTTATATGATGATCATGATGATGATGAATCCATAAAAGTTTTCTATTGACTAAAATCTTTAGAAAAAATAAAATTAAAAAAATCTTCTCTGGGTGAGAGCATAGAACTGGGATCGAACCTAAACATAATATGTTTATAAACTTACTTAATACCTAATAGTTTTCTATCTACACCCTAGAACTCCTTCGCACAGAAGATTCAGTTAATTCTTGCTATTTTCATATTTTACTTCTTAATTAGTGGTTTAATTAGTTTTTATCGCATAATGGAGTTCGCAAGAACAATTCATATGTTTAATAAATGTTATTTAGAAAATAAAATAAAGTTTAGAAAGAAATACAAAAAGGAAATTAAGAACCATATTAAGTTTCTGAGGAATTATGCTGATTCAACACTAATTCAATTTAATTCACTCAAAGAAGATCAAGATGATAAATGGACGGATTTGGTTACACACAATTCAACAAAATTTTTTAAAATATCTTTATTACGATTAGCTAAAATCATAAAAAAATTTAAAGAAAATAATTATAAATATCGGAAAACGTTAAGAAAAAAATAAAAAAAACTTTGTAATACTAATATATTTTGTTTTTTCTTTTTAAATTAACAATAGAAATCCCCTGACGTCATTTTTGACATTTTATGTTTATTCTACATTAAAAAATTAAATTCCTCAATTTTTAATTCTAATCCTTATCAGCATTATTTCTAACAACAATGGGAATCTTCTGACGTAATCTTTCTTTTAATTAAAGCCCGCGTTCTAAAATTCTTATTATTTCATTCATCATATCATTTTTCGTTTTTTTCTTGTATAAATTTTCTTGATATATATGTATATATATATATATATATTTTTTATATTTTAGTCAAGAAATTCCCTGACGTCATTTTTAGACTTTTTTTAATTTCTTATCTCATTTTTTTTTGTTATTGTTTTTTTCTGTTTCATATAAAAAATGTTTTACTAACGGCAAACACAAAAAATTTTTTTTTGTTTTGCTTTTTTTTCCTGATAAAAAATATTTTACCGACGGCAAAAGACAAAAATGTCACAGAACTCTCATAGTATAACTACTTCCATTTTTTCACTTTGTTGACTAAGATTGTCGTTTTATAAGATCAATCTTTTTAATTTTTTATTCAGGAATTAGAAATAAAATAAAAACTTCAAAGTGTTGCTCTGTAAATAAAGTTTTTTCTATTTTTAATAACCAAAGAACTATTTATAAAAATTCCTACCTATAAATAAAGAAACGACAATTAAAGTCTATTCTTAAATTTTCTAATTCCCTTTTATAATTCTTTATTTAATCCTATTGACTTAAATATTGTTTTTTTAATTTTGCTTTATTATATGATTGATCTTATATGCATTTATGTTTATGTATGGAATAAAAAATAATTCAAAAATTTCTAGTTTTAAACTAAAAAAAAAATTAAGACTTGTTTTTGTTAAATTAATATACGAGTATACAAATCACTAGTTATCTAGTCAAAGCAAGGAATTGATACAAAAAGAATATAATATAAATGTTGAATGATTCTATGATAGTATAGTTCCTGGCTTTAAAAAAATTGCAATATTCAAGTAATAACGAATTTATGTTAAGAATTTATTGTGAATTTATTAAGATTCTGATAAATATAATGATCATAAAAGTAATCGAAAGTATAGAACTGTATATACTTAGTAGATATATATAGATAAATTTGTTTAAATCATGTAATAAAGATTTAAACGAATTTATCTATATATTATTTTATATTATATTATATTATTTATCTCAAAAATTTTAAATTAATATACAAACAAATATTTTTACAATACAAATAAAAATGTACAAATTTGAATGAATACTATTTTGTTTACTTATCAACACGTGCTTTTTTACCGACCGCATACATTAATGTATAAGGTAGGTATTACTTTCATACTAAAAATTTGTACCCGAGATTTTTGGCAAATATACACTACTCCGGTGTGGAGAAGACTGTAAAAATTTTTAACATTATGTGTGTGTGTGTGTGTGCGTGGGTATCCCTGTGGGCACATGTACAGCTTAAACGACTAAGCGGAATTTTTTGCAATTTCATATTTAAGGTTTTGACGTAAATATCTCGGATTGATAAGCTTTTGGAGGAAATCAGACAACCGCAAGTGATAATTTACTAGTCTACTTTTTAAGTTTTTTACGAATATTTCATAACAGAAAAATTTGATGAGAAAAATTATTAAGAAAAAGTTGTTACACAAGTAAAGAAAAACAACTTTACCATAGAACATTTTTTGATCCGACTAACTTTAACTTTTATTTAATTTTTTTTCTAAGTTCAAATTTCATAATACTATGTTCATATGAATTTATATGAACAATTTTTTTTTGTTTTTTTTTATATCCCTAAAAATGTATATACATGTGGGGTGGATATTTTCCCCCGATTACTAATAATACTAAACAAAGAATAACTTACCAGAAAGCGAAATTACATCTAGCATAATTTTTTTGACACCACAACACCTAAAATAAAAATCGTTTAATATAATATAATAAAAAAAAAATTATACTTATCTTTATTTTCTTCATCTCTAATGGCTCAGAGATATCCAGTCTTAATTTTTCAAATAATTCTAATTGGAATTAGAATTATTATATTTTAATATTTTTGGTAAACATGTTGTTTACAAGAATATTAAAACACTTGTTATTTGACAGTTGTCATCGTAACAAAATAATCAACATATGATAAAGTTAGCCGCTAGTGGAGCTAGCTATCGATAGTCGAAATCACATAAATAATAAATCAATCAATTAGTGAAGATTGATTAATTTAAAAATTCAAGTTCAAAGAGTCATTAACCTTTGGTTTTTTTTAGAATAGCAGTTATGCGCAAAGGTATAAAACAAGAAGAAAAAAGGATAATCAGGACAGATATACGTGGACGTGGATAACAAAATAATCGAAATAATTTTTATTAGTGAATTGAACATATTTTATTGAACATTAGTTTTTTTTTTTTATACTTTTGAATTGTAAAATTGATTAATATAATATATTTTAAATATTACTTTTAATAAATTAATTTATAACTTAAAATAATAATAAACTTTATTTAAAATAAAATTATAAGGTGTATATTTTTTTTTATCAAATCCTACATTTGGGGGTCAACCGGGATATATATATAAAAAACATTGCACCAGGATTAACGTGGAGGAAGTCATCTAAAAAAACAGTTTAATTTAGAAAATAAGAATTTTAATTAAAAAAAAAAGTTTATAAAAATAATATTGAATTTAGAATAAGAATTTTTAAAAAAAATATATAATTAACCGTAGAATATATAAAAAAAAAAAAAACAAAAAACTGAATTAAAAAATATTTTCTATTATATAGAGAAAAAATAAATTTTTTTTGTGTTTTTTTATATAAACTTTTAAAAATGAGTTCCAGGCGAAGATTTAGCCGGCAAAACAGCGATTTACCTGTGGTGAACTAACGCGGAAGTTACAGTATAGAAAATGAGTCATCAATAAAATTTAACTTTAACGACTTTGAATCGGTAATCAGAAAATATTCCGGGAATGAAACAATGAGTATTGAAAAATAGTTCAACGAATTTGAACAATACGCGAATACGTTCGGTTTTACGGAGTTACAAAAATACATATTTCGTAAACGTTCGTTGATAGGTAATGCAAAGCTTTTTGTTGAATGTGAAGCAAAACCGCTCACTTATGGACAATTAAAGCAATCGCTAATTCGCGAATTCGCGCCGAAAATAAATAGTGCCGAGGTACATAAATTATTACAAACACATAAAAAGACAGTGAACGAATCGTATCGGGAATATTTATATAAAATGATCGATATTGCCTCACAAACTGAAGTGGACGAAATTTCGGTTATTTCATATGTTATAAATGGAATAAATGATACGCCCGAAAATAAACAATGCTTTACGGTGCAAAAAATTACAATGATTTAAAAGAAAAATTAAGCGTTTATGAAAAAATTAAAACCGATACAAATCGAATTAACAACGTGAAAAGTGTCGTCGTGAGAAATGTGGACATACCAAAAAACTATAACGAAATAAAACGAATAAATAATAATAATATGTCGCGGCCGAATAAGTATTGTTTTAATTGCGGTTCGTCATCTCACGAGCTTCACCAATGTCCGCAAAAGGAACGAGGCCCAAAATGTTTTGAGTGCAACCAGTTTGTACATAAAACGCCTAATTGCCCAAACAAGAAGCCAGTAACAAAGAGAGCACATGCAGTAAACGTAAATAACAATTGCGTGTTGGTAAAAGTAAATAATACAATAATGGAAGGTTTAATCGATACGGGCAGCGATATATGCTTAATAAAAGAATCATATTTAAAATACATTAACCCTTTTTCTATCTCTAGGATCAATGTAATAGCGATATCAGGCGTAGGTGCTAATGTGTTTAGCAAAGGTTGCTGTAATGTTGAAATAGAAATTAATGGAGGTTCTTACCAAAATGTAGAGGTCCACATTATTGAAAACAACTGCATGAAGTTCTGTCTAATCATAGGAATGAGTTTACTCAGACACTCGGTGGTCAACATAAATGGTGGTGTAATTTCCGTGAAGAAAAGTAGTTGTTCAACCGTAAACACTAAAAAAGAAGAAAGTGATTGTTTTTTGGCTGAAATAAAACTGGATAAGGAATCTACTTACGCTGATCTGCCATGATTAATCAATTTGGATAAACGTAATATTAACCAAATCGTTAATCTAATTGAATATTATTCTCCAGCAACTATGGTGAAGTCACCCACCCAAATGAAAATTATTCCATTAGGATAAGCCAGTTTTCCAAAGCCCGAGAAGGTTTCCTCCTATGGAACAAAATATAATTAATGATCAAGTTGAAGAATGGCTCAAGAATGGTGTAATTGTCGAAAGCTCGTCGGATTATGCCAGCCCTGTTGTACTAGTGAAAAAGAAGGATGGTTCTAACAGACTTTGCGTCGATTTAGAGCAGTAAATAAAAAAATACACAAAGATCATTTCCCATTGCCAGTAATAGACGATCAAATAGATAGACTACAAGGTGTGACAACTTTCACAACACTGGATTTAGAAAATGGTTTCTTTCATGTGACGATTGAAGAGGAAGTAGTAAAGAAATGCGAAATAATTGCTGATACATTCGGCTACCCATCACGAATAATTGCTGATAGAGGAGGAGCGTTCATATCAAATCAATTCCGTGAGTACTGTCAATCACATGATACTAAACTCTATTTCATAGCAACAGGTGTACCAAGAGGTAATGGCCAGGTGGAACGTTTACACAAAACCAAAAATGGTACACGCATGTTATGGATGTACAAAGAATTTTAAATAACACTTTTCATCGCGCTATTCAAACAACACCATTTGAACTCATGTTGGGAACTAAAATGAATACAAAAAATTAAAAACACATAATACAGCTGATCGAAGAAGAATGGATGCAAGAATTCCAAGATGAGCGTAACGAGTTACGAGAGCAGGCAAAAAGAGATATCGAGAATCCAAGCTGAAAACAAAAGGAATTATGACAAAAAAAGAAAAGCAGCTAAAAAATATAATGTGGGAAATTTAGTTGCAATTTAACGGACACAATTTGTGTTGGGTTAAAAATTAAACAAAAATTTTTAGGTCCTTACCGAATTATAGCAGATAAAGGTTTTGATAGGTACATCGTACAAAAAGTAGGTGAACACAAAGACCCAACCAAAACTGAATGAAGTGCTGACAAAATGAAACTATGAGTGCAATATGAGTAGGTATACTAGGCCGGTTCTAGACCAGGAAGTGACGTCAGAGATAAGAGAACATTTTTGTTTTAAATTGTAGAAATGAAAAATTTTTTCTGTGCTCACACTTAAACTTAAATGAATTACCAAAATGACGTAAGGGAATTCCTTTAGATAAAATAAAACACTTTTATTAGATTTTTCATATTTTAACAATTTTTTTATTTTTTAATTGTTTTCGATATTTATAATTCTTTTTATTAAATTTCTTTACAATTTTAGCTAATCGTGAAAAACATCTTTTAAAAAATTCAACTGAATTTGGAGTAATTAAGTTCGTCCAATTATCATCTTTTCCTTTTAATAAACTAAATTGAGTCAATGTTGACTTAGCATAATTTCTTAGAAACTTAATATGATATGTAATTTCCTTTTTGTGTTTCTTTCTTAAAAGTTTTTTATTTTTCAGAAAAAATTTATTAAACATAATAATTGTTCTTGTGAACTCCATTCTATGATCAAAACTAAAGAAAACTAATTAAACAGATAATTTATGTATAAAATATGAAAACAACAAGAATTAATTAAATCTTCTCTGGGTAGGAGCGCTAGGATGTAGATAGAAATCTATTAAGTTAGGTATACGACACTTAGTAAGTTTATTAGTCTATTATGTTAAGGTTCGATCCCAGAGAAGATTTTTTTCTTTTTTTACTTAAAAAAATTAATGTAATAAAGCACTTGACAAATTCTATAAAAGACTAATCTAAATATAAAATATAACATAATCTGATTAAACTATTAAGTAGAAGACTCGTTATGTTTTGGACTGATAACATTCTACACGGTTATAAATATTGTATTTGTGGTCGGAAATGGGCTTCAATTAAAATAATTAATTGAAAAATATTTCATGATTTTTTGGAGATATATATAACTCCAGAAGGCGGAGAAAAGATATGTGTTTTAAAAATTAGAAATGGTGAGTCAATAAATAATAAATTATTTTTATCATTGGAATGGCAACATATAAAACTTGAAGTATATGGCGGTGATATTTCTATTATTGGTACAATTAGACAATCGTCAATCAAAAATAAAGTAACAAATAGTTTCAGCGATGATTGTCCATTTGCTGAAGAAGATGATTGGGAGTTGATTGATAAGAATATTTCAAATGTATTACCAAAAGATAAGAATAAAAGAATTTCACAACATATTGAATCATTGTCCATGACAACAAATGAATATGAAGAAAATCAAAATGAGTTGAAAAAGTCGATGATAAGAAAACGAATTGAAGAGGGATTTATATTTATTGCATCAATAGAGAATATGTATAATGAAAAAAATAATAAATCAAAAATTGGTGATAAGCTAAGTTATTTTAGAGAATTACTTGAAAATTTAAAAGAGGAATATTTCGATTACATGGAAGCTTATTCAGATTGAAGAGATAAGTTTTTACCGCTTTTTATGTATTTGTGTTCTATTATAAGTCAAGTTAAGTTTGTACACAACAAAGAAATTTTTAGAAAATAAAAAAAGATATATATTTGAAATTTCTAATAAAACATAATTTCATTAACCTTTAAAGAAGATACATCATACTTCCTTTGATTAATCATGAAAACATTTATATTTTTCATATTCTGCTTGTTAACTATTCAATCAAATTCAGCTCCAATTTCTAATATTAGATTAGATGAATCAGCTTTTGGCAGCACATATTTTAATATATTACTTCCGAGTAATGAGACTGTGAGAGTAAATTTATCAGTCCAGCTATTAAAACATGTAATTTCTTCAGAATTAAACAAAACAACAAATGATGCAAAAAGTACAACAATAATACCAACAACTACAGTTGATCAATTAGTAAGAGATAAAGCTGACTCAGTACCTCAATATGTATCTATAGATGAGGCTATTGAAGCTTTTAGACAGGAATTAATTTTAAAAGAACGTAATATTGGTGGAATAATAAATAGTGAGCATATATTTTACAGAGATTTTCAATTGGAATATGATGATAATAAAGTTATTCATGTAAGATGTGAATATGATAGTAATTTTAAACAAAGGTCTCTCAAAATTCAATGTTTTGAATATAGGGAAATACAAGCAGAAAGAATTTTAAGTAATGGAGAAGTGGAAACTATTCCTATAATAGATACCGAATATAAATCTGATTACACTATACTTGACTTGCAATCAATAAAACAAAAGTTATCATATCAAATGGAAATTTCATAATTTATCATAATAAAATATAATATTGTAATAATTGATAAATAATAATAATAATAATAAAATAAAATTTTTTTTTATAATAAATCTTTTTTATTTATCCATGAATTATGATCAGAAGTAAATCCTAACCATTTAACAAAAATTTTATTATCTCTAGTTTTAAGAATTTTTTCAATCAAAACCACTTGTTTTTGTACAGTTTTTAACAATTTGTATTCATAGAAACTACCTTGTATTGGTTGTCCTTGATAATCTTCTAATAAGTATGTTACTGGGTAGGTGATTTGAACTTTTCTGATTTTAAATATTTCAGTTGTCCAATTAGGTGTATCAAGGTGTATTAGGTGTATTAGGTGTTTTTCAAAAATATGTTTGAATTTGCTTATTCGTAGTGAATCATTTACTTTATATTTTCCATGTAAAGCGATTTTTATACGATTATATACAGTTTTAAATAAATTTTCAGCATTATCTTTGTTGACATCAGAAGGTCGTTTCTGAATTGTTCGATGTTTAGTGCTGTTATATTGCCTGACTAGTTCTGCAATTAGGTTAATCCATTTATAATTTCCATTAAAACTAAATTCTTTCCACATCTTTTCTTTTAAAGTCCTATTAAAGCGCTCTACAATAGAGGCTTTTAATATGCTAAATGTTTAATAATGATTTATAGGATATTTAACCATTAAATTCTTGAATATTTTATTAAAAAATTCTTTCCCCTCATCTGTTTGTAAATTTTGTGGATATCTTTTAGAATTTAGAAAAATATTTTGCATTGCTTTTGTGACGTTCTCTGACGTTTTTGTTTTTATAGGGATTGCCCATGCATACTTAGAAAAAGAGTCAATAACAGTTAATAAAAATTTAAAGCCTTTGTTTTCTTTAGCATATGAACCCATTTCTACTAAATCTGCTTGCCAAATCATCAAATCCTTTAATTATAACTCTACATCGTTTAAAATTTCTTCGTGCAGGCTTATGCAACTCTTCAACCACCTCTCTTTTAGTCATTTTTTTTTAAAATAAAATTAAATGTAAATAATTATTATATATGTAACTAATTAGAAAATCTTTGATTGAAAATGAATTTCCAAAGATTACTATCTAGAATTTTAGAAATAATATCATCGGTATTTAGAATTCTTTGATTAAATCTATATCGATCCAGTGCTATAATTTCCCAATATTTTTGTCGAGCTAACTTATATGCTGTATTCCACTTGTATAATATATATATTTCAGGCTTTTCCATAAATTTGACTCTTTTTTCTATTTTCTTATTATCATCATCATCATAATCCTCTTTCTCGTCGCTCTCTTGAGATGACTCTAAAAAATCATCTTCTTGCTGAATCTGAATCATCAAGCCAATCGAATAAATCTACAACTTCACTCTTACTCATCTTCAAAATAACTAATTAAAAAGCATTAAATAAAATAAAATAAAAAGCAATCAATAAATGATAAAAAATTTATATTCCTTATTTGTATAATAGTTTGCAGGTACATATATATATATATAGACATAGACTTTTTTATTATAACTTATTTTCTATTCTTCTATATAAATCCATTAGTTTGGAACTTTGTAACATATAGCTTTTTGCTGAATGACATGGACAAGTATCAGGAAGATTTGTAATATTATCTAATGTATAGGGACATATATCCCAATGATATCCACATTCTTTCGTCTCAATTTGTATAGAATTTTTAAATAACTTTAAAAATTTGAAATGATTTTTTAACTGTTCATAATGCTCCTCTAGTAAAATATGTTCATATTTATTTAAAAAAATATTTAAAGTATATCCGATTTGATGTATATCCATTTTCAAAATTTAAATGTAAACTGATTACAATTATTTTTTTATTGGATTATTAATTAAATCTAATGCTGATTGAGGTTTAGCTTCAGCTTTTTGCAGTCTCTCATTAATAAATTTCATTGGTTTTTTAATTTGAAATTCAATAAAATCATTCATTTTTGAAATTTTTTCATTTAACATTGTAGAAAATTCGTGATGAACTCTATCTAAACTATCTTGTAATTGTTCTTCTAATATTGTTAAGTTTTCTTCTGTTAATTTAAGTTCAGCCAAATCCTGGAAAATTTTTGTTATATCAATTTTCATTAGTTCTTTGTGAAAGAAAATTTGGTTATTCACAAATCTTTGTGTTGCTACATCATTTCCGTCAACTGGATCTTGAACATTTGATAAAATTTTATTATCCAAGTCATAATTTCCTTCAGAAGTTAATTTGAAACCTATACCTGGAGGGCCTTGAGTATTCAGTTTTCTAGAAGAAGAAGCTGCACTACGTCCAAACTTATCAAGTGACATTTTGATTTTTACTGATTGTTAATGGATAATATTATTGAATTATATTTGCTTCTCTCAATTCTTCAATTAAAGACACAATTTCATTGTGATGATTATTGTTACCAGCTGTTTCAGCTGTTTCTGATTCTGATCAATTAAATTTAAATGGGTTTCTGGTGTAGAAGATTTATGAAAAAAATTAGTAAAAGCTTTTTTTGAACAACCTGAACCAGTTTTTTTATGTCTTATGTTATAATCATGATGATATAATTTTCTGAATATATTTTTGTATTTAAAACCTTTGTTGCCTTTTATTTGTTCTAAATTATCATAATTTCTTCTGTGTGCATTTGTTTTGTTAAGTATTTGATGATAGGTTCTTAAATCACTTTCAGTATAGTTTATAGTTTTTTTTTTTAAATATCAATTCATATAGATCATCAGTTCCTTTAAAAACTTCATTATCAATCAAAATATCTTTATTAATTTCATCTATTTCAAAATTAGCATTTCCAAGTTTTCAAATATTTAATGACTCATCAAAATAGGGTCCATATGATTTATCAAGTTGTGACTTGTTAAGAAAAAAAAATTGTGAAATTGGTGATGACTCATCATTATGAATATCTAGAGTATTAGGTGTTGAAGTTTTAAATTTACTGTAAGAATTACTTTTGTTGCTAGGTGTTTTTATTTCAGGCATGAATGAACTCATTAAGTTAGATCTGTTATCATCATAAGTAGCCGATTTAATTTTCGGTTTGGTAACATTCTATGAAAGTTGTTGTTGTTGTTTGACAACATTTGTTAATTCTTTTAGTGGTTTAATAATTGGAGTAAATGTTTTTTCCTGATCAAAGTCTTCTGAAATCTTCTTAATTTTTAAAGGTTGAAATTTTCTTTTTAAATTTTTATGAGTTTTAATTAAATCTTTCATAAGTTTTTCATCCATTTTTTAAAAAAATTAAAACTAATTCCGTTCAATTAATAGCAGAAGTGTTCTGCCTCTAACTGCCAACTGTCAACTGCTATCTACTAACTGATATCTACTAACTGCTATCTGTTAAATGACCCGTTCAGTTAGTAACTGCCAGATACTAACAGGTACCAACTGCTAATGAAGCTTGGGGTTAACTAAATTTAGCATATATGTCAACATTTTTTCTATAGCGCCCATTATTTAAACTTCTATCTTTATCAATTAAAAGAAAACCATAATTATCATTCCAACAACATGCACACAATTTTTTAAATTCGTTATAAGACATATCAGAATTCACATGATCATTATATATATGTTTTAAATTTAAATCATCTTGCTTAAATATAATCAAAAAATTGGTATTATCTCTAACTAAATGCTTTGGAATTCTTGTATATGATTGACATAAATAAAAGCTATCTCCTCCTTGGTGACGTAAAATATTCCCTTATGTTATTTTGCTTGTCACAAGCTACATCATCAAAAATGAATATTGAGTTCGGTTGTGAGGCTGATGGTTCAATCACATCAACGTTATTGGAAAATTCGTTATATCCCATTCCTTTGATTGGTTTTATTAATCTTTTTAAATATTCATATTTAGGTTGATGCAATGATTTCGAATAAATATATATGTTTTGGAATTTAAGCCCCTTAGAATCTAAAAGCATACTTATCATAGCATTAGTTTTACCACAATTTGAAGGTCCAACTATTAGTCCTCTTATACTATATGGAAAGCATTCACCATGTTTTTTAATTTTGTTTTTTTAATTTTGATCAAAATTTTTAACTTTAACAGCGTTATCCAATTTTATTAATTTCATTTTTTAAAAGGTAATTAGTGTTTGATTGGCTTTCTTAAACTAAACTGCAGATTATGCCTCCTAACAATAAATATTCAAACAGTTATAAAAAAACTGTTAAAGGGAGAGGAGTTATTAATTCAATAATTAATAAACTGCCATTTGAAGCACATTTTCCTGGTTATAATTATTGCGGTCCTGGAACAAAACTAACAAAACAATTAGCTCGAGGTGATAAAGGAATTAATGGTTTAGATGAGGCTTGTCGAGAGGATGATATAGCATACTCTCAAAATACTGATCAAAATCAACGCCATATAGCTGATAAATTACTAGCAGAAAAAGCTTGACAAAGAGACATGGCAATGAAAGCTAAAGTTAAATTCGGTATGGGTTTAAAAAAGAAAACAAAGAAAATTCAAAAAAAAAAACCCCCTGAAAAATGTTATAAAGGAAGCTAAAGTAGCTGTTAAAACTATCAAAAAACCAATGAATGATAAGAACATTATAAAAATTGCTTTGCATGCTGCTATAAATTTTTCTAAAGGGCAGAAAAAAAAATTAACATTCCTAGAATAATTGCAGTACCCAAAATTGGTGGTGTTTTACCTTTAATTCCAATATTTGAGGTTTATCAGCTTTGAGGCGGTACTGCAGGAATAGCTAAAGCTGTAAATAATGCTAAAAATGCTCGCAAAGAGTTAAAAGAAAGTGAACGTCATAATAAAATGATGGAAGCAATAGCATTAAAAGGGGGTAATGGATTATATTTAAAACCATATAAAAAAGGATTAGGTCTTTATTTGAATCCAAAAAACCATTAACTAAGCTGCCCAATAGAGCTCTTACAAATTTTGATTTACAAGCCTTTGGTAAAATTACTTGAAACATTTTCGAGGAGTTTTTATGAGAGATAATTTAATAATAAATTTAGATAATTCTATTGGAAATGGAACACATTGGGTAGCTTATTTTAAAAATACTGAAATAACTCAATATTTTGATAGTATTGGAAATTTACGACCACCGTTAGAAGTAATTAAATATTTAGGTGATAAACTTATATATAATTATAATAAATTTCAAAATTTTAATTATTACAATTGTGGACATTTATGTTTAAAATTTTCATTTCATATTGTTAAGAAAAAATATTATCAGTAAATAAAACATAAAAATAAATATTTTTATTATTATTAGTATAGCTTTATTAAAACTGACCTATATTAATAATTTTAATCAAGTTCAAGGTAATTTTTCTCTATATGAACAAAAAGAATCAAAACTAACTGATAAAGAAGAATTAGAATTTAGTTTGTAACAAAAGAAATTTAAAGAAAACTAGAAGATATTATATATGTATATATGTATATATATATATATATATATATATATATATATATATATATATATATATTTAGGTATATATACTTTTATTATGATACTGATGATTATTAGACTGAAAAATCTATAAAAACAGAATACACTACTGAAATATCTCATTATATCAATTAAAGATTTGTCAATATCATTAACTTTAAACGGAAACTCTTCTATATTAACAACTAATTATTTTCCACCTATAGATCTTAAGGGAAGAGAATATACCTGCGGTTTAGTAGATTTCCAAACATATAATTCAATACCTAATATAGATGAAGAGAATAATAAATTTATTATTGATGGTAAACATATTAAAATTCCAACAGCTTCATATGAAATTGGAGATATTGAAATATTTCTTAGAAAAACGTTAAATATAACTAAAGCAGATAAGGAACAATTAATTATTAGAGCAAATAATAATAGGTACATCAAAGTGTGAAATTTTTGCTGATAAAGATATTGATTTTGAAAGAGAAGATACAATTGGTGGAATATTAGGTTTTAGTAAGAAGAAATTATTAGCTAATAAATGGTATACTTCAGATTTTTTTGTTGATATTAATAAAATAAACATAGTAAGAGTGGAATGTAATATTATATCTGGAACTTATATTAATGGAAAAGAAGCTCATATTTTACATGAATTCTCTATTAACGTCAGTCCTGGCTATAAAATAATTGAAGTTCCTAAGAATGTAATTTATTTACCTGTATCTACTAATCAGATTAGTTCTATTACTATAAAGCTCCTTGATCACAGCGGTAATTTAATTAATTTTTGTGGAGAAATAGTAACACTTAGATTACATTTAAAACCTCAAAATGATAATATTTAATCAAAATCATGAATCCAATATACATTCGCAGAGTAAGATAAACCATCTTAATTCATCAAAGTTAGTCAAAGGAGGAGGAACTCAACATTTAAAATATAAAAAACCATTATCATTTGAAAATAAAGAATATCTAAAATATCTTGGATATCTCCTAAAAGTAAATTGAAAATGGAACTCTTTAATGATCCAATTTCTGATGAAACTATAACTAGTGCTCAATGGCATTCATATTCACCATTCTTAAACTCATTTGGATTAAGTGATATTATATGAATACAAATACAAAATCAGAACTTAAATATATTACCATCAACAAGTCTAATCTGTATTGAAGGTTATATATCAAAACATTATGGAACAATTGCTACAAATACTAAACTAGTTAATAATGCTGTTGCATTTTTATTTGATGAAATTCGTTATGAACTTAATGGTAAAGAAATTGATCACAATCACAATGTTGGAATAACTTCAACATTAAAAAACTATATTTCACTGAACCAAAATGAAAGTACAGCTTTATACAATGGAAGTTGGTCATATAACAAATCAACTAAGCTAAACAGTTTATATTTTAATTTTGTGTACCATTAAAAAGATTATTAGGGTTTGTTGAAGACTACAATAATATTATTCCAAATGCAAAACATGAATTAATAATAACTCGCTCTCGATGTAATAATAATTCAATGATATGTAGTGATGCTAATGAAAAACCAAAAATTGTTATTACAAAACTATATTGGAAGGTTCAGCATATTAACTTAGCAGACAATCTTAAATTAAATTTATTTAAAAATATTGAGAAAGGTTCTGTTATCAAAATTCCATTTAGAAATTGGGAATTACACGAGTATCCAATATTACCAACAGGAACTAATCATCATATTTGGAATATCAAAACAACCACACAACTAGAAAAATCTAGTTATATTATTTTTGGTTTACAAACCGATTAACAGAATAAACTGGAGAAAGACCCTTCAAAATTTAACCATTGTGATGTTACCAATATAAAAGTATATTTAAATTTTGAAGTATATCTATATGAAGACTTGAATTTAGATTTTGAAAAAAACCGTTACGCATTAGCTTACGAAAATTATTCTAATTTTAGAAGTTTTTATTATAATCATTCAGTACCAGAACCTTTAGTTTTATGGGAGGATTATCGAAATTCTTCTACAATATTCGTAATCGATACTCGTTATCAAAATCAAAACCTTAAAATGGGTCCAGTTGATATCAAAATTGAAATAAAGACTTTAAAAAAAATTCCAGACAATACTACAGCTTATTGTCTTATATTACATGATCGTTTAGTCGAATTTAAACCATTAACAGGAGAAGTTAATAAAATTATCTAAATTTATAAATAAAAATAAATGAATTTGTCTACACAAAAGGAAACATTAATAAACCTATCTTGCTGTACCTTAGAAATTCCTCCATTCATTGGTGGAGTATTTTTTATGATTGCATTGCACTGTATAAGTTTTTTAATTTACAAACTTTATAAATATATTAAATTTAATCAATTAAATTCTTCTGAAACATAAAAATGGAATATGTAATAATTGATATACAAGGTTTTCGAAATAATAATAATAAAATAATTTTAAACGAAATTGCTATTCTTTCATCAAATGATGAAATTCAACATTTCATAATAAAACAACCTTATGGCTATCATTATTTGAATTTAAAAAAAAATACACAAATAAATTGCTCACTAAAAATCATCATGGCTTACAATGGTCTGTCGGCAAAACACATTTTTGTGATGTCATCAATTTTTTAAAAATTTTTGTAACTAATCAATCAAAAATTTATGTTAAAGGAGAAGAAAAAAAATCTTGGATTAGTAATATATTGAGAAATACTAATATTTTTGATTTGAATAATCACGATTCTACAAGTTTAAAAATATTGAAGAATCAGCAAATTCCCTGTTCGAAAAGATGTTCTTTTAATCATGTTGGTGTTTGTGCCTTTGAAAATGTTTATTTAATAAAATTGCGGATTTACCTAATTCGAAAGTATTTAAGAAGAGAAATAATCAGAAACATATTCATTTTACTATTCACAATCGATAGCTTTATTTAATAAATTTAATAATTTAATATGGATAAAATAAAAAAGATCTTGAATAAAAATCAATCTACAAAAGATTATCAAAAATTAATGAACACTTCATCGGAATCTACAAAGAAATGGATGGAGGAAATCAGAAGTGAAGATCATAAAAAAAAAATCAGTGAGCAGGTACAAAAAAAAATAAATGTATTTAAAAATTTGTGCATTGAACAAATTAAAGGGAGCTGAACAATGCTTCCTATCAAAAAGGAAAAACCATCGTCTTCCTTATCATCATCTTCAAGAAATAAATTATAATTGTAAACTAGAAATTAATTAAAAAATAAAAAGAATTATAATGTACTATTTGTAATTTATTATTTATTAATTTAAATTTTCTACTTTCTAGTGGTAAATATTGTCTCATAGCCCAACCATACTTATTATTAATATCAAAATAAATCATATATGAACTGATCTTCTCAGAATCATAATCTTTCATATAAATATTATTTGCTTTACAAAATTTTTTTGTAACTTGTGTCAGACCTCCCCTTATACCGCTCTCAATGTATAAGATCATATCAACATCAGTTAATAATTCAAAATTTACTTTGGTGTATTTCATCATTGCATCCGAAGAATATCCTGGCAATGTAAAGTAATGAGCAGGATCTAGTTCATAAATTTTTATACAGTTCTCCCTATATTTTTCAAAAATTTCTGATAATAATAAGACATCCGTCTTGATATATAAGTCAGAATATTCTCTTAAATTTGAAATTCCAAATGTATTCCATATTTCTTTCGCACGTTCATATTCTTCATCAGTTATTTCTAATTTGTTTAATTCATTATAAAATAAATTTTTTTCAACCAACTCAGTTTCTGAAAATTTTTCATAACTATCAAAATAGTCTTATGACTATTATATTATACTAAGGATAAACTCCTTTCTGTGTTATTAATGTATATTGATATTCAGTCAAATTATGAAATTGTGATTTTAAAATGGGGAAATATCGTTTTTGATAAAATATCTAAACTACTCCCCAAAAATCTAAATGAGTCTATAAATCTAAATTTAATGTTAGAGTTTTCCAAATACTTCGTAAAACTAATATATTTTTCCTTATTTAAAGGTAATAAATCTATCTTTCCATTAATTGTAGAATTTAATTCTTTGATAATAAAATTTGAGTCATATCCCATTAGGTTATGAAAAATTACTGGAACATATATTCCATTCTTATAATTAAGATTACATACTTTATGAGCAGCACCACGATAATCTCCTGTTAAATGGCAATGATCTTTACATTTTATTTCATTCAAAGCAAACGGCTCCTCACATATAAAACATGTTGTTGCATTATCAAAATCATTTTTTTGTGATGTATTTAATGGGATCATTTTGAGTAGACTTTCCAAATCTGTCTGCAACAGATTGGCCACAGATACTAATTCTTTCAAAAACCAATCAACACAATTTTCACCTCTAAAAAATGAATATTTTGTTTCTTTAATGTATGTTGACTTTATATAATATCCAATAGAACATGGAACGTGATTTTGATATATATTGATTAAGTCTTGTTTTTTTAATAAACACTCAATATCAGCATATATAACACAAGGAACTTTAATTTTGTCTTTGTAATTTTTAAATTTTAAAATATTGTTTGTTGGAAATGTAATAGCGCATTTATTTATTTTATCACAATATAGAGAGTGGTTTGTTAAATTTTCATTCGTTGAAAAGTAGTTCAAGCATCTATCACAAACATATTTTCGATGATGGTTTTTATTAACCTCAGCGGAAAGCAATCTTGACATGTCTTTTATTAAAACATAGTGATATTTTACTGGTTCCTCATTTACATTAATATCTTCAAAATATGTATTATATTTATCCTTTTTATGGTATTTATCTTGAATTAACAACAAATTTGCGTGGTTATCTTTTTTCATTTCTGTTAACCGGAATGGTACAACTTTGAAATCATTGTTTTTAATTACCTCCAATCCAAAGACATTGACTGAAATTGAATTTAATTTCTCAAATTTTGAAATAGGTTTAATCTTTACTGGAAAATTAATATCATCAAATTTTAATTCATTTTTATAGTCAGGATAACTAGAAACTCGATCTGAATGAGTATTTGGATAAAGCAGTGCCATTGTGCACCACGCAAAACATGCTTCATCATTATTTTTTATGTTAATACATGCTTTTTTCTTTTTAATTTATGAAGGTAAGTCAATATATGATGATAGTGAGAAAGCTAAAAATTGATTAACGTTTGTAACCAAATTAATAATGGATGATAATGCTCAACCACTACCTTTTTCCTGGAATTCATCAAACTTATTCAAAATTTGAAGTATAAGTTTTTTGTACCATTCACAACAGTCAACATCTCTTTTCATCACAATAACATTTTCCGTGTTTAGATATTTTAAATCAAATTCTGCTTCATCTTCACCAGGTTGTACTATAGTAAATTCTCCACACAATACCATATTGACTTTAACCGAATTTTTATCAATTAATATTTCATTAATTTTATTCGATACAATTTTTTCACATTTTTCCAAAAAAATTTTAGGATCCATATCACTTATATTAGAAATTAATCCACTTTGAATTCTTTTTTGAAAAGCTGATGACAAGTCCTTCCACTTTAGCTGTTGCTCAAAAGTATTTTCAGAAAATAATTTTGCTTTTAATTGGTCTCTTAAAGAATACAAATGTGCAATAACCGTTATTATTAGATTTAATTCCACTTTTAGAATTTTTATGATCAATAGTTTATCTAATGTAATTAAGTCTTTTAGAATTGAAATTGTATAAGTTTTAATTTCTCTTTCACTACCGTTCTCTTTATAATCATTAAATAAATTAATATGTTTTATCAAAAGTGATTTAGATTTTTCAGACATTTTTTTTTTTTTTGTACGAGTTCAATTCAACCTTTTATTCCGAAATAAAAATTTATACTAAAGAGTAAATCTTTTTTTATTAATACCAGTTTAAAAATAACAAAACCAAATTATAATATTTAATAATTAATTTATCTTGTGAACACACATTGTGTTTACCATTAGAAACCTGAAAAAGGAACTTGAAAATATCAAATGTAATATAAAAATAAAAAGATATATTTTTTGATTTTTTATTAACGCAAATTTTTAAGTTCATTATTTTTTAAGTCACATAGAAATCTGAAAAGGGATCCTGAAAATATCAAATGTAATATAAAAATAAAAAGATAATATATATGTGGGATTACAATTGAAAAAAACAGTTCGGTCAATTTTAATTAGATAAATGTTTTATTATAATTCAAAAATTGTTTAATTTTATTTAAATAAAATTATTTATTTAACAACTGGTTAACTTCCTTTTTTAATCTTGACTATGCTGTACCACGTCTTAATGCAGAATGAACTTCTGGTCTTTTTTCCATGATTGCTATCATTCTCTCTCATCATTATCGTACGGTTCATGTTGTCGTATGTTAATAATGTTGTCGTATGATAGTTATAGTATCGGAGTTCATTGTTAATTATTAACATCCTACAAACTCGGTCATCCTGACAGGTTTCAACGACCTCGGAAACCATCGATTGGAGTATATTCTTTTTTTCGTTAGTTATAATGAATTCTGCATTTTCGTCGTAGCTGGTGAGTTTAGTCTTAATTTTGAATTAAATTTTGACACGGCTGGTTCTTAAGTTTTCCTTCATACGTTTTATCGTAGCTAGCCATTTTCGTCTTCGTCTTATTTTGTTCGATCTTGGCTGGTGCTTACATCTTCATCATTAGTTTTATTTTATTGTAGCTGATAGTTTTTGTTTTCGTCGTTGGTTTTCTTTTATCCTAGCTGATGATTTTCGTCTTAATTGGTAATTAACGTCTTCAGTAGTTTAAATCAACTTCGCCTTTTCTGCATCCTTCATCTTTATCGCTTCCTTCGTCTTAATTTGTGATTTTTTGTCTTTGTTAACATTTGTATGCTTCCTAAGTTTTATTTTTATTGCAGTTGATAATTTTCGTCTGCGTCGTTAGTTTAAATTTTCGCTTTCGTTGCTTGTTTTTACTTCATCATCGTCTTCTTCGCCCACTTCTTCGTTTTGGTTATCCCAGCTTTGCCAGGCTTTCATAAACTCAGCGCACGTGGTTGTGATTTTTGGACCTTCTTGGGACTTTTCCAACCTTATGAACTGTATATCTGTCTTTCCCTGAGCTTTTCACTACTTGGTACGGACCTAAAAATTTGGGAAAAATTTTAAGATTAGTACCAAATTGTACCCGTTTAAATTGTACCCGCGACGAGGTCTCCGATATCATATTTGTTTGCCGCTTTACGTTTTTTATTGAAAGATTCGCAATTTTCTTGTTGAATTTTAAGAATTGCTTTTCGAGCCTCCACGCGCGACGTTTCGCGATTTTCTACGAATGCGTTTATTATTTCTTCGTTTACAACTTGCGCTAGCTTGATATCCGTACACTGCTTCATTTTCACGCCCGTTAACAATTCGAACGCCGACCTCCCGATGCTTCTTTGATACGTCGAGTTTATGCATCGTTGCAGCTGATTGGTGAACTTATACCACTTGGATGGATCTTCAATTGCCAATTTCGTTAATACCGAGATTATAATTCTATTTAACCTTTCCACTTGTCCATTCGCTCGAGGCACGCCCCTGGTTATAAGTACATGTTGAATATTTTCTGATTTGCAACATTCTTCAAACGCGTTGGAAGTAAAGGCCGTGCCCTTGTCTGTTATTATACGTTGTGGGTTTCCAAAATTAGTTTTTTGTTGTTCTAGTTTCTGTAGCACTTCTTCAGTTTTTGTTGTTTTGACGGGATAGATCCATGTAAACTTTGAAAAAGCATCAATGATACATAAAATATAGCAGTAGTTCTTTTTAGTTCTGGACAATGGTCGCAAATGATCCATGTGATAGGTCTGTAACGGATCAACATCCTTTTCCAAGGGATTGAGGTATCCTTCTTGCCTCCCTTCTTTTCTTGCTCCCAATATGCAGGGGATGCAATTCCTCCTGCAAGAGTCGATTCTTTTCCTTTAAATTCGGAATGTAATATTCCGTTGAAATAATTTCCTCCATCTTTTTGGCGGCAAAATGTCCATTTTCATGTACTTTCCTTATTATTTCATCTTGCATTCTTTATGGAATACATAACAATTCGGTGCCATTTGAGTGGTTTTTATAAACTATGCCGTTCTTCGTTGTGAAATCCTTGTAGGGTCCGTGATCCAACAGCATTGCTATCAGCTTTAAATTTTCGTCTTTCCTTTGTGCTGTTTTTATCTGCTCCACGAAATCGTTCGACATTGTAAAGGACATAACCAAGGGGTTTTTGCTTAAGGCGTCCACATGATTCATTTGTTTGCTACTTCAATGTTCTAGTTGATAATCAAATTTCTGTAGAGCTAGTGCCCATCCTGCTACCATGTTTGATAAGGTTTTTTTCTCCATCGTCATCTTGAACGCCGCACAATCGGTTATTATTTTGAACTTAATACCCAGTAGGAATACCCTCAACTTTTTCACTGCTTCTATAATTGCCAGAACTTCCAGCTGGTAGCTGTGATATAGCTCTTCCGATGGCTTTGTCTTCTTGCTAAAGTAGTATACTGGGTAAAATTTTGAATCATCGCTTTTTTGCAGTAGTACATACAGCCCCATAGCCCACCTTTGACGCGTCTGTATGTAATTCCGTTTCACGGTTCTGGCAATATAAATTTAGATTGGTTCGGTTCGGCGCCTAAATAATTCTTTAATTTTGAGAATGCTAGTTTTTCTTCTGGTCCAAATTTGAACGCCACATTGGCCCTTGTTAAATTACTTAGTGGTCTTGCAATTATCCCATATCCCGGGATAAATTTCCGAAAGTACCCAGTGAATCCTAGAAATGACTGCACTTTTTTAATGTTATTGGGTGTTGGGAACTCTTTTACGGCTTTGATTATTTCCGGTGACGGTGAATACACACCGTTTGCAATTTTATACCCCAAGTAATCGATCTCTCTACAAAGGAATTGACATTTGCTCCACTTAATTTTTAAATCATTCCTTTCTGCTATCGCCAGGACTTGCTGTAATCGGTCCACGCACTCTTGGTCACTTGATGCCAGAATGATGATGTCGTCAATATAAATTTTCAAACAATTTTCCGCATTAGTAAATTATTGAATATTTTATTAATAAATCTTTGGAATACCAGTGGAGATGTACATAGTCCGAAAGGTGCTTTAGTAAATTCTCACTGACCTGACGGGGTTACAAAAGATGTGTATTGCTGGCTCCCTTCTTCGATGGGGACGTGAAAGAATCCGTTTTCTAAGTGGAGAGTACAAAAAACTTTCGCCTCGCTTAGTGAATTAATGTGATCTTCAATTAGGGGTAATGGAAAACGATTCCTAACGATCTGTTTATTTAACTTCCTAAAGTCAACACATAGCCTCTTTTTTCCATCCTTTTTGTTCACCAAAACAATGGGGCTTGCGAACTCTGACTTACTAGGTTTGATAATACCTTTCTCCAACCACTCTTCAACTTGGTCATCCACAATTTGTTTTTCTAATGGAGCCAGTTTTCGTGGTCCCTGTGAAATAGGAGTACTGTCTCTTGCTTCAGTACTCCTATTTTCGGGCGCGCCAATCCTGATATACTCATCGGATCTGATTAGCGTTAAGTCGCTCCCAGTGTCTATCAGGGCTGCTATCTTATGGCCATTGATCTTAATCGGTTTTTCATCTGGAATTTTCAAGTTTCCCTCTAAGGTGGCGCTGTTACAATTGGTCTTTGCTGGAACTGAGGTATTCTGAGTGCAATTTCTCGATATGTGGCCAAACTGGTTGCATCTAAAGCACTTCGGTTTCTTTTCGCTACAGTTCGCACTCTTGTGTCCCTTTCTGCCACAGTTATAACAGCCTAATTGAGTTTTATTGCTCATATCGTTTGGGTTTCGTCTGAAGTTTGCATTTGTCTTAAAACGTTCTCGTGCTTCTTTGCATTGGGAGTATCCTCGTAATTCCTCTTTAAACTGCTGAATTGTTTTGCAACCATATAACCGTTGCTTATTTTCTGCAGAATCATAAATTCCGTCAGCTACATATCTTAAGATTGCGTCGTCTTCTACATTCCCCTTGGCGCATATGGCCCTCATGTTGATTAGGTATTCATAAACGGTTTCGCCTTTTTTTTGTTTCGTACTTGCTAGCTTACTGTGAACGTCTGCTGAACTAATTATTTCAGAGAATTCGTCCTTCAAAAATTTTTTTAACTGGTTCCAGGAGGTAATATTTGGTTTCGCTCTTAATGTCTTTTCAGCTAGACCCGTCAACAATCTTTTGCCTAATAGAAATGTTTCTAACTCAGAACAACCTAAATCAGATGTCGTGTCTTCTATGTCTGAAATCCAGTTATTGACATCGTATTCATTTTCTCCTGAAAATGTTGGCAAAATTTCCACTATATCTTTTATGGAAACAGGAAATCTGGATCTATTGCTATCGAAACTAGTTATCGGCTGCGAAAGATTGTTATTATCATATGAGTGTTGGTGGGATGATACGTTGTTATGATGGAAATTAACAGACTGTTAACTCGTACTCGGCCTATTTCGATATCGGTTGTCTGGCCGCCTTGCTTCTGCCAAACTAACTTCCACTGAAGACTGCCTTCTTAACTCCTCCGTAAACCCCTCCAATTCCTCAAAAATTCTTGAGACGTCTCTTGAAACAGCTATGCTCTCCACATTACCAGTACTACTCAATACTTTCTTATTTTTACGACCCATTTTTAAAAATTGTTTTCTGTATAAAGCTTTTTGATTTTACTAAAAATTTTAATTAGGTATTTAATTAACAACCAAGAAAAATTCAAATTAAAAAAGTTTTTTTTTTTTTCTATTTTATAATTTCTTCTTTTTAAATTAAAATTATTTTTAATATGTTATTTATTTTTTATTTGATAAATATATATATTTTTTTTTTTTAGAATACTTTTTATCTTTTATAAATTTTTTTTTTTATAAAAAGGTTTACTGCCTCTGATACAATTTTTACTCAAACAACTATTTGGTGTTTAACTAAAAAGGTTGTCCACCCCTGGTCTTCTGTTTTTTTTTTCTTTGACACTGATGATGATAACACTAGTTGATGATGATCTGTTCACATTTACCTTCCTTCTTCTTCAAAACAAAACATAAAATAAATTGTTCTTTCTACTATTGATATAATTTAATTTCGAATAATTTATTAATAATTAAAATTGACCAATTTAATTTTTTTTTTATTTTTTGTGTAACCATAATTTATAATAGTTCTTAAATTCATTAAAATTATCCTATTCATTTCCAGTCTTTAATTTTATTACTTCATTAAAAATTATTTCGTTTTTTTTTTTTTGTTTTTATCTTTGTATTCTAGTTTGAAATTCACAATAATTGAATTTGTTTTGTACGAATAATAAGGTAATGTTTTTTTTTTATAACATTCTAATAATTGCAATTTCTTTTTTTTTTTTTTTGTTTTGAAAAATTAAAAATTGATACAATTATTGACAATATGTTTTTATAGTTATTAATTGTTCATTATTTCATACATATTAATAATAGAATTTTTAATAGAATTTTTTTTTATAATTTAGTTATAAATAGGTACTATAAGAACTTAATTGTTATATTACAAAAATACAGTATATACCCAATGCCAACGATTTTATTTTTCTTAATTATTCTTAGTTTATATTTGTTAATTTCTTAAACGTTTAAACCCGGTTAAAAGAAAATAATGCAACACAGTTTTTTTTTTTTTTATATCTCATCCATTTCTAATTTAATTTTTCTATTTAAAAAGTTTCTTATATACTAAATT
The DNA here is from genome assembly GCA_947095535.1 of Poecilobothrus nobilitatus. Lineage (NCBI taxonomy): Eukaryota > Metazoa > Arthropoda > Insecta > Diptera > Dolichopodidae > Poecilobothrus > Poecilobothrus nobilitatus. The sequence continues at coordinate 118,496,819 of OX352773.1, forward strand.
CTATGAAGATTTTTTTTTTTTAAATTTTTATTATCACAGATACAGAATTAATATTCTCACAAATAAAATCTAAATTTCTAGCAAGTGGTTAATTATATATTTTTTTTTTTTTGGAATTCTCTTAAATACACTATTCTATTCAATCGAATTAGTTCACGTTTTTCTTTTAAAACAAAATTTTTTTTTTTTTTTTTTTAGTTGTATATTAAAAATTTTGTTAAAAACTAGTCTTTCAATTATTATAAAAAAAATTAAAATTTATTCTCTTTTTTTTTTCAATTATTGTAAAAAAAAATTAAAATTAAATTTTTTCGATTAAACTCACAAACCATGTGGTATCACCATTTGGATCACCATGTGGAATCCTCGTTTTTTCTGTGTCACCTTCCCACTTTCGGATTCTGCCTTTCTTCTTAGATTTTTTTCCAGAATGATCCCGGTTGAGCCCCAAAATTTTGTGGGATTACAATTGGAAAAATCAGTTCGGTCAATTTTAATTAGATAAATGTTTTATTATAATTCTAAAATTGTTTAATTTTATTTAAATAAAATTATTTATTTAACAACTGGTTAACTTCCTTTTTTAATCTTGACTTCCTTTTTTAATCTGTACCACGTCTTAATGCAGAATGAACTTCTTGTCTTTTTTCCATGATTGCTATCATTCTCTCTCATCATTATCGTACGGTTCATGTTGTCGTATGTTAATAATGTTGTCGTATGATAGTTATAGTATCGGAGTTCATTGTTAATTATTAACATCCTACATATATATTTTGATTTTTTTATTAATGTAAAATTTTAAAGTACTATATTTTTTTAAATTATAATATTATTGATTATTGATTATTTGTTAGTTTATCCTGTGAATAAACTTCCTCCTGTAGTAAGTTGTACTTCCCCTTTCCATTGCATACCATATAAATATTGAACTGATTGTTCATTTCATTAATATCCTCCTCAGACAAAAAATCTACCATGAAAGCAGGTAGAAAAAATACAGCATTTTGAAACTCCAAAAGAATTCGAATCCCATATTGAGTTTTGATTTTGCTTAATTTTAATATATGGTAATATTTACCAACGATAATCTCAGCTGCTGGTAAACTCTTTTTGAAGTAACTTTTTTGATCCACTTTATCGTTGAATCTGCTCAGTAAAGCTGATATTTTAGTATCAGCTTTACGTTTATATCTGTTGCTCTTTTCATTTCCAGCTGTTCCTGATAAGTGACCATATGTATAGCTGGGCCCTGGTTGATTAAATGATTGTGATGATGCTGGGCAATATTGTGTTATCATCAATTATTTCAATTTCGTTGGAGTTCATTTTAGATGTTGATTTTCTTTAGTTTGATTTTAAAGTGATGAATTAATTGTAAAATTGCTCTCTTTTATATAAATTTTTTTTATTTGTGTAGGTGGTTATTAATACAATTAATTTTTATATTTTATTTATCAATTTTAATTAATTGTACATGTAAAACCGCAATAATATAAAACACATTTAATATATTGTAGTACAAATTTATGATTAGACTTTTTTTTTGCTAATTCCTAATATAATAATCAAATTTAATACAATTGTACAGACAAAATCGCATTAGACTTTTTTCTTTTCTAATTCCTAATATAATAATCAATTTTAATATAATTGTACAGGAAAAACCGCAATAATATAAAACACATTTAATATATTGTAGAACAAATTTATTATTAGACTTTTTTCTTTGCTAATTCCTAATGTAATAATCAAATTAAATACAATTGTACAGGCAAAACCACAATTTCCTTTTTTTCTACCTAATATAAACTGCTTACCATTCACTAGAAAAATTCTTAACAAATTTAAAATAAAAGAACTTCCAAAACCTCAATTTCATATAAAATTATTAAATTGTATAATGATAATGCAAGAACAAATTTATGATAAGACTCTTTTCTTTGCTAATATAAAACACATTTAATATATAGTACTTTTTTCTTTTTATATTAACAATAGGAATCCCCTCAGATCATTTTTTTTATTTTGTTTGCTTTTTAGGAATTCCCTGACATCATTATTCACTTTTTTTAAAAATTTAAAATTCCTTATCAGTATAATTCAAAAACAAAAAATATAATTCATTTTTTCTTTCTGTCTTAACACACGCTTATTCTAAACAAATTTCTTATCATAGAATTAACTGTAAAACAAAAAATTATTTTACTATTTTTCAAAGCAAAACAAACAAAAATAGAACATTAAAATATTGTTCCAATATTTATGTATATCGAAAACAATTTAAAAATAAAAAACCCCTTGTTATATAAAAAATCTAATAAAAATGTTTTGACCGAAGAAAAAATTTTTCATTTCTACAATTTTGAAAAAATTTTCTTAGGAGTTTAAAATATCTGTGTGCCTCTTCATATATCTGCCTAATTCATATATTTACAACAATAGCTATGAGGTTTCGAGCTCACTTTTTCATATATTTTTATAAGAAAACTTCTTTTTCGAAATAAAGCTAATATAAATTTAATAAAACATTGTTTATGAAAATCGCAATTAAATTTTATCTATGAAATCACCTGATGTCACACAAAAATTTGAATAGTTCCATTCTTCATATAAATATGAAAAATAAAAAATTCCTTTTTTAAATATAAAAAATCTAATAAAAATGTTTTATTTTATCTAAAGGAATTCCCTTACGTCATTTTGGTCTTTTAAAAATTTTTAATTTTCTTATCAACATAATCCCACAATTAAAAAAGAAACAAAATGATGCTTTAAAAAAATATTTTATTTTCTTATCAGCATAATTCATTTAAGTTTAAATGTGACCACAGAAAAAAATTTTCATTTCTACAATTTAAAAGAAAAATGTTCTCTTATCTCTGACGTCACTTCCTGGTCTAGAACCGGCCTAGTATACCTACTAATATGAAACTGATAGTGATCTGGATCAATCCGAGACGGATTGAACTGCAGGACGGCCGAATGTGGGGTGGATATTTTTTCCCGATTACTAATAATAATAAACAAAGAATAACTTACCAGAAAGCGAAATTACATCTAGCATAATTTTTTTGACATCACAACACCTAAAATTAAAATCGTTTAATATAATATAATAAAAAAAAAAATGATACTTATCTTTATTTTCTTCATCTCTAATGGCTCAAAGATATCCAGTCTTCATTTTTCAAATAATTCTAATTGGAATTAGAATTATTATATTTTAATATTTTTGGTAAACACGTTGTTTACAAGAATATTAAAACACTTGTTATTTGACAGTTGTCATCGTAACAAAAAAATCAACATATGATAAAGTTAGCCGCTAGTGAAGCTAGCTATCGATAGTCAAAATTACATAAATAACAAGTAAATGTAACAGTAAGTCGATGCAACCGACTTATTAATACCCTACACCTGAATAATTCGAATTAAATTAAAAATCCATAAGTATTTTTGGCAGCTGCTTGAACTTCTTCCCTTTTCTGTCTTATTCAGCTCGTGGTTCAAATTCTTTCAAATGTCAGTTTCCAATTTTACAGAAAAGGAAACATAACAGAACACCTTTGTACTAAAAATAAAAGTTCTATCTTTGTTGGTTGTGGAGATATACTCGTTTGCTCTGGGGCTCGTCCGGAAGCTTCCAAGATTTGAACCCATGGACCAAATCCTCACAAATTTCAGAAACATAAATCAAACATGAAGAAACACCATTCTGCCTAATTTAAAGGTTATATCTTTGTTGCATTTGGAGATAATATCATTTGCTTTGAGGCTCGTTCGGAAGCTTTCAAAATCCGAACCCAAGGACCAAATCCTCTCAAATTTCAGAGGCCTAAATCATACATGAAAGAACACCATTCTGCCAAATTTAAAGGTTATATATTTGTTGTTTTTGGAGATAATCTCATTTGCTCTGGGGCTCGTTCGGAAGCTTCCAAGATTTGAACCCATGGACCAAATTCTCACAAATTTCAGAAACATAAATCAAACATGAAGGAACACCATTCTGCCTAATTTAAAGGTTATCTCTTTGTTGCATTTGGAGATAATATCATTTGCTCTGAGGCTCGTTCGGAAGTTTCCAAAACCAAACCCATAGACCAAATCCTCTTAAATTTCAGAGACATAAATCAAACACGAAAGAACACCATTGTACCAAATTCAAAGGTTCTACCTTTGTTGATTTTGGAGATAATCTCATTTGCTCTGCGGCTCGTTCGGAAGCTTTCAAAATTCGAATCCACGGTTCCAATTTTTTCAAATTTAAACCCATGGCCAAATCCTCTCAAATTTCAGAGACCTAAATCAAACATGAAAAAACACCATTCGGCCAAATTTAAAGGTTATATATTTGTTGTTTTTGGAGATAATCTCATTTGCTCTGGGGCTCGTTCGGAAGCTTCCAAAACCCGAACCCGTGGACCAAATCTTCTCACATTTCAGAGACTTAAATAAAACATGAAAGAACACCACCCTGCCAAATTTAAAGGTTATATCTTTGTTGGTTTTGGAGATAATCTCATTTGCTCTAGTGCTCGTTCGGAAGCTTCCAAATCCAAACCCATGGACCAAATCCTCTTACATTTCAGAGGCCTAAATCATACATGAAAGAACACCATTCTGCCAAAAGTAAAGGTTATATCTTTATTGGTTTTGGAGATAATCTCATTTGCTCTGGGGCTCGTTCGGAAGCTTCCAAATCGAAACCCATGGAACAAATCCTCTTAAATTTCAGAGACATAAATCGAACGGGAAGGAACATCATTGTACAAAATTTAAAGGTTCTATCTTTGTTGGTTTTGGAGATAATTTCATTTGCTCTGGTGCTCGTTCGGAAGCTTCCAAAACCCAAACCCATGAACCAAATCCTCTTAAATTTCAGAGACATAAATCGCACGGGAAGAAACATCGCACGGGAAGAAACATTGTACAAAATTTGAAGGTTCTATCTTTGTTGGTTTTGGAGATAATCTCGTTTGCTCCGGAATCATTCGGAAGCTTCCAGAATCCGAACCCATGGACGGATTTTGTCCAGTTTCGAACTTAGCCTTTCTTTCGTAATTAGTAACCTACTATATAAATTTCATCAAGATAGCATCATTATTTTTTGAGTTATCGTGCGTACGGACGGACGGACGGACATCGCTAAATCGACTCCAGCGGTGATCCTGATTCAGAATATATATACATGTCTATACCTAACTCGCTTCCTTTTGGTGGTTACAAACACCATACCAAAGTTAATATACCCTATACTTAATGTGTAGGGTATAATAAATCAATCAGTTAGTGAAGATTGATTAATTTAAAAATTCAAGTTCAAATAGTCATTAACCTTTTGGTTTTTTTTTAGAATAGCAGTTATGCGCAAGAAGAAACAAGAAGAAAAAAGGATAATCAGGACAGATATACGTGGACGTGGATAACAAAATAATCGAAATAATTTTTATTAGTAATTGAACATATTTTATTGAACATTAGTTTTTTTTTTTATACTTTTGAATTGTAAAATTGATTAATATAATATATTTTAAATATTACTTTTAATAAATTAATTTATAACTTAAAATAATAATAAACTTTATTTAAAATAAAATTATATGGTGTATATTTTTAGCACATTTCCAAAAAAAATTTGAAAAAATGTGCTTATTAGTTTCACTCTGTCCGTCCGTCCGTCCGTCTGTTTTCAAAACTTCTACACCGTTAAAGATAGAGAAAAAAAATTTTAACCATGGGTATGTCTCATAAAAAAAATAATTTTGTGGAACAACTTTTTCATATAGCCCCTCCCATTACAGAGCTACACCCCCTCAAACTTTGAAAAAGCCCTATTTTTAAATGCATATATCTTATGTTCTGCTTAAGATTTATTCAATCTGAAAACGTCATTCGACAGGTATTTCTTTTATTTTTGTAAATAAATATCAAAATTAAACAATTATTTTAAATTTAGTATTTAAATTTACCGTTATGTCAAAACCACATTTTGCATGAAATTTCTTTTTTCATAACTCCGGCACGCCTTTAGATAGGAACCCGAAATTTTGAGACAAGAAAGAACTTTTAGAATAAGTATAAGTTTCCTCAGAAAATTTTTTGGTAGCACCCCTTCTTTAAGAGTTATTACGCCTCAAAAATTTAAAATTTGCTATTTTTAGACACCTGTACACATTTTTCTTCGGCAAGACATGAAAATTAAAGGTTCAATAATATATTTTTATGTGTGCTAACGGCTTTCCTTAGTTATATAGGATTCCGGAGTTACGGCCCCTCAAAATTTCAAAAATGTCCTATTTTCACATTTTTTCTTATTACATGAAATTTTCAAATTTTTGTGCAAGTCACAATTCTAAACAGTTTATATTGAGTTTTGGAAATGTGCTCTTTTAAAAACCGTTGGTTAACATTCTACCTTGTTTTTTATCAAATCCTACATACATACATATCTATGCGTATATTTTTTTGTTGATGACATAAAATTAAAACGGTAAAATATTTGTTAACAGATTCAATATTAATCTTATGTTTGTTTTGTATTTGTTTACAGTTTTTATTATTTTTTACTTCTAATATTTTTGAATGAAAAAAAATCATGTACATTACATAATAATGAATGCACATATATTTTTACGATTTCATTGCTTATTATTGTTATTGAATAAAACAAAATGTTAAATTATTAGTTATTTTGCTTTGATATAAATTATTATGTAAAAAATCTATAAATTTTTGCATTGTACTTTTCGTGTAGTGGCGGTCGGTCCTGTGTTGAAGATAACTGATTTTTTTTGTTATATCCATACGGTAAAGAACTACCATCTTCATTAAATTTTCGTTTTTCAGATTTTTGGTTGATATTTTTTTATTTCGGGAATTGTAAGTATATCATGATTTTTATTTCGACGAATAAAACGAATAAACGACGATTTTCTGAAATGACGTATGTGTCTGCACTATTCAATGAATTTAAAACTGATTCCTTTATGCTATTAAAATTAATTTTTAGAGAAGCTTCATAACTAAGAGAGAATCCTTTAACTGTACAAACAATTTTTCTGTATTATCTTTTGTACAGTAAATTTTGTAGGCGTAGTTCTTGGAACCGCCACTTACAAATTCTTTAATATAACTTCCTATACCATAACATTCTAATTCATCAGTCATATCTCCTATAAATTCGCCTATTCCTAGTTCATATTCTCCTTCTCGGCTAATATACAACTCTGAATCGGTGTCATAATATAATACTCTACTATCCAGCTTCTCTAGATATCTGTAAAGTTGAACACGAGCATGTGTTGTTGTATAAGCAGCGATACTTACATTGACAGTAGATAAAGAAGTTACTGATTCTTCTTTATATTTTCAGCTAAGCACCATGTTTTCTACATTTACTGGAAGTATGTTACATACTTCTACAGAGGGGTTTGTTATTAACTCGTAAAGTTTAAAAGGTTGATTTACAATGGTGGTTTGTCGTTGATTTTCCCTTTTTCTTCCTCACTGGGAGGAACATCAATTTATTATTTTGTTTGACAGATAACACGGGGTGTAATAGTTTTGTTGGTGGTAAGATTTTAAATTTAATAATACTGTCAATAGTCATTCTGTTTAACTGGGAGCAGGCATCTTCTCCAACGTAAATCTTAGAATGGTTTATGGGAAATTTCCCTTGTTTGCAAATATATGTGTATAAGGAACATAAATCTATGTATTTAATTTTTTCTCCTTGTTTACATTTATAATATGTGTAAGTATTTCCCGTTCTGCCGCCATAAAATGCATCACGAGGATTTAAAGGAACTAAATTAATTAATGAATGATTTTCTAAATATCTCATATTTTCATTGTGTTTCATTAGGTCCCGGAATTCACATTCCCACATCTTAATAACTTTATATCCACATGATTTTATAAACATGATTGACCATGAAATGCGCGATTGCACTGCATACATAAAATATTTTTAACATTAATTGAACAAGCTGCTGAGTTTTGACAGCAAGGACAACTTTTCGAACACCTATGTTAATTATTCTTAGAATACGGAATATGACATTCTTCACAATAAAATGCTGTGCAAAAAGCAGCTGCGAGTGAAGTTATTACATTGTAATGATTATTACGGTATAGCAAGTTAATTTTGTTTTCATTATTAAATCCTTTAAATATTACTTCTGCACCCCTTGTTCCATATTTATATTCCGCAACTTTCAGATGGAATTGTTATTTTTGATGTTTTTAATATATTTAAAGCTCTTTTATAATTAATAAATTTTTCAATTTTAGCTATTGAAACAACAAGTGCACGTGGTAGGCATAAATTATCGGTGTTTTTTATTGTTATTATTCCTTTCCCTTTTAAGCATTCCTCTTTATAATTTGAATATTTATTATTTCACCTCTACCAGTGGGTAATCTAACACGGGTAACTGTTAAACAAAAAGTGTCTGTACTTAGGCCTATAGACGTAAAATAAAAATAGTTTATAATAAATGAAACAAAAAATGCATTATAAATAATTACCTTCAGAATTACTTTGAAAAACATTAGAAATTACATCCCAAACGTCACTAAATTTAAGTTCATGAGCGGATCTAAAACTGAGATACACAAGACCTTGATGTTCAAAGCTTTCTCCACAAAATGTTAACCCAATCTTATCAATGGAATTCACTTCTGATTATTTGATGTATAGCATCCTTAATCCAGCTAATTGGTTCTCTATTTTCAGGTACGGATTTAATTACAAATTTTATTTTACGGCCGTTCATATTAAACCTTTAACAAATGTCGAATTCTCGCTTTCTATTATGTAAGGCGTTATAGTTTCGATAAGAAACCTTTGTAAAATAATGTTTTTCAACATTTTCTTTATACGAATTTCAGATGTTAAATGCTTGAATAACAGAATAATATTAAATTTTCAATACATATTCATTCTCTTAAATTAAAATGACTCCTTAAAAAATTTTAGCTGTTTTATTAGAATCCCATCTTAATCCAACCTTAAGATGTAAAGAGAAAATTCTATGCAACATTATAATTTTCAAACTACCATTTAATTTAAAACTTATCTTAAAAATATAAATTGTAATCAAATGTCATTATAATAAATTATATTTCATTAATAATTAGATTCTCATCTTATACGCATTTTAAATAGAAAACAGTATTACAACATTGTAATCAAACGGCAATTTAATAAATTACTCTTTTTCCGCATAAAAAATATTAGCAACATTGTAATCAACTGACAGTTTTGATAGATTTTACCCTTCCACTTAGAAAATATTTGCAAGAGTGAACTACTTTCTAAAGTTTTTATTTTGTTTTAATATTACTCGAAATTTGTATATAAACACATGGAGATTTTATAAAAACATCAGTTTAATTTGAAACAAGCAGGATGGCATAGGAATTTGACAAGGTTTACGTATTGGATGACATAACCATTTAGGCTCAAATTCCTACAAAAAAAGAGAAGATGGCGAAAATGCCACGTTAGTTAAATAATACTTATAGTATACTCTCTCCATAATGAATAAAATAAAATAATATATAGTTTTGTAAAATCGCTTTTATTTATACTTTTTTAAAATGTAATACAATTTTTATTGGAATTGAACTACTGGAATAGTTTATTTTGTATCCATATTTATCACATAAAAGTAATGAAATGTTATTAAATGATTTTTACACATTGCAATATTGAATATTACTGAATTCTTTTACGGTATCAGTGAAAGCATTTGGTATGTTAACAGATCATAAGCACCTTACATCTTTATCACCTATTTTTTGCGGTTCAATTATATCTGTGTATATAAAAAATATATCTGGTTTACTAATTGGAATCAATTGTACACTATCTATAAAAGTTTTGAAAGCTTATATTACACGTAATTTATAATTGCTAAAACCTGTAACTTTCGAAGATACTTGATTGAAACCATGTTGTCAAAAGTTCTTCCAGAATAAGAGTAATTGCTCTTATTTTTATATCTATTTTAGACCTAATAACACATATTGTAGTGTAACTTATATTTTTAGGCATTTCCTCAGCTTTTGCTGATTGTATATAATTAATATCATCGTTTATAAAATTAAAAATTCTCCAAATCAACTGTCGTTCAAGTTCTTTTTTTGTAAACATATTAAGTGGGCGTATATTTTGAATTAGTGTTGGTAGTAGAAAAACTTTCCAGTCCCATATCATTTGTTTTTCTATGTATGGAATATATGATGTTCCAACCCCTATCATATCTTTCTGCATACCTTGAATAACTATTTGATTACTTTTTTCCATTCTTCATTATACACATTGGGAACGAAATCATTAAAATACATTTCTGAAATACCGACTTTCCACCTTGAATCACACTGTATTTATTCATTTTATTTGTAAAAGATAATAATGAATTTTCTGGATAATAGTTCATAGATGAATCAGTGAGTAAAGTGACATAAAATTCATCATTTACTTGTATGTTGTCCACGAGCTTGCGGATATATTCTTACGAATTGGAAAATTATGTTCTGTTTGAGTATTATTGTTGCTGACCTTAAAACATGTATTGAAGAATTATTAAACTCTTTGCTATTTATAGTTTTTTTCTTTTTTCGTTGGTGGACGTGGGATATCTTAAGTAACAATTATAATGTCTCCTGTATCATTTTTAAAAATTTGTACATTTTGATTTCTAATTGATTTTCTTTTTCTAAGACGTTCTTCAACTGAAGCAGCTGACAATACTTTTCTTTAAACATTTTCTTGAATTTCATCATCAAACACTTCTTCATCAGCTTCTTTATACCCGTATGATAAGTATCGGGTATAATAAAATTACTCTTCCGTTTGTAACACCTCGAAAAAAGCGAGCTAGATATACCTTCAAAGGTATGGATCACATCAGAATCAAACTCTGAGTCGACTAAGCCATGTTCGTCCGTCCGTCCGTCAGCACACTAACTCAAAAACTAAGAAAGCGAGAATCCTGAAATTTACATAAAATATTCTAGGAGCAATTTGTAGGTTCCCTATTTTTTTTGGTTGAGCTCCGACCAAAACTTCGGGTAGCTCCCGAACAACTAACTTTTAAATCTCCACAATTTTTTTGAAATAGAGCCATGAAATTTTAACTGCTGATAAATATAATAAAAATATTAATTTTATGATAATATTAATTTTTCTGTAGCCCCACCCGTTAATGAGCTGCAGTCCCACAAAGTTCGAAAAATCTATATATTTAAATTGTTATAACGCAAGCTCTATAAGGTATATCTTCAATCTGATCAATAAATCAATCTTCCAAACGATAGGTGCTATTATGAGCTTTACAAACATGTTTATAATAAATATATACACAAGTATATATATACATGTATGTGTATATATGTCTTAATTTACCGTAATGCGAAAATGAATTATTGCAAAATCCTTTAACCTTTCTATCTTCTAAACGGTTTAAGTTGGAAACTTGAAATTGAAAGAAGTTAGATCTTTGAAAATAAGTATTAGTCATTTCAGAAATTTTTTTTTGTATCATCCCTCGTTTACGAACTGTAAGGGGTCAAAAACTGAAAATTTTTTATTTTTAAACACCTGTTAAAATTTTTTTGAAGTAATACATAAAAATTAAAGCTTCAACGTTATACTCTTATTTTTATTAACAACTTTTTTTAATAATATAGGGTTACTTTATAATTGACGAAAATGTTACTTGATTTTTTCAAATTTTCTACCAAATTTCTTTAACGAATTTTTTGCATTTTGTTTTACTCGATAATTTAAAATTGTTGAGGACATAATGCATACTACAAAAAAATGTAAATAAATAAACAACATAACAACATATAAATGTGCGCATTAATATAATGTAATATTTAAAATTATATTTACTATTTTGTACTAAGTAAATTTGATATACATTTACCGCTTAGTATTAAATGGTAATATAGAATATTTCAAAAAGTTTTGGTTTGATAATCGTTATGTGGAAGGTTAGAATCTGCTTTTGAAGAATGTACAAACATATAGTTTGATTATATGTGCAACCCATAGTTCTAGAAATTATAAAATTCACCGAAATTATTTTAAAATACTAAAATATTTAAAAAAAATATTGTAAGCAGAGTGACAGGCTGTGAAGATAATAACGGTTCGTACGGGTATCTAAGAGTTGACAAAGGCAACTGTATTCTTTCTCGTTTTCATATACTTCTTCTTCTTCAGATACAACTTGTATTCCAACATTCTTATATTCAGGAAAATACGATTGAGTTTCCGTATCTATATACATTGGTTTTACACGAGTTTGAGTACCTTTTGTTTCCGTAATTTTTACTTTCTCCTCTTTATTTCTAGAAAGTTGTCGTTTTTTGTTTTTTATTACATAATAATAATTCTTGTTCATCTAAATACTGATCATCAGATCTCTTATAACTGAACATTACAGACATAATTATATTTTAATGTTAGAACATATGTTATTGATTATTGGTATTATATACATGTGTTTGCATACAGTGCACTTGCCATTTTATGAAGTATGTTAACTTAACAATAATATCAAATATATAACATCTTCCTTTTTCTAACCGAATTCATTTGTTAATTATTTATTCGTTTACACATTTTAAATTTAATGTGTTAATTCATGTACACATTTTTTTTTTTTTTTTTTATAAATATAGGTGTTTAATAATATAAAATTTCCATTAAGAAATAAATAAAAAAATATGTTTAAAGTAAAATAACTACAATATATAAATATTAATTAATATACAATTCAAAAAAATACCAAACAACAATAAGATAAGTAATTATTTTGTTTTTTGTATTTTATTTTATAATGCTAATCTTTCCCGTTTTTTAATGACTCGGCCAAATCTAGTTTGATACGGTTGCTGATTGTTGTTGGTATTTTCACCATTATTATAGTTATTTTTATCAAATTGATTGCATTCACTTGACAAATTATTACAATTATAGTTATTTTTATCAGATCGATTACATTCACTTCATTCATTCACATTTGTAGTTTTAATTGGCTAAAAGTTTTCTTCTATATCAGGTGATCTCAATTCTGGTTTGAATAATGATTTTCTAAGATGAATGGAATTTCGTCGGAGTATTTGGTTATGTTCGTTTTGAATATGATACGATCTAGGACTTTGTGCATTTCCTATTATAGTAGCTGTTTTCCAGATTTTATCTACTTGATAAGTGATATTTTCACCTTTATCAAATTTGGTTCCCTTACTGTTCTCTATGTGCTTGTCATGATAAAACTTATATTTGCCTTGATTTTCTTTTAATTTCTCTAAACACTTAACGACTTTTGGCCTTAATACATCTAATTTAACTGGAATTCTATCACGCAAATGTCTACTCATTAGCATTTGAGCTGGATTGAAGCTTAACCCCGTGATTAGAGAATTTCTATAGGCTAAAACTCCGCTGAATATATCTTTTCTTTCTTCGTGGCATTTTTTGATTAATAACTTTGCTATACCCACACCATTTTCCGCCAGACCGTTACTTCTACGATAATGAGGGCTAGTTGTATTTAATTGAATGTTCCATTCATTGCAAAATTTATAAACTCAAATGAGTTAAACGGCATATTGTCTGCTATTATCGTCTGAGGGATCCCATGGCACGCAAGTATGGGTCTTAACAATGTGATAACCTCACTAGTTGTTTTATTTTTCATTTCTGTGATTTCGAACCACTTGGAAAAATAGTCAACAGGAACTAAGAAATTACTTGCTTTAAAGTCTACTATGTCGATATCAACTTTATTAAATGGTATTTCAGGTATTTGATGTGGTACTAATGGCAATTTAGCTTTTGATGTTTGAAATTTTTCACAAATTCTACAATTCATTACTTTTCTTTCAATGTCATTATTTGTCAAAGGCCAGTAAACCAGATTTTGAGTTAATTTTTTCGTCTTTGTCATTCCTAAGTGCCCTTCATGCAATTTAGCTAATATTTCTACACTTAAGGAGCTTGGTATTAATATACGGTTTCTAAAAACTGCAATGCCGTTCTCAACGTAAAGCTCATTACGAATAGGCCAGAATTTTCTTATATTTTTTTTTTCTAAGGGAGGTGGGAATCTTCCAAAGACACCAAGAATTACCCCTTGGTAGTGTCAGATTCTTACTGACTAAACCCACCTCCCCCTTTAGCCAATATAATGGGATGAAACCCTTACCTGCGAACGCAGCATTTTGGCTAGGGAGTAGGGATAGGAAAGGATAGGAAATGTATACGGAAACATTGAATTGGGAGTGGGACTGAAAGGAAACAATGAATCCGCCTATTATTATTGTTATTTTGCTAACAGTGACTAAAGCCGTCACAATAGTTACAACATGTAGTAGTATATAGTAACTACATGAGGTAATTATTGAAGGCAACCCGCACTGTCACTGTAGCGGTTACCATTATTAGTATTAGTATTCTTATTAATATTATTATTATTTTACTATAGAGTCAGCGCCATCAGTGGATTACAACGTGCAGCAGTATATAACACCTTACTTGCATGACTTAACCAAAGATAGCCCCACTGTAGTAGCTATTATTATTATTACTATTATTATTATTATTATAATTATTGTTATATTATTATTGTACTATTTATTGTACTATTTCATTATTTGTACTATTATTATTATTATTAATTATTATTATTATTACTATTATTATTTTACCACAGAGTCAGCGCCATCAGTGGATTGCAACGTGCAGCAGTATATAACACCTTACTTGCATGATATAACCAAAGATGGCTCCACTGTAGCAGCTATTATTATTATTATTATTGTAATTATTGTTATTATTATTACTATTATTATTATTATTATTAATATTATTATTGTTATTATTACTAACATTAATTATACGATATACATTATTACGATATAAAAGTACTACATATTTTTTATTTATGACCTGACCGGGGTTTGAACCCAAGACCCTTCGATTGAAAGGTTGGCGACTTAGCCACTGCGCCATGAGTCAGATTATCTGCAATCCTCGACCAATCATTCGGCCAAACTTTTTAATAAAGATCAATAAGACACCGACATTCATTATCTAATGATGTTTCTGTACGAATTTGTTCTAATTTAGAATCAGTAACATTCACTGAGTACACAACAAAATTTAAAGAATCATCAACCTGTTCTTGATTTTGGTCATTGAAATTGCATGATAACGCGTCAGCTATATGCATTTACTTTCCCGGAATATAAACTACTTCAAAATTATATTTTAATAGTTTTAATCTCATTCGTTGAAGACGATTTGAACATATCTCACTAACATTTTTCTTAAATGTAGAGACAAGAGGTTTATGGTCTGTTTGAATTTTTACACTTCTTCCGTAAATGTAAGTGTGCAATTTTTTGCAAGCAAATAATATTACAAGCATTTCGTTTTCTATCTGTGCATACCCTTGTTCCGTCGACGACAGTGCCTTAGAAGCGTATGAAACAGGTTTTCCCTGTTGCATCAAACAACTGCCTAAACCGCTACTAGATGCATCTGTTTCAATGCAAATTGGTACATTTTCTTTGAAATTGCATAAAATTGGTGCTGTGCTAACTAGATTTTTTAGTTTTTCAAAAATTTTAGAATGGTTAGGTGATCATAAGAAAGTTATATTTTTCTTTAATAATTCTCGCAGGGGTGCTGTGATATTTGACAAATTAGGAATGAAACTTCGTAAATAGTTAATAACTCCTAAAAACTGCTGTAAATTGTTTTTATCTTGAGGCTCTTTCATTGCAGTAAAATCTTTCGTTCTCTGTGGATCAATTTTTAATCCTTCTTTTGAAATTGAATAACCTAAATATTTAACTTCTTTTTGGCAATATTGTAATTTATTTGCATTAAACTTAATATTAATTTCTTTTGCACGGTCAATTACTTTTTAAAAGTTTCTATCATGATCCTCTTTAGATTTTCCATACACCATTATATCGTCGAAATAAATAAGAATAGGTAAATCATTAAAATATTTAGAATTTAATTTTTGAAAAATTTCGGGAGCGGAACTAAGTCCGAAAGGTAGTCTGCAGAATTTATAAACTCCAAAAGGAGTAGTAAATAAACAAAGGTTAGAACTTTTATCACTAAGTCGCACTTGCCAAAATTAGTCTTTTAGATCTAAAACTGTAAAATATTCTATTTCTTCTAATCTTGTTACTAAATCTTCTAAAACAGGTATTTGAAATGGCTCTTTTATAACATTTACGTTTAATTCTTTTGGTTTTCTAAAATACAAGCACAAGGCACAATCTTACACTTTTATCTGGTTTTTCTACAATAACTAAATTATGAACCCATTCAGTTGGCGAATCTACTTTTTGAATAACCCCTACTTTTTCCATATTATCTAATTTTTGTTTCAAGCTTAACGCAATTCTACGGGGTGACTTCACAATGGGAATAGCGTTACTCTTTATTTTGATTTCGTATTTTTCCGGAAAACACCATAATTCTTCAAACACTTCGCGGTTAGCCTTAATGAAACTTATCTTTTCTTTTCCAAAATTATTTACTTTTATCGAGTCAACTAATTTTACTAGATTTAATTTTTTACATGCACAAAGTGCACTAATCTTCTATTTTTCGAATTTACTATTAAAAAATTTAATTTATAATTCATATTATTATAACTTACATTTAAATCCGTAGCTCTCAATGTAAGCTCTAGTACAAATCCTCCGTACGATTCCACTTTGTTATTTATCGTTCTTAATTTATTTGGAACACCCAGTTTTGAAAACACCTTATATGGTAGTGTATTAACCTCTGACCCCTGTCTATTTTGAAATCTTCAAATTCATTAAAAATTTTAATTTTTACATACCAAAAGGAATTTATGGTTTTTAAACTGTTAATATTATTATCATTTAAATTAACTGTATCTATTACTATATTACTAAGACTGGAATTTTCATCATCACTATTACTGTTTTCTATTTGCAGGTTATGTACAGCACGTGTACTTCCTTTACACACTGAGGCAAAATAGTTTTTTAATCCACACTTTTTGCACGTTTTTCCAAATGCAGGACATTTACTTATCATATGATTGTAACTGAACTTACCGCAATTAGTAACTTTTCTGTTAGTTAATTTTAGATTAACTTTTTGAACTTGAATTTCATTGGTTTTTCGTAAGTTTTGTGCATGTTGTTTTGTTATCTCTGATACACGACATATTTCAATAGCCTTTTTTAAATTTAATTTTTCCATCCCTAGAAGTTTTTGCTGAGTATCTTTGTCATTTATACCGAACACAATTCTATCTCTTATCATCTGATCCGTTATTGGCACGCTTACATTTGTAAAATCACATTTCTGAACTAATTTTGTTAATTCCGTAAAGAAATTTTCAAAAGATTCACCTTCTGACTGGTTTCTTGAGTGAAACACAAATCTCTCGTATATAGTATATTTTTTTGGTTCACAATATTGATCAATTTTTTTTAAAACCACATCAAATTTCTTTTGTTGCTCTTCTGATAATCTAAAGGAATCGAATATTTGAATTCCTTTTTCGCCTAGTAAATTAAGCAAAATTGCAACTTTCCTTTCATCCTTCATATTTCTCGTTTCGTCACGTTCTACAATGTATATTTGGAACGCTTTCTTGAATTTCTTCCATTTTGCGGCAATACTTCCTTCAAAATTAATGGGACCTGGAGCTCTCAATGATTCCATTTTTTTAGATTTTATTTTTTTAGATTTTTATTTAGAAAGTAAAATTTAATATTTGTAATATTAATTAACTATAACAATTTTGTACTATTATTATAATAAATTAGTAATAATTTTTTTTTTTTAATTCGACTGCGCCATGTTGTATTTTATTTTATACCTCTTGCTTTCTTGTTCATCTAAATACTACTGTTCATCAGATCTCTTATAATTTAACATTCCATACATAATTATATTTTAATGTTAGAACATATTTTATTCATTATTAGTATTATATACATCTGTTTGCATACAGTGCACTTGCCATTTTATCAAGTATGTTAACTTAACAATAATATCAAATATATAACATACATATCGTATATTTCACTGATGAATGAATGATAACAGTGTAGATGTATATTATATAGCGCCGTATTTACATACATATATGTATTTTATTGTACTAATAAGAAATTATTCTATGAATGGAAATATTTTTAAAGAAATATTGGAATGTATGGCGATATACTTATAACAATATAAATATACTATGTGCGCATTAATATAATATAATATTTAAAATTACATTTACTATTTTGTAATTTAATATACATTCACCGCTTAGTATTAAATGGTACTAAGAATACTAAGAATATTTGAAAAAGTTTTGGATTGATAATCGTTATGTGGAAGGTTAGAATCTGCTTTTGAAGGATGTACAAACATATAGTTTGATTATATGTGCAACCCATAGTTCTAGAAATTATAAAATTCACCGAAATTATTTTAAAATACTACAATATTTAAAAAAAATATTGTAAGCAGAGTGACAGGCTGTGAAGATAATAACGGTTCGTACGGGTATCTAAGAGTTGACAAAGGCAACTGTATTCTTTCTCGTTTTCATATACTACTTCTTCTTCAGATACAACTTGTATTCCAACATTGTTATATTCAAGAAAATACGATTGAGTTTCTGTATCTATATACATTGGTTTTACACGAGTTTGAGTACCTTTTGTTTCCGTAAGTTTTACTTTCTCCTCTTTATTTCTAGAAAGTTGTCGTTTTTTGTTTTTTATTACATAATAATAATTCTTGTTCATCTAAATACTACTGATCATCAGATCTCTTATAACTGAACATTACAGACATAATTATATTTTAATGTTAGAACATATGTTATTTATTATTGGTATTATATACATGTGTTTGCATACAGTGCACTTGCCATTTTATGAAGTATGTTAACTTAACAATAATATCAAATATATAACATCTTCCTTTTTCTAACCGAATTCATTTGTTAATTATTTATTCGTTTATACGTTTTAAATTTAATGTGTTAATTCATGTACACATTTTTTTTTTTTTTTTATAAATATAGGTGTTTAATAATATAAAATCTCCATTAAGAAATAAATAAAAAAATATGTTTAAAGTAAAATAACTACAATATATAAATATTAATTAATATACAATTCAAAAAAATACCAAACAACAATAAGATAAGTAATTATTTTTTTTTTTGTATTTTTTTTTATAATGCTAATCTGTCCGGTTTTTTAATGACCCGGCCAAATCTAGTTTGATACGGTTGCTGATTGTTGTTGGTATTTTCACCATTATTATAGTTATTTTTATCAAATTGATTGCATTCACTTGACAAATTATTACAATTATAGTTATTTTTATCAGATCGATTACATTCACTTCATTCATTCGGTACATTTGTAGTTTTAATTGGCTAAAAGTTTTCTTCTATATCAGGTGATCTCAATTCTGGTTTGAATAATGATTTTCTAAGATGAATGGAATTTCGTCGGAGTATTTGGTTGTATTCGTTTTGAATATGATACGATCTAGGACTTTGTGCATTTCCTATTATAGTAGATGTTTTGCAGATTTTATCTACTTGATAAGTGATATTTTCACTTTTATCAAATTTGGTTCCCTTACTGTTCTCTATGTGCTTGTCATGATAAAACTTATATTTGCCTTAATTTTCTTTTAATTTCTCTAAACACTTAACGACTTTTGGCCTTAATACATCTAATTTAACTGGAATTCTATCACGCAAATGTCTACTCATTAGCATTTGAGCTGGATTGAAGCTTAACCCCGTGATTGGAGAATTTCTATAGGCTAAAAGTCTGCTGAATATATCTTTTCTTTCTTCGTGGCATTTTTTGATTAATAACTTTGCTATACCCACACCATTTTCCGCCAGACCGTTACTTCTACGATAATGAGGGCTCGTTGTATTTAATTGAATGTTCCATTTATTGCAAAATTTTTAAACTCAAATGAGTTAAACGGCATATTGTCTGCTATTATCGTCTGAGGGATCCCATGGCACGCAAGTATGGGTCTTAAGAATGTGATAACCTCACTAGTTGTTTTATTTTTCATTTCTGTGATTTCGAACCACTTGGAAAAATAGTCAACAAAAACTAAGAAATTACTTGCTTTAAAGTCTACTATGCCGATACCAACTTTATTAAATGGTATTTCAGGTATTTGATGCGGTACTAATGGCAATTTAGCTTTTGATGTTTGAAATTTTTCACAAATTCTACAATTCATTACTTTTCTTTCAATGTCATTATTTGTCAAAGGCCAGTAAACCAGATTTTGAACTAATTTTTTCGTCTTTGTCATTCCTAAGTGCCCTTCATGCAATTTTGCTAATATTTCTACACTTAAGGAGCTTGGTATTAATATACGGTTTCTAAAAAATACAATGCCGTTCTCAACGTAAAGCTCATTACGAATAGGCCAGAATTTTCTTATATTTTTTTTTTTCTAAGGGAGGTGGGAATCTTCCAAAGACACCAAGAATTACCCCTTGGTAGTGTCAGATTCTTACTGACTAAACCCACCTCCCCCTTTAGCCAATATAATGGGATGAAACCCTTACCTGCGAACGCAGCATTTTGGCTAGGGAGTAGGGATAGGAAAGGATAGGAAATGTATACGGAAACATTGAATTGGGAGTGGGACTGAAAGGAAACAATGAATCCGCCTATTATTATTATTATTTTGCTAACAGTGACTAAAGCCGTCACAACAGTTACAACATGTAGTAGTATACAGTAACTACATGAGGTAATTATTGAAGGCAACCCCCCCGGTCACTGTAGCGGTTACCATTATTAGTATTAGTATTCTTATTAATATTATTATTATTTTACTATAGAGTCAGCGCCATCAGTAGATTACAACGTGCAGCAGTATATAACACCTTACTTGCATGACTTAACCAAAGATAGCCCCACTGTAGTAGCTATTATTATTATTACTATTATTATTATTATTATAATTATTGTTATATTATTATTGTACTATTTATTGTACTATTTAATTATTTGTACTATTATTATTATTATTAATTATTATTATTATTATTACTATTATTATTACTATTATTATTTTACCACAGAGTCAGCGCCAGCAGTGGATTACAACGTGCAGCAGTATATAACACCGTACTTGCATGATATAACCAAAGATGGCTCCACTGTAGCAGCTATTATTATTATTATTATTATTATTGTAATTATTGTTATTATTATTACTATTATTATTATTATTAATATTATTATTGTTATTATTACTAACATTAATTATACGATATACATTAGTACGATATAAAAGTACTACATATTTTTTATTTATGACCTGACCGGGGTTTGAACCCAAGACCCTTCGATTGAAAGGTTGGCGACTTAGCCATTGCGCCATGAGTCAGATTATCTGCAATCCTCGACTAATCATTCGGCCAAACTTTTTAATAAAGATCAATAAGACACCGACATTCATTATCTAATGATGTTTCTGTACGAATTTGTTCTAATTTAGAATCAGTAACATTCACTGAGTACACAACAAAATTTAAAGAATCATCAATCTGTTCTTGATTTTGGTCATTGAAATTGCGTGATAACGCGTCAGCTATATGCATTTACTTTCCCGGAATATAAACTACTTCAAAATTATATTTTAATAGTTTTAATCTCATTCGTTGAAGACGATTTGAACCTATCTCACTAACATTTTTCTTAAATGTAGAGACAAGAGGTTTATGGTCTGTTTGTATTTTTACATTTGTTCCGTAAATGTAAGTGTGCAATTTTTTGCAAGCAAATAATATTACAATCATTTCGTTTTCTATCTGTGCATACCCTTATTCCGTCGACGACAGTGCCTTAGAGGCGTATGAAACAGGTTTTCCCTGTTGCATCAAACAACTGCCTAAACCGCTACTAGATGCATCTGTTTCAATGCAAATTGGTACATTTTCTTTGAAATTGCATAAAATTGGTGCTGTGCTAACTAGATTTTTTAGTTTTTCAAAAATTTGAGAATGGTTAGGTGATCATAAGAAAGTTATATTTTTCTTTAATAATTCTCGCAGGGGTGCTGTGATATTTGACAAATTAGGAATGAAACTTCGTAAATAGTTAATAACTCCTAAAAACTGCTGTAAATTGTTTTTATCTTGAGGCTCTTTCATTGCAGTAAAATCTTTCGTTCTCTGTGGATCAATTTTTAATCCTTCTTTTGAAATTGAATAACCTAAATATTTAACTTCTTTTTGGCAATATTGTAATTTATTTGCATTAAACTTAATATTAATTTCTTTTGCACGGTCAATTACTTTTTAAAAGTTTCTATCATGATCCTCTTTAGATTTTCCATACACCATTATATCGTCGAAATAAATAAGAATAGGTAAATCATTAAAATATTTAGAATTTAATTTTTGAAAAATTTCGGGAACTAAGTCCGAAAGGTAGTCTGCAGAATTTATAAACTCCAAAAGGAGTAGTAAATAAACAAAGGTTAGAACTTTTATCACTAAGTCGCACTTGCCAAAATTAGTCTTTTAGATCTAAAACTGTAAAATATTCTATTTCTTCTAATCTTGTTACTAAATCTTCTAAAACAGGTATTTGAAATGGCTCTTTTATAACATTTACGTTTAATTCTTTTGGTTTTCTAAAATACAAGCACAAGGCACAATCTTACACTTTTATCTGGTTTTTCTACAATAACTAAATTATGAACCCATTCAGTTGGCGAATCTACTTTTTGAATAACCCCTACTTTTTCCATATTATCTAATTTTTGTTTCAAGCTTAACGCAATTCTACGGGGTGACTTCACAATGGGAATAGCGTTACTTTTTATTTTGATTTCGTATTTTTCCGGAAAACACCATAATTCTTCAAACACTTCGCGGTTAGCCTTAATGAAACTTATCTTTTCTTTTCCAAAATTATTTACTTTTATCGAGTCAACTAATTTTACTAGATTTAATTTTTTACATGCACAAAGTGCACTAATCTTCTATTTTTCGAATTTACTATTAAAAAATTTAATTTATAATTCATATTATTATAACTTACATTTAAATCCGTAGCTCTCAATGTAAGCTCTAGTACAAATCCTCCGTACGATTCCACTTTGTTATTTATCGTTCTTAATTTATTTGGAACACCCAGTTTTGAAAACACCTTATATGGTAGTGTATTAACCTCTGACCCCTGTCTATTTTGAAATCTTCAAATTCATTAAAAATTTTAATTTTTACATACCAAAAGGAATTTATGGTTTTTAAACTGTTAATATTATTATCATTTAAATTAACTGTATCTATTACTATATTACTAAGACTGGAATTTTCATCATCACTATTACTGTTTTCTATTTGCAGGTTATGTACAGCACGTGTACTTCCTTTACACACTGAGGCAAAATAGTTTTTTAATCCACACTTTTTGCACGTTTTTCCAAATGCAGGACATTTACTTAATAATCATATAATTGTAACTGCACTTACCGCAATTAGTAACTTTTCTGTTAGTTAATTTTAGATTAACTTTTTGAACTTGATGAATTTCATTGGTTTTTCGTAAGTTTTGTGCTTGTTGTTTTGTTATCTCTGATACACGACATATTTCAATAGCCTTTTTTAAATTTAATTTTTCCATCCCTAGAAGTTTTTGCTGAGTATCTTTGTCATTTATATCGAACACAATTCTATCTCTTATCATCTGATCCGTTATTGGCACGCTTACATTTGTAAAATCACATTTCTGAACTAATTTTGTTAATTCCGTAAAGAAATTTTCAAAAGATTCACCTTCTGACTGGTTTCTTGAGTGAAACACAAATCTCTCGTATATAGTATATTTTTTTGGTTCACAATATTGATCAATTTTTTTTAAAACCACATCAAATTTCTTTTGTTGCTCTTCTGATAATCTAAAGGAATCGAATATTTGAATTCCTTTTTCGCCTAGTAAATTAAGCAAAATTGCAACTTCCCTTCCATCCTTCATATTTCCCGTTTCGACACGTGCTACAATGTATATTTGGAACGCTTTCTTGAATTTCTTCCATTTTGCGGCAATACTTCCCTCAAAATTAATGGGACCTGGAGCTCTCAATGATTCCATTTTTTTATTTTATTTTATTTTTTTAGATTTTTATTTAGAAAATAAAATTTAATATTTGTAATATTAATTAACTATAACAATTTTGTACTATTATTATAATAAATTAGTAATAATTTTTTTTTTTTTTAATTCGACTGCGCCATGTTGTATTTTATTTTATACCTCTTTCTTTCTTGTTCATCTAAATACTACTGTTCATCAGATCTCTTATAATTTAACATTACATACATAATTATATTTTAATGTTAGAACATATTTTATTCATTATTAGTATTATATACATGTGTTTGCATACAGTGCACTTGCCATTTTATCAAGTATGTTAACTTAACAATAATATCAAATATATAACATACATATCGTATATTTCACTGATGAATGAATGATAACAGTGTAGATGTATATTATGTAGGGCGGTATTTACATACATATATGTATTTTATTGTACTAATAAGAAATTATTCTATGAATGGAAATATTTTTAAAGAAATATTGGAATGTATGGCAATATACTTATAACAATATAAATATACTATGTGCGCATTAATATAATATAATATTTAAAATTACATTTACTATTTTGTAATTTAATATACATTCACCGCTTAGTATTAAATGGTACTAAGAATACTAAGAATATTTGAAAAAGTTTTGGATTGATAATCGTTATGTGGAAGGTTAGAATCTGCTTTTGAAGGATGTATAAACATATAGTTTGAATATATGTACAACCAATAGTTCTAGAAATTGTAAAATTCACCGAAATTATTTTAAAATACTAAAATATTAAAAAAATAATATTGTAAGGAGAGTGACAGGCTGTGAACATACAAACGGTTTGTACGGGTATCTAAGAGTTGACAAAGGCAACTGTATTCTTTCTCGTTTTAAATAGATTTTATCTGTATAAATACCTTTTTCAAGTGTCGGTGAGATGTTTATTTAACAATATTTTTTTCATATTTTTATCCAATTCATTAAATTCAACGTTTGCATTTTGCTTCATTTTCTCATAAATCTCAGGTTTTAAAATTATCATTTTATTAAATGTTGTATTATTCATTTTGTAAAATTTCCGATTATCCCTGATAGTATTGCACCAAAAAGTGTAGGTAAAAATCCACCACGTTGAATAATGATTTTTCTTTTGCTATTTATAGATTTTTTCCGGCAAATAAGTGATCTTAATTCTTTTTTATACTTTCGTAATTGGGTTGTTGCTTTTTGACTTAGATTACAATTACCTTTCGAGGGATGTCGCAAACTGTTTTTATTACTTCAGGGTCACAGTGTTTTATAACTACTTTCTGGAATTTTGGTTTAGAGGTTTTTAATAGGTGCAATATATGTCGATTTGTCTTCAAACGTTTCATATTCCTCCCCAAATTGTTCTAATTGATCTCTCGTACAATAACATAACACAATAACACTTTTCCAAATATATGACTTCTTAATCGAAATATATCATTAACGTTTTGAGTAAGATATATTAACATATAGCCATATGGGACTGACGTCACATCATTATATACTTTTTCAAATGCTTTGATTTGATTGGGATATATTTGGCGAGCTAGAGGAAATATTTGCGATTTATCTCTTGGATTTTTGAAAAGTACTAAATATTTACAGTTAAGTGAAACATCTCTGGAAAATTTACCCTGATGAAAAACATTTTGTGTTACAATTATTACAGATAAATTTTTATGATGTGATCCTCTAGTAAATAAATCACATACATACTTATCATGAGAATTTAACATCATATCATCGATATTAATTAACAAAGGTTTTCGATTATCATTAAAATCTGGAATAGTTACTATATTCCACATCTTTGATATATTTTGAAACGGCATTTTTGTCTGGATTACGCCAAATTATCCTATAAATATGTGGTTGCATATTTACTTTTTTATATGTTATTAAATTATGAATAAAAGTGGTTTTACCACAGCATGATGGACCCACCACCGTCATAGGAAATGGGTGAAACAGCATTGTTGTATTAGTTAGAAACTAACTCTGCTAACCTATATCTGAAAAGCTCTTTTCCCGAAGTGAATATAAATGTAAATTTAGTTATTCTATGGAACATTCTTCCATAAACCTTCTACATGATTAAACAAGTTCTCATAGTTGACCTACAATTTTTACAAGAAAATGAAAAGCAATATTTAGAGTGAGCCATACTTGAAAAAGGAAGTTTAATTCCAACTGTGTATCACTTCAAAGCACCAAACCCCGTAGAAGAACGTAGTCAGGATATGAAACATGGGCTTAAATGGAATAACGGTTTAGTGTAATATTTAGATGTAAAATGTATATTAAAACACTATTTAGAGTAAGCTGAAAAAAATTATGTTAAAGGAGAACAAAAAAACTTTTACTTCAAAAGTACATTTACAGTGTTCAAATAGAAGATCTAAGCAGAAACTTGCCGTCATTGCAAAAGATTGATAACTTTAAATCAAATTGTCCTAAACACTTATCAAATAACAATTTCAGATGTGCTGTTAAAAATTGTTATAATCTATATATGTATCTTTTGAAGGAAAAAATGTTAGATTAAGACTTTCAATTTTGATACTTGTACGATATGAATTTAAATAACAAAACTAAAAAAGCTTACTTCAACATTAAACAAGAAATTCACGTTATGCATGTATGGGAGTATACTTACAGATCAGCAAGGAAAGGTCATTGAGAAGAATACGCACGTGATACAAGTATATTTTCAAAGACGTATAGAAAAAGTTGGTTTCACTATTTCTGCAATTTTAACATCTGATCATGTTAAAAAAATGTTTCAACTTATATTTAAATTGAAATATAATAATAAAAAATTTTAAACATAAAAATAAATGTCTTTTATACAAATAAATGTCTTTGGTATCTATGTTTTCAAAATAGATACCAAAATCACTTAACCTAATCTTTGAATTATTTTTATTCGATGCAAAAACAAAAAAAAAACAAAAAAAAACAAACATAAATGCATATAAAGAGTATATCTGTAGTTTAATCAGTTCCATATTTTTGATTTCTTGTTTGTTCTCTTTTTATTCATATTTGTTGAACATTCTTACTTAAAAATAAAAAAAATATCTTACACGGAAATATCTTATCTGCATATCTTACATGCAGTCAGTTAATTAATGACTTTCGTTTTCTCTTTTCTTCTATAAATTCTCAAAGTAGAAAAACACAAATTTAACTATTCAGAAGAGACCACATTTTTATGTAAGTAAAAAAAATGTATATCTTACTTTACTTTTTTTGTTTATGCTAACAAAAACAAACAAAAACAGGATTACACTTTTTCTTTTCAGTTTTAAAGATTTTCATATAAAAAATTTTTCTTAATACATTTACATTTGCGTGTCAAACAAAAAAACAACAAAAAGTTTTAATTCTTTTTCTTTTAAAACTAGAATGTAGTAGATAGAATATGTCGATTCTGGCACAAAAGGCGTAAAGCGCCAGTATTTTATATGAAAAAAATTATTGTTTGTGGTTAAAAAGGTAATTGAAATAACGGAATGAAAATATATATTATGTGATTGAATGAAAGGTATTATGGATTTGAATTTAGGTTTAAAGTGAGAGAATATGTGTTATGAAATTTAAAAATTAAATTATTAAGTGGGTTTAAAAAGTTTTAAGGGTAGGGGGTTTAAGCCTTTGGTGCGATGTTATAAGCGTAGAAACTTCAGCAAGTTTAGAGGTTTGGATAAGGGGCCAAGTTCGGAAATTTAGGATCTCAAGATGAAAAATTTGAGTATCAAAAAAATTTGATTGAATTAGTGCTTTGGTAGTATGATTGAAAAGGGGCCCTTTGGCCATAGCAAGGACCAAAACGAACTCCGCCGAAGTTATTGGGAGAATGTGTCAACGATCTTAGATTTTGAATAGACTATACATATTATATTGGAAAGATGTAGTGTTATGAAATTATTAAAAATATCCTACAGTATGTAGTGAATGTTTATGGTTTTGCAATAAAAATTAAAAAATGTTAATTAAATGCACACTAACTTGATTATTTCAAGCTATTTTAATTCTAAAATCTTTTTTTAATATAAAAGATGAAACAGGTGTATTTACTGCGGTTGTATTTATAAAATTTGTGACAAAAATAACTAAAGAACTTAATCATGAACTTGATTTGAATACAGAATAAAGTACATATGCAAAATGGAAAAAAGCTTTTTGTGATAAATGTATTTTATTAAAATAATATTATTAACTTTACTAAAATAAAAATGCGAAAGTAAAATGTATAAATAAAAAAATTAAAGTATTTTAAATATGTGTAGAGTATTAAGTAATATCATCTTTATTTATGCATGAATCATGCTTTTTATCAAAACAAAGCCATCTAACTAAAACTTGATTACCTTTTTTTTTTTAATATTTTTTCTACAAGATAGACATGTGGATTTGTAACTGGTGTTAATTCAGGCTCATAAAAAGATCTGGTTATTAGATTATTTATGTAATCAAGTAAATTGTATGTTATTGGATCAGTTCTTTTAATTTTAGCAATTGTAAATATTTCTGTTGACCAGTTGGTTTGATAACCTTTTGCAAAAATACTTTTAAATTTGTTTATACGATTATCTCCAACTTTATATTTTGCTTTACAAAAACTTTTTAACTTACTGTAGACAGTTTTAAATAGTAATTTTTCGTTTTTCTTTGTAACTTTTTTTTGTTGAAGGTTAATTGTACGATGATATGTTGAGTTGTATTTCTCAATAAATGAGGGTAAAATAGATATCCATTTATAATTATCCTGAAAACTAAACTGTTTCCACATTGAATTTTTTGAAGTTCGATTAAAACGTTCTACTATGGATGTTTTCATTTCAGAATATGTATGATAATGATTAATTTTTTCTTTCCATAAGTTTTCTAAATTCTTTGTTGAAAAACTCTTTTCCTTGATCAGATTGAATATTTCTTGGGTGTGATCCAGCACGTTTAAAAATGTTTTGCATGCCAAGCAAAACATTATTAGCATTTTTAGTTTTAATTGGCTCAGCATAAGCATACTTCGAAAAAGTGTCTATTACAGTTAATAAATATTTATTTCCTTTGTTATACTTTGTATATGGAATCATTTCTACTAAGTCGATTTGTCATATATCGTTTACACCTTTGTGAATAAATTTTCTTCAACGAAAGTTTCGTCTGACTGGTCTATTTAAAACCATAAAAATTCAAATTGGATTTAATATTGAAAATTTTGCTGCATCAATAATTTTCCAACGACAAAACGAAGACATAAGCGAAATAAATTATTTGGAGTGGTGTACATTTCATCACGATTTTAAAAAGAGTGAACCAAAATTAAATTCAAAAGGATTTTCGCTAACATTTAATCATACAGAGCGCACAAAAAAACTTACATTGCAGCTAGATGAGTGTACTCGTTTTTGCCTCATGCTAGATTTTATACAAGCAGTGATGTCATGTAACAATGGAGCTGAACTAAATATACGAGAATATGTATTCAAATATGTTGAGAGATGTATCGCAAAGAATAAATTAAGATTGGAACAAGAAGATTTCTACATTCCAATGAATTTACACACAGCTCAGTATAACTATTCCAGACTATTTTATGAAATACCTATGTTTTTTGTCAGAAAAAATATCTTGGTCAACAATAAATAAAACAAATATTTTTTAAAACCAATTATTTTCTTTTATTAAATATATATATAAATTCATACAATTTTTTACAGCACATCTTTGTAAATTTTCCGTAATGGGGAGGGGGGATGGTGGTGAAATTCCTTAGTTTCTGAAGAGATGGAATGTCATTATCTAAATTGATAACTTCTACTGAACTTGGGACAAATTTATCTAAAAATTCCTTTCTCTGGTACCCTTTTACGTAAATGACATCGAATGAATTTAAATGTTCCTTTAAAATATTTTTAATTTCTAAATATTCTATAAATCCATCATTCCAGGCAAGTCCATTAATTGTATTTTTGTTGTATTTGTTTTGTTGTTTAGCATTTTCATTTAACTCCTCAAGTGAATAAGGCGCTTTAAACACAAACAATATTGGAATGAGGGAGCCTTCAGACACCAAAGCAAACTCTTTCAAAAAATATTGTTTATTGTTTCCAATAACAAATTGTAAATCTGCTACTGCCTTGCTCCTCATTTTGTATACTAAATTAGAATAACTTGAAAACCTCTACTTTATATACCTAATACGATTTCAAAAAAGAGGGATCACCTGATCGGACCTCCTAGGACGCTTTCCAAAAAACTTTCGACTCGGGGCCTCTTGATCCTAGGAGTCTTGCCCTTTGCCCCTATTGGACGGTAGCCTTTAGTAGGAGAAAGGACTGATTCGGTCCTTTAAGACGGAAGCGGACCTTTAGGACAGAAGCGGACCTTTAGGACCGAAGCGGACCTTTAAGACCAAAGCGGACCTTTAAGATCAGAGGGGACCATTAGGACCGTGTCGGACTCTCGAAGGACCGAATCAACGAGAATGGGAAATGTCACTTCACAAAAACTTATAATAATTATAAAATTATTGCTAAATAAAGTTTCTTTTGGGGCCTCGGTGGCCTTGTGGTTAATACGTGGCTTATTAACCAAGGGAGAGCGCGTTAAAAACCTGCACAGGTAGCAAGTTTTATTAATTGAAAAAAAATGTCCCTTGCTACCAAATATAGCGTAAATAAAAATAAATAATATAAAAAAAATAAATAATATTAGTGTATAATTTAATAATAGTATTCGACCTATAATGGCCTTAGTAGCCGCTGGTTTTATAATATTGCAATATATTCCTGTGTGAATTGTAATATTAATATAAATAAAATAAATAAAATTTCTTTTTTTTATTTCATATTGTTTTATTATTTTATTTTTAAATTTGTTTAGTAAAACTTATTACAGATATCTACAAGATTTATCAAATTTTTATCCTGAGTTGCATTTTATTTGTAAACATTATTATATATCTATATATGGGTCATTATTTTGAATAGGATAATGACCCCAAACTAGAGTCTTACTGTTATCATTGACTACATATCTCTTATCATCTTAAGAACTTAAAGTAATTTCATTTAAAGACTGTGTATATATAGTATGTAATTTAGACTTAAAAATATTCATTTTACCATATAAAACAATATTTTCAAATAAACATTTCCTGTAGTCATTTATAGTTAATTTTTTTACAGCAGCTTGTTTTATACCTTTACTTTTTATAATTTTATTAAGCAAAATATTTAAAAATACATTTTTGATTTAAGTCCTAGAAACTCTTTCACAATTTTTCCATTACTTTGATCTTTAAATAAACCAATAATTTTTTATTTACGAGCGGTAAACTGTAAACATTATTGGGATCATAATCAGATGTATCAAAAATTAGTTTTGTTTGATCAGTTTCAAGCACATCTGATTTTATATCTTCGTAGAAATCTTCAGTCTTTATATTATATATAAAACTATCGGTATCAATGTAATTCAATTTAATATTTAAATTATACTTTGGCTTCATATAGTCATAGTGAAAGTTATACATATGCAATTTAGAGAGCTCTAGGACTGTGAAACCCAAGTATATCGACTTATCATATAACACTTTCAGGGTATTTAACTGAACCGCAGAAAGATTTTCATTGAATATTGCAATACTATGGAAATTTGGTTTCATAATCAATGATCTTGCCCCAAGATGTTTCCCTCTATTCTCCCAAGAATCGGCTATTTTAACTATTTTGTTTTATCAACGTTTTCCATAGTTTTACCATAAACAGCATTATTCATTAATTTAAAAAAATCTTTTTCAAAAGAATTCGTTGCTAAAGCTCTATGGCTAGTATTCAAGTTAATATACTTTTTTAACCAATCAGATTGTTTAAACTGTATTACTCTATGAATCTTTTCCAAAATTAGGCCATGTTTTAAGCATTGCTTCAAATATTTATAATGAATTATATAATTTTTTTTGATCATTTAACTCTAATAATAGTTTATTTATTTTACCATTAGGAAGTTTTTTGCTTTCACAACAAAATGGTAAATCATTGTGAATGTCATGTAATGATGGAAAATATTTTAAGTCTACTTCCAAAACGTAACCTATTTCAGAATCATCAGAAATTTCATCTACTTGCAAATCTGATGTATTTTCAAGCCAAATTTCCGTACGGAAGTAGTTGTGACATGGCCGAACCATATAAATTATTTGCATCTAAATATATTAAATATTCAAATGGTTCTGCAGGGTTATATAAATCCCCCATATATTTATTATTCGATTTAGCATATCTTTTTGAACATTGGCTAATACCTCCACGAATACTTTGTTTAAAAAAATTAAACATATTAATATGGTCAAATAATTCTAATTCTACTTTAGTATATTTTAACATAGCATTCCAGGTAAGGTCTGGTAAAGTAAGATATTGAGCTGGATCTAAATTATAAATTTTGATGCAAATTTCCCTACAATTTTCAAATATGTTTAAGTCTGTTAGTAAAAAAACATCAGTTTTGAAGTAGAGCTTCAAATAATTTTTTACAGTTTAACACTGAAAGACATCCCGAACTTTTTTAGCATGAAGATAATCTTCATCTGAACATAAAGTATCAGTCATCTGATTTTTAAAGACTTCTTGTGGTGGTAAATAAATTTCGTTGAGCTTTTCTATTGAATCTATATAATCATAAGGAAAAACACCGTTTCTAATTAAGAATTCTAATTTTTCATTACTTTGAAAATGTGTTCTAACGGTTTCTAACTTTTCTCTACCTAAATTTTCTGTCAATGATTCAATACTAGATTGCATAAACCTATAAGAATCTAAAAATTTTATTTAAAAATATTTCTTTGTTCCTTCAATAAAAATAGATTTGGTTACAGAAATATAATTTTCTTTGTTTAAGGGTAGAACTGAAATAGTACCCTTTACCGAATTTAACTCTTTAAATATTAAAGCTGTGATCAAGTTCTTTCCGCAATCCAATCCTAAAAAAGTTAAAAAAATTGTAAAAATTTGTTGTTTCATTTAAAAATCTTATAAACCATACCTGTGAAATCTTTATATATATTTAAATTATTACCAAATGAACATTTGATATAATATGAAAAAGTGATCGGAATATGTTTTTTAATATTTGTTGTTGATGACTAGGTAATTTGATGACTAATTTTAGGACTAGGTTCACATGTTGTAACAGGTTCCAGCAAACTTTCTGAATCAGCATAAATTACAAATGGAACCCTCATTTTTTTATGCCAATTTTTAAATTTTAAAAATTTATTTTCAGGGTTAGGTAACTTGGTAATGATGTTTCTACATTCTTTTTTATGAATTTGTAACTTTTGTTGTAAAGTAAAGTCACATAAACATGTTCGACAAAAATAATTCCTGTTACCGCGTTTAGAAAGTTGATTGTGCACTAATCTCGATAAAATTTTAACCCAAACGTAATGCGACTTTTCATTTTTTGTAATTAAAAGCATTTCAGTATGATTAGTTTTTACTTCCTTTGTGTGGTAGTACGGCCCAATTATTTTTATAGAATTTTTCAAACCTTTTTCATATCCATATGCTTATTTCCGGATTCATTCTTTCAAATTCTTTTATATCATTGTGATGAAGTGGAAATTCTAAATTACCAAACTCTACTTTTGCATTATTTAAAATTATTGTTTGTGCTTCTATATTATCAATAGCATAATTTTCACATCTGTGACGATTTGTAATTGCTTTGTTTTGTAATGCTGATATTAAACACCACTTGACGCAATATACATCTTTATTTTTTATATTAAGGCATGCCTTTTTCTCTTCAATTTGCTTTGGTAATTTAATATATTGCGAACCTTTTAAAAGTTTATATTCATTTATATACTATATACTATGGGATATTTTTGATAATTTCATAACACTACATCTTTGCAATTAAATATGTATAGTCTATTCAAAATCTGACATCGCTGATACATGCTCCTAATAACTTCGGCGGGGTTCGGTTCAGTCCTTGCTATGGCCAAAGGAGCCCTTTTCAATCATACTACCAAAGCACTAATTCCATCAAATTTTTTTTGATATTCAAATTTTCCATCTTGAGATCCTAAATCTCCGAACTTGGCCCCTTATGATCTTATTCCAATTCTCAGAACCTGCCAAATTCCCAACTTTCCCTTTTCCAAACCCCTAAACTTGCTGAAGCTTCTACGCTTATAACACCGTACCAAAGGCTTTAACCACCTACCCTTAAAATTTTTACCCACTTAATAATTTAATTTTTAAATTTCATAACACATATTCCCACACTCTAAACCTAAATTCAAATCCATTATACCCTTCATTCAATCACATAATATATACTTTCATTCCGTTATTTCAGTTACCTTTTTAACAACAAACAATAATATTTTCATACAAAATACTGGCGCCTTACGCTTTTTGTGCCAGAATCGGCATATTCTATCTACTGAATGTTGAAAAAATTTATTTTAAGTGTATTTTTTTTTTTGTTTACTCTACACATTTTTAAAGGAAATTATATAGGTATATTTGCTATTATAAAGAACAAGTTTTTTATTTTTATTTCCTTTAAATCCAACATTTTTTTCTTTTCAATTTTAAAGATGCTCTGTAGATTTAAAAATAAAAAAAAATTTTCCGTTTTTTATTTTCATATAAAAAATTTTGTTACTACTTTTATATGTGCGCCTAGTATTTAAACCAGGTATACAATTTTCTTTGTTAAGGGCCGAAATACTTTAAATTTTTTAATACTTGACTTCCTACTATAGAACCATTTGGAACTTATAAGTTAACAATCCACACATACAACCTAACTTAAAGCCTCAACCAAAACATATTTTTGGCTTATAGTAACCAAGATACATAAAATTAATTGTTCAGTTCATTAACCCTGCCTGACAACTTACACAATATCAACAACCTTCACTTCCTACTATAAAACTATTTGGAACTTATAAGTTAACAACCCACACATACAACCTAACTTAAAACCTAAACCAAAACAATCAAAACAAATTCTTAACCTACTAACCAAGCATGACCTACCTTAAACCCATCAATCAAAATGTAGGTCAGCATGTCGTGCGATATGGGTTGATTTTTTCCCATCCCACATGCAGGGTTACCTACTAGCACTCTGTACTCAAATGAGACAACCTGTACTCAGTTTAGGTATATATTTTTAAGGATTGTTTATAGACCTAACTTTTCGGACTACAATGGTGTTTATAGATATAACAATTTTTGAGATATTTTTGTCATTTAAGCATGTAGAGTATGAAATTGTATTTTTTATTAAAATTGTTGTTTCAATTTCGAATTTCTAACCTCTGGTGAGACCATTTACCAAGCTTCATCACACTGATTATGTACCGTTGGAAAGGATGTTAAGAGACCTTTCTAATACTATAAAAATATTGGGCGTCTTTCAAAATTTATAAAATATAGTGGTTTCTATAAAGCCTAGAGAAATTTTTTTTTTTATACTAAAAATTTTCCGTTTGAACGGCAGTATCTCAGAAACGGGAGCACTGATTAAGATGAAACAAGATATTTATTAAAGGCAACAGTAGGTCCCAAAATGTTGTAATAAATTGGTTCCTGCATATAATCGTAGACGAAAATATAACGGTTTAAGTTAAATATTACAAAATGTTAGGAAAATTTCCAAATAATAAATTTGACCTTTAAATAACCTTTGCGTCAAAAATCGTGTTCTACAAAATATAGATGACGTCACTAGGTACCGTTGTGTAAAATTTCAAGGCAATCGGACAATGCACCTAAAGTATATCCGTAATTTTTTTCAAGAACGTCGCCAGATACATGGTGCTGATATGAATTATTTAATATAAATTTAACTTTTAAGGTTCTTATGTATGTATTATACGAAAATATTGTATATCGGTTTTAAAGTTAATTGTTGTTTTTCTGTGTTCCTTTAGTTGTTGTTTAGTTCAAAGCTTCTAAATTAAAATGATGGGGTGTCCAAAGTTTGAGTCCAATCCCTATATTATCTTCCATTTTAGATAAATTTTTCGTAATATTTTCGGTGATTTCAATATATATGTAATATTTCGACATGTCAGTTTATATTTTTTTGTCTCATTTTTATTTTTATTTTGTTTATTATATTATTTTATCCAACTCAATAAGTTCATCGTCCGCATTTTGCTTCATTGTCTCATAAATCTCAGGTTTTAAAATTATCATTATCAATTTGTTAAATGTTGTATTATTCATTTTATAAAATTTCCGATTATCCCTGATAGTACTGAACCAAGAAGTGTACTTAAAAATCCACCACGTTGAATAATGATTTTTCTTTTGCTATTTAAAGATTTTTCCTGACAAATAAGTGATCTTAATTCTTTTTTATACTTTCGTAATTGGTTGTTTCTTTTTGACTCAGATTACAGTTACCTTTTAAAATATTTAAAGAGATTTCGCAAACTGTTTTTATTACTTCCGGGTCACAGTGTTTTATAATTACTTTCTGGAATTTTGGTTTAGAGATTTTTAATAGGTGCAATATATGTCGATTGGTCTTCAAACGTTTCATATTCCTCCCCAAATTGTTCCAATTGATCTCTCGTACAATAACACAAACCTTTTCCAAATATATCATTTCTTAATTGAAATATATCATTAACGTCTTGAGTAAGATATATTAACATATAGACGTATGGGACTGACCTCACATTATATACTTTTTCAAGTGCTTTGATTTGATTGGGATATATTTGGCGCGCTAGAGGTAATATCTGCGATTCATCTCTTGGATTTTTGAAAAGTACTAAATATTTACAGTTAAGTGAAACATCTCTTGAAAATTTACCCTGATGAAAAACATTTTCTGTTACAATTATTACAGATAAATTTCTATGATGTGATCCTCTAGTAAATAAATCACATTTATACTTGATCCTCTAGTAAATAATTCACATATTATTATGAGAATTTAACATCACACCATCGATAATAATTAAGAAAAGTTTTTAATTATCATTAAAATCTGGAATAGTGTTACTATATTCCACATCTTTGATATATTTTGTCTGGATTACACCAAATTATCCTATTAATATGTGGTTGCATATTTTCTTTTTTATATGTTATTAAATTATGAATAAAAGTGGTTTTACCACAGCATGATGGACCCGCCACCATCGTAGTAAATGGGTGAAACAGCATAGTTGTATTAGTTAGAAACTAACTCTGCTAACCTATATTTATATGAATAGCTCTTTTCCCAAAGTGAATATAAAGGTAAATTTAATAAAATGAAAATCAATATTTTCTAAAAGAGTGAGCCATACTTGAAAAAGGAGGTTTAATTCCAACTGTGAATCACTTCAAAGCACCGTACCAAGCAGAAAAACTTAGTCAGGATATGAAATATATTAACCAGTATTGCGAAAGTAAAATAAATGGACTTAAATGGAATAACGGTTTAGTGGAATATTTAGATGTAAAATGTATATTAAAACACTATTTATAGTAAGGTGAAAAAATTTATGTTAAAGGAGAACAAAAAAAACTTTTACTTCAAAAGTACATTGACAGTGTTAAAATAGAAGATCTAAGTAGAAACTTGCCGTCACTCCAAAAGATTGATAACTTTAAATCAAATTGTCCTATACACTTATCAAACAACAATTTCAGATGTGCTGTTAAAAATTGTTATAATGTACATATGTATCTTTTGAAGGAAAAAATATTAGATTAAGACTTTCAATTTTCATACTTGCACGATATGAACTTAAATAACAAAACTAAAAAAGTTCACTTCAACATTAAACAAGAAATTCACGTTATGCATGTATGACGTATAGAAAAAGTTGGTATCACTATTTCTGCAATTTTAACATCTGATCATGGTAAAAAAATGTTTCAACTTAGATTTAAATTGAAATATAATAATAAAAATTTTATCTTATGTTTTCAAAATAGATAACAAAATCATTTAACCTAATCTTTGAATTATTTTCATTCCATACAAAAACAAAAAAAAAACAAAAAAAAATTAAACATAAGCGTATCAAGGGTAAGAAGTATATCTTTAGTTTAATCAGTTCCATATTTTTGATTTCTTGTTTGTTCTCTTTTTATTCATATTTTTTGAACATTCTTACTTAAAAATAAAAACAATATCTTACGCGGCATGCAGTCAGTTAATTAATGACTTTCATTTCCTCTTTTATTCTATAAATTCTCAAAGTAGGAAAACACAAATATGTATCTATTCAGAAGAGACCACGTTTTTATGTAAGTAAAAAAAAAAGATCTATATCTTACTTTACTTTTTTTTCTTTATGCTAACAAAAACATTTTACACATTTTCTTTTCAATTTTAAAGATGCTCTGTAAATTTAAAAATATAAAAAATTTTTCTGTTTTTTATTTTCATATAAAAAATTTTTCTTAATACATTTACATTTGCGTATCAAACAAAAAAACAAAAAAAAGTTGTAATTCTTTTTCTTTTAAAACTAGAATGTTAAAAAAGTTTAAGTGTTATTTTTTTTTTTCTCTACACATTTTTAAAGGAAAGTAGATAGGTATAGTTGCTATTATAAACAACAAGTTTTTTATTTTCATTTCCTTTAAATCCAACATTTTTTTCTTTTCAATTTTAAAGATGCTCTGTAGAATTAAAAATAAAAAAAATGTTCATGTTCTATGTTTTTTATTTTCATATAAGAAATTTTCTTACTGTGTGCGTCTAGTATTTAAACCAGGTATACAATTTTGTTTATTAAGGACCGACCTACTTTAAATTCAAAGTAGGTCGACCTACCCATCAATCAAAATGTAGGTCAACATGTCGGGTTGATTTTTTCCCATCCCAAAGTGCAGGGCCACCTACTAGCACTCTGTACAAATGAGACAACCTGTACTAATTTTAGGTATATAAACTTGAGGATTGTTTATAGACCTAACTTTTGGAACTACAATGGTGTTTGTAGATATAACAATTTTTGAGATATTTTTGTCATTTAAGCATGTAGAGTATGAAATTGCATTT
The DNA here is from genome assembly GCA_947095535.1 of Poecilobothrus nobilitatus. Classification (NCBI taxonomy): domain Eukaryota; kingdom Metazoa; phylum Arthropoda; class Insecta; order Diptera; family Dolichopodidae; genus Poecilobothrus; species Poecilobothrus nobilitatus. The sequence goes on from OX352773.1 coordinate 118,536,098, forward strand.
TTTATTAAAATTGTTGTTTTTTGAATTTCGAATTTGTAACCTCTGGTGGGACTATTTACCAAGCTTCATCACACTGATTATGTACCGTTGGAAAGGATGTGAAGATACCTTTCTAATAGTATAACAAGTAAATGTAACAGTCAGTCGATGCAACCGACTTATTAATACCCTACACCTGAATAATTCGAATTAAATTAAAAATCCATAAGTTTTTTTGGCAGCTGCTTGAACTTCTTCACTTTTGTGTCTTATTCAACTCGAATTTCAGGAACGTAAAAGAGGCATCCTCTTGGGATATGCTTGACACCTTAGTAAAAAACTTTAAGTTTCTATCTTTATTAATTTCGAAGATTGTTAGTCCTTGGGAGGTGTGTGTCAGGTACCCGAATTGCCACTCCAATTCATCGAATCCATCTCAGGAACATAAAGAAAACATGTCAGAACACCATTGTACTAAGTTTAAAGGTTCTACTTTTGTTGGTTTTGGAGATACGCTCGTTGCTCTTGTGCTCGTCCGGAAGTTTCCAAAATACGAACCCATGGTTCAAATTCTTTCAAATGTCAGTTTCCTATTTTACAGAAAAGGAAACATAACAGAACACCTTTGTAATAAAAGTTCTATCTTTGTTGGTTGTGGAGATATATTCGTTTGCTCTGGGGCTCATCCGGAAGCTTCCAAGATTTGAACCCATGGACCAAATCCTCACAAATTTCAGAAACATAAATCAATCATGAACGAACTCCATTCTGCCAAATTTAAAGGTTATATCTTTGTTGTTTTTGGAGATAATCTCATTTGCTCTGGTGCTCGTTCGGAAGTTTCCAAAATCCAAACCCATGGACCAAATCCTCTCAAATTTTAGAGACTTAAATTAAACATGAAAGAACACCACTCTGTCAAATTTGAAGGTTATATCTTTACTGGTTTTGGACATAATCTCATTTGCTCTGGTGGTCGTTCGGAAGTTTCCAAAATCCAAAACCATGGACCAAATCCTCTCAAATTTTAGAGACTTAAATTAAACATGAAAGAACACCACTCTGTCAAATTTGAAGGTTATATCTTCATTGGTTTTGGAGATAATCTCATTTGCTCTGGTGGTCGTTCGGAAGGTTCCAAAATCCAAACCCAATGACCAAATCCTCTCAAATTTTAGAGACTTAAATTAAACATGAAAGAACACCACTCTGTCAAACTTGAAGGTTATATCTTTATTGGTTTTGGAGATAATCTCATTTGCTTTGGTGCTCGTTCGGAAGTTTCCAAAATCAAAACCCATGGACCAAATCCTCTTAAATTTCAGAGACATAAATCGAATGGGAAGGAACATCATTGTACAAAATTTAAAGATTCTATCTTTGTTGGTTTAGAGATAATCTCGTTTGCTCCGGAATCATTCGGAAGCTCCCAGAATCCGAACCCATTGACCGATTTTGTCCCGATTCGAACTTAGCCTTCCTTTCGTAATTAGTAACCTACTATATAAATTTCATCAAGATAGTTTTATTAGTTTTTGAGTTATCGTGCGAACGGACGGACGGACATAATTAAATCGACTCAGGAGGTGATCCTGATTCAGAATATATATACATGTCCATATCTAACTCGCTTCCTTTTGGTGGTTACAAACACCATACCAAAGTTAATACCCTAACTTTAGGTGTATGGTATAATAAAGGTTCTATCTTTGTTGTTTATGGAGATATACTCGTTTGCTCTGGGGCTCATTCGGAAGCTTCCAAGATCCGGAGCCATGAACCAAATCCTCTCAAATTTCAAACACTTAAATAAAACATGAAAGAACACCACTCTGCCAAATTGAAAGGTTATATCTTAGTTGGTTTTGGAGATAATCTCATTTGCTCTGGGGCTGGTTCGGAAGCTTCCAAAATCCAAACCCATGGACCAAATCCTCTTAAATTTATTGATTCAGAATATATATACATGTCCATATCTAACTCGCTTCCTTTTGGTGGTTACAAACACCATACCAAAGTTAATATACCCTATACTTTAGGTGTAGGGTATAAAAATAATGGGCGTCTTTGAAAATTTATAAAATATAGTATAAAGCCTAGAGAAAATTTTTTTTTTATACCAAAATTTTCCGTTTGAACGGCAGTAAAAGAAACGGTAGCACTGATTAAGATGAAACAAGATATTTATTAAAGACAACAGTAGATCCCAAAATTTTGTAACAAATTGGTTCCTGCATATAATCGTAGACGAAAATATAACGGTTTAAGTAAAATACTACAAAATGTTAGGAAAATTTCAAAATAATCAATTTGACCTTTAAATGACCTTTGTGCCAAAAGTCATGTTCTATGAAATATATATGACGTCGCTGGGTACTTTTATGTAAAATTTCAAGGCAATCGGAGAATGTACCTAAAGTATATCCGTAATTTTTTTCAAGAACATCGTGAAATACATGGCGCTGATATGAATTTCTTAATATAAATTTAACTTTGAAGGTTCTTATATTGTATATATACCGATATAATATTGTATATCGGTTTTAGAGTTAATTGTTGTTTTTCTGTGTTCTTTTAGTTGTTGTTTAGTTCAAAGCTTCTAAATTAAAATGTTGGGGTGTCCAAAGTTTGAGTCCAATCCCTATATCATCTTCTATTTTAGATAAATTTTTCGTAATATTTTCGGTGATTTCTGGTATTTATGTAATTTTTCGATATGTCAGTTTATCTGTTTTTGTCTCATTTTTATTTTTATTTTGTTTATTATATTTAATTTTTCCTATTATTTTGTTTCTGGTATGATTTGCGTAAAAATTTTGTGTTATAATTTCTCTAATTTTGTTAAAGTTGCCCTCATAAAATCTCTTATCACACAATCTTTTAACACTGTACGCGAAAAACAAAGCTACTTTATGCTTCATTATAATTGGATGTGCTGAGTTATAATTTAGCAGTCTGCTATAGGTTTTCTTTTCTGTACCAGTTTGTCAAGATTTTCCAGTTGTTTCTAATTAAAATCATATCTAAAAACGCAATCTCTTTGGTTTGTGTATTGTCCTTTTCTACTGTAAACTTGATTTTATTATGGTATTTGTTGAAAATATCGAACCTTTCTTCTTCTTTCCCTTTTGGTATTGTCGTTATGATATCATATTTATATGTAAATTTGGTTGTAAAAAATAGTTGTGGTATAATCTGGTCATCCATCGCGAATTCCGTTAATATACCAGAGAGCCTGCTATCCATCGTAAGTCCGTGTGTCTGTTTTTAGCACATTTCCAAAAAAATTTTGAAAAAATGTGCTTATTAGTTTCATTCTGTCCGTCTGTTCGTGCGTCTGTTTACAAAACTTCTACACCATTAAAGATAGAGAAAAACAATTTTAACCATAGGTAGGTCTCGTAAAAAAAATAATTTTGTGGAACAACTTTTTCATGTAGCCCCATCCATTACGGAGCTACAGCCCCTCAAACTTTGAAAAAGCCCTACTTTTAAAGTCATATATCTTAGGTTCTGCTTAAGATTTTTTCAATCTGAAAACGTCATACGACAGGCACATTTTTTAACTTTGTAAATTAATATTAAAATTATACAATTTTTTTAAATTTAGTATTGGAATTTACCGTTATGTGAAAACCAAATTTTGCATGATTTTTCTACTTTCATAGCTCCGACAAGCTTTTAGATAGAGAATTGAAATTTTGAGAAAAAAAGGAACTTTTAGAATTAGTATAAGTTTGCTCAGAAATTTTTTTTGGGCCACCCCCTGTTTATGAGCTATTGGGACTCAAAAATTTAAATTTGCTACTTTTAAACGCCTGTAACTTAGGAACCTGTACACATTTTACTTCGGCAAAATATAAAAAATTAAACCTACGGTAATATGTTTTTACGTGTGTTAAACGTTTATCTTAGTTGTGTAGGGTTCCAGAGTTACAGCTCTTCAAAGTTGCGAAAAAGCCCTATTTTCAAATGTATATATCTCAGGCTCTGCGTAATAGTTTTGCAATCTAAAACTGCTAGAAGACCGAAAACTATATTATCTACATAAAACAATATCAAAATTATGTAATATTTTGTAATTTACTATTTAAATTAACCGTTATGTGAAAACTACATTTTGCATGAAATTTCTTTTTTCATGACTTCGGCACGGCTTTAGACAGGAACCTGAAATTTTGAGACAAGAAAGAACTTTTAGAATTAGTATAAGTTTTCTCAGAAAATTTTTTGGTAGCACCCACTCTTTAAGAGTTATTTCGCCACAAAAATTGAAAATTTGCTATTTTTGGACACCTGTAACTTAGGCGCCTGTAAACATTTTTCTTCGGCAAAACATGAAAATTAAAGGTTCGATAATATTTTTTTACGTGTGTTAACAGTTTTTCTTAATTATATAGGATTCCGGAGTTACAGCCCCTCAAAATTCCAGAAAAGTCCTATTTTCACATATTTTCTTATTACAAAAAATTACTTAAATTTTATTTTTTAAATTTTCAAATTTTTGTGCAAAACACAATTCTAAACAGTTTGAATTGTGTTTTGGAGATGTGCGCTTTTAAAAACCGTTGGTTTACATTCTACCTTGTTATTATATATCTTCGAAAAGAAAAAAGTTGCTTTTATTTATGCATAGTTGTAACGCTTGTAGGAAATATTTCTTAAGTAGGCGTGAATTATGTGACTAATTGCTTAGATTGCACCTTTAAAAATATATGAAAACCATGTAAAATTAGAATTAAATTAATTAAGTTTGGAAAAAGGAATAAAGCATATGTAACTTTAATTTAAAATAAATTGTATTTTTTAAACTTTCGTTGACCGAAATACTTTAGTGGCAATCGGTAGGATCCAAAAACAGTGATCCCTCCAATTTTTTACAACGGTTAATTGTAAACTATGAAGTGTATTTACTAAAATAAAGAAAAAAAAAATGTTTAACTATATTTAATTTAATAAATAATATTTTAAATTAAATAAATTAACTTTTAATATCAAAATTGTGTTTAAAAATCATTATTAAAATCATAATAATTAAAAATTGTGAAAAAAAAAAAATTTTTGATAACAAGGGAACACTGTTATACAAATTTGTGAAACTTTTAAAATTTTAAACCCACAAAGGAACATTGTGGAAATTTAAAATATTTTAAAAGTCCAAAAAGAAAATAAAAAAAAATAAAAAATAATAAAGATTTATCGTGAACAGTTAAAAAAAAAACAAAAAAAAATTTTTATGTCTAAATTGGAAACTCAAAACATTTCAGAAAAGATCAAATGGTGAACTTTAGTTTTTTAAATTGGATCATATATAAGAAGAAGAACCTACAATCTAGATATAATAAGTATTTTTCTTCTCGTGGTCATGTAAGTCAAAAGTTCCATTACTATCCTACTTCCTTTCTTAATTCAATCCTTAAAAAAAAAAAAAAAAGGAAAATTATAGATATAGCTATATTAAAAATTAGTAATAAAAATAAATTTTTAAATTTTAAAATAATATACTAAAGTACATAAAATAATATTTTTAACTGTGATTCAAGCCTATTCTTCGATACGGAAGTTGAGGCTGCCTTAGGCACAGTGAACAAACTAAAATTAAAAGTAAATAAATTTCTTTTACTTACAAATAATAAATTTAATTTAATAAATAAATAAATATATTTTAAATAAATAAATTTTTTAAAAATATAAATAAATAAATTGTTTTAAAATCATAAATAAATTGTTTTAAAATCATAATAATTTCTTTAAAAAATATATGAATTTTTAATTATTTTTCTCTTAAAAATGTTAATTAATAAATAAATATATTTGTTTTAAATAAATAGATACTTTTATAGATATATAAATTAATTAGATAAATAAGTATATTTTAACTAAATAAATTATTTAAAAATATAAATAAATAAATTGTTTTAAAATCATAAATTAATGCTTTACATATAAATTAAATAATTTACATATTTTTAATTATTCTTCTCCTACAAATTAAATTAATAAATAAGTATATTTGTTTTTTATTTTTTTTTTTGTACACGCTACCCAAACTCTAGGAAAATTTTCCTTTTTACAAAATTATTGTAGGTTTGAGCAAGAAGCAGACGAGTTCAGAGGAAATATGGATATAAAGGAGAATTGGCGGGTAAATTGGCGGAGACAAACCTGAATAGGTTCGTTTTGAAAAGTCGCAAATTGTATAATAGTTCATTTGTATCAGAGGGGAATACGTAGGATGGAAGCATATTCCACATTTTAGCGGTTCTCACAATAAAAGAATTTCCATAACTAGTTTTAAACCATATAGGAACCAGTGTTGCGTTGGAATTGTTTAAGTGGGGACATTATTCATTTCAAATCAAAAGAACAAGTGTCATTACCTACAAGATATCTATTAAAGAGAGATAAAGCTCCAATATTTCGACGTGAGTTAAGAGAAGTAAAGGTACCCTGAACAGAAGGGTCGCCAATCAGGCGTAAGGCGCGATTTTGGATTTTGTCCAGGTAACCTAATGATGTTTGAGAATTATACTCCATCTTACATCGAATATATGCTTTATAGATATTGGCCAGATCACTAGGGGAAAAATAAGCTTTACAGCGAAAAAGAAAACCTAAACATTGGGCATCTTTTTTGGCTATATCAAAAATATGCTCATTCCACAACATTCACCGAACAATTAATCGAGTTGTAGAAGAGAGCCTAGAATTTGCTGCAAAATTTTGTTTTAAATAAATAGATTCTTTAAATAAATAGATTCTTTAATAAATAGATTCTTTTATAAATATATTTAAATTAATTAAATAAATAAATAAGTATATTTTAAATAAATAAATTCTTTTAAAATATAAATAAATTGTTTTAAAATTATAAATAAATTCTTTAAATATAAATTTAAAATATAAATAAATTGTTTTAAAATTATAAATAAATTCTTTAAATATAAATTATATATTAAATATAAATATCTATTAAAATAAAAAGAAAATTTTTCTCGAAATGTTTAAAATGTCAAAAGATCTCAAACCTGGAGTTCTTCCATATTCGCATAGAAATTTATCTAATATTTTACTAAAGCTAGTACTTCTGCTACCTTATACTTCAAGAGTGATCTTGATAATAGCCAATTTTCAAATCTTGGCGATTGTTTGAATACAAGCTTAGATTTTGTACATAGTTTAACTCGTATGATTCACATGACATAACCATAATGCAAGGAAATAGTGAAGCTATCAATCGGGTATATAATAGACTTAGAATACCAGATGCAATAAAGGATTTACCCAGATTTGATGGAAATCCAAGATTATTGTACGATTTCATCGACAATGCCGAAGGAATCTTAACATTAACGACTAACATAGACGCAACCTTGTGCGACAAAATTATTTTAAGACCAATTAGAAATAAAATTGGAGATGAGGCTAATCTCTTAATATGTTCTTAATATATATGGGACTCCATTGTAATGGGAAAAAATTAAAGCAAATCTTATTCTGCACTATTCTGAAAAAAGGAACGAGACATCTCTCATAAAGGACATGCTCTAAAACAGAACAGCAAAACAGTGGAAAGTTTTTATTCTGACGTTATAGCAATCCAAGCACCATGTTTAATCATATTAACATGCATTAGAAAGCTTAAAATGTTGTCGCTGCAAAGAAAGACCTTTACAATGAAATGTGTCTTAACGTTTATTTATCGGGACCAAAGGAACCATTAGGATCAACATTCCGTAAGTTCGTAAGTTCGAACATAACTTCAGTAAGTTCGTAACATCATATAGACCATGAGGAGGACAAGCAATAATATCAACTCCTAAAATAACTAGTACTTTTATGCGATCTCCTCAAATAACCAGGACTTTCATGCAACTTAAACCTAATAATTCTTTTAATATTCTCATCAGCAACAACATCTTTAATAACCAAAGGAGTCAACTTACCAGACTACCAGTAAATAACCAAATAACGCAATACCACAGACCAATAACATCATACCAGCCAAGAAGAAGCCCAATGGACATCGGATCAGTCAGATCAAGATCCTTGATCCTAAATCAACATTCAACGCAAAGACTAGTATTCAATAAATATAATAACTTTAGAGAAAATACTCAGTTACAAAATTTTATTAGCGAAGAACTTTTTAACATAGAGGACCAAAATCCAAAATATGACAACATTTATTCCACCGATCATTTTTATACAAACTTGGACAACTATTATAACCATAATATATAAGAACACAGCCACGAAAATTCTGATATAGAAGTAGATTACTCTAAATTTTTGCTTGCCTGCTGATTCAGACCTACTGGATGCATAGATGTAAATTTATTTATTTATTTCTTATTTAATTGTACCAAATAAGGTACAATAGAAATTACAAATTACAGTATTTTGTTGGTTTTGTGAAATAAAAATTATTAACTTTTGCTTCTGCGTTAATATAATTTAATTAATATAGTTAACTTATTACTATGCATTTACAAATGCTGGTAGTTAATACTCTATTTTTTATTACATTTAATTAAATTGCATAAACAGAGCAAAGAGTTAAAGTCAAAAATTCGTTTACAAAAAATCTTTAAAGGAATCAATAATCTATTGTGTACACAATTACGACAAAGTAAGTTTTTACAATATTTTTGCTAATACCGAAACATAAAATTTTTCAATTATAAAAGACCATAATGTAATAGATTGTTTTTCGTAAGTAATGTCACTTCATGTTTTTATGAATTATCATTTTAAGCATATTTTGAAAAATTTTCTATTAGGTTCGCTCTGTCCGTCCTTTTGTTTACAAAACTTATATACTGTTTAATTAAGAGCAATGACATGTTAACCCTGCATAGATCTCTTAAAAGAGTAATGTTGTAGAACAATTTTTTTATGTAGCAGCTCTTAAAATTTTGAAAAAACTTCTTTTTAAATACATACATCTCAGGTTCTGTTTAACATATTTTTAATATAAAAAAAATAGGATTGTTTTTTTACCTTTATAAATCAACCAGAATTTTTATACGTTAATTTTTTTCAATACGTAATTATGTTTTGAAATTGATATTGAATAAGGCTAAAAATATGTGTAAGAACTGTATATGGATAAGAATGTAAGGTTTTATGTTCTTTAAATATGTATGCACTCATTTTTGATTGAATAGTGTACAGAAATGCGAATATGTTTTCTAATTTAATTGATTATGTGTTTACAGTATTTTTAAACATACGTACATTAGTACATATAGTACATATGGTACATATAATATGTACATATCTCAATGATATTTTTTGGCAAATATATTATACGTACATTTTATATATTTCTGTATTTTAATAAATGTTGAAAATGTTATATTGTTAAAACTTAAACACAGTATTCTTAAGATACGTAATTAGATTCTTTTAATACTATTATGTATTAAAAATTTGCATTGAAAGCTTTTTATGAAATATCAAAAAGAATATAGACAAAAATAAAGAGTGTTGGAAATATCTTTTTACTAATAATAACAAAACAAAAAATTTGGCTGAGTATTGTTAATAGGTACTCGTGCGGATATGGGTTAACGAACGTTAACAAAAATTTTGTCACAGGCTTTATTTAAAACCATCCTGCCAAAAGAGACCCAAATAAGAAACAAAAATTTTTTACAAATTAGAAACAAAAAACAAACAGTCTATCGTGCGCAAATGGGTTAATGTATCACGACAAAATTAATTGAATGAGCTTCTGTGCTAAAGTGCAATATTTGTGCAATCTTTCAATTGACCAAATCGTTTAAGCACGACACCATAAAAAATGACTTCATGGTCTGAAGTCGGATGTTGGAACGGGTTAAAGTATTATAACCAAATCAACAGTGAGCTTCTGTGGTAAAGAGCTACACTTTTGTGACTTTGCAACTCAATTGGTCACACCGCTTAAGCTCGAACGAAATTAAATAAACTTCATTGAGTCTTAGTTTCGGAACGGGTTAATGGAATGCAACGAAATCTACTTAGTAAGCTTCTGTGGTAAACAGCTACACATTATGTACATTATATTATTAAATAATGAGGTATGTTATTAAAAACTTTAAAAGTGTAAAGAAAAAAAAGATAATAAATTTGTTTGTAAACACTCGTATTGTAAAAATAAAAAAAAAATCAGTTTCATATAATATAGTTTTTATTTACCCAAAAGTTGTGATCTTTATGAAACTCTAACCATTTAACAAAAACTTGATTTCCTTTTCTTTTCAATATTTTTTCAATAAGAAAAGTGTCAGAATTTTTTACTCGAGTAAGTTCAGACAAGTAAAAAGAACCTAAAATCGGTGTTTTTGTATAATCAAGGAAGTTGTAAGTAATTGAATCTGTGCGTTTTATTTCTTTAATTATAAATATTTCTGTTTACCAGTTTGGTTGATAACCTTTTGTAAAGTTTCCTTTATATTTACTTTTGCGTACATAACCCCCAACTTTATATTTTGCTTTCTAATAAAATTTTGGTTGTATGTAAATGTTCGTCAAAATATATTTCTGGTTTGCTTTTGTAACTTTTTTAGGTTGAAGTTTAATTTTACGATGATATGTTGAGTTGTCTTTCTCAATAAGTGAGGGCAAAATAGATATCCATATTTATAATTACCCTGAAAACTAAACTGCTTCCACATTGAATCTTTTACAGTACGATTAAAACGTTCTACTATGGATGCTTTCATTTCAGAATATGTATATATATATTTTTTTTTCTTTCCATAAGTTTTCTAAATACCTTTTTAAAAAATTCTTTACCTTGATCAGATTGAATATTTTTTGGGAGTGTTCCAGGCCGTTTAAAAATTTTTTGCATGCGCAGTAAGACGTTATTGGCATTTTTAGTTTTAATTGGCTCAGCATAAGCATATTTCGAAAAGATGTCTATTACAGTTAAAAAATATTTATTTCCTTTGTTTATGGAATCTTTGCATATGGAATAATTTCTGCTAAATCGATTTGGCATGTATCGTTTAAATCTTTTTGAATAAAATTTTTTCGACGAAACGTCTGGCTGGTCTATGTTTTGTCGATACTATTTGTGCTCTTGACATTATGCTTGTATCATTTAATGAGGTTTTGCAATACGATTTTATAATTTTCTATAGAGCAACAGTTACATGTATTCGGTCCAGATGACGAGTTGTCGTAAGCCCAAGGACAAAACTCAAAATGAGTTCCGTATATTGACGTACATTTTTCTGTTTATACATGTGAAAAATACGTTGCTTATGCTCATTTAATAAGACAGAAGAATATGATTTTAAAAACTCTTCCACTTCTTTGACCTCTATCTTTTAAAAAGAGAATAAATTATACATCAAAATTAAATTATTAATTAACAATATTGATATAATATTGATGTTATATAAAATTATACATAAATTATAAATCAAAAATTTCACTAGATTGATACATCCTAAAATTTAAAAAATAAAATGGTGTAACCCAGAAATTTCTGCTGTTCCAAGAAATATAAATTTACCTGATATAGATTTTTATACCGACATTCCGGAAGAGCTTAGTGAAAATGAAAATAAATCTACTTTAATTGTTTTAGATGATTTAATCTTAGATTCAGAAAACAAACAAGTATATGAACTGTTCATGTCCACACCACCGTAATTTATCTATTACATATATTATTAACGCAAAACGTTTTTCATCAGGGGAAATTCTCACGGGATATTTCATTAAATTGTAAATATTTGGTACTTTTTAAAAACCCTCGAGATAAATCACAGATTTTTTCTCTAGCTAGACAACTACATCCGGAAAATATAACAGGCTTCCTCGGGGTATATAATGAATCAACATCAAGCCCACATGGTTATATTGTATTAGATTTAACACAAGACGAATTAAAACCAAAATATTCTCAGAGGACTTTTAAGGCCTAATTAGAATACTCGCGTCATTTGATGCGACGTGTAATTCGACGCCACAAACTTCGCGTTAAAAAAATATTGCTGTTAGAATGCATCGCTTTTAACAATTTGCGTTATTTGCGTACATTTACCTATTTGTGTACATATAGGTAAACATTGAAATTTTTAAATAAATAAAACAGACATTGCTATTACATGTTTTTTTTAAATTTTATTCAAAATAATTGTGTTATTAAATATTCAAAATAGTGAAATTTATAAAACAAAAAAAAAACATTAAGATAACATTAAATATTAATAAAAACATTAAACAAAGAATAAATAAAATAAGGGACTGAATTATTATTTTATTCGCAACCTCCATTATGGATTATTTAATTGATTTGCTAGATTTCGTTCTGTTTATACAGATTATACATGAAATTTATCAGAATTTTGTAATTTTTACTTTCTTTTTTAAAAACAAGTTCTTTTTTTTTGTATTTCTCCTATTAATATTTCTTCCATTTCTTTATTTTTATTTAAATGTACTATAGTTAGCTGTACCTACTTGTAAACAGATAAAAAAAAATTATTTTGACAATTCATTTCTGAAGTTTTGGAAGTGTTAACGCGAGTAAAATTAGAAAATAGGCCAATACTTGAGTCGCGGCAAGCTTTGTATTGTAAAACGCTCCATTTAAATAAATGTATTCTAATTAAATGTCAAAGCGAAGCTTGTCGCGACGCGAGCAGTCTATCAGCACCTTTAGCGTGCCCACAAAAAGTATAAAACCTAAACGAAAAATGTTAATTCAACATGGAGGATTTTTACCGACATTAATTGGTACTATATTATCTGGTGTAATAGGAAAACTTCTCAGTAAGACATAATCAGCGAATAATTGTTATGTCACCTGAAATATTTAACAAATTTAAAAATATAACTGAAGATGATAAGAATCTAAGCGTACTAGATCAAAAAATGAAAAAGATTCTGTATGACAAAAAACTAAACCCACTTCAAAAATGGCATTAGTATTGACAAAATTTAATGAAATATGGAATCAACAGACGAGTCGCAAAGAAATTACCAGAAAAATCATCATTTGGTAAATTAATTGATGCGGCATCTCAAACTAAATGAGTTTCAAAACGGAATGCATATACATAAACCATTGCACTTAAATATCAAACTGATAATACACAAACAAATTTTATTCCTTTTGTTAACGATGATGTCTTTGAAAACGATCTTAAAAAAGAACCAGCAGATGCAAGCAGTTTTAATTTCAGTAATACTGATGATGAGGAGGAAGATGGAGATATTGGTAAAAACTTAGATCAAGCTGAGATAAACAAAGGTGCAAAATTAATCGAAAAACTCTGATTTTCATGTATTTGAAACACAAGGAGGTGATGTAATAACAATTACAGCTTCATCTGGTGCTTCACCTAGTGTACTATCACGTTTTCCTGATTCAAAGGTACGAAAACAAAATGAATCCTTACATAAAACACCAAAAAGAACATTACCTGTGCCAACATGGAAAACATATAAATAGTGTGACATTTTGTGTTTTAGAAGAAGTTGACAAAGATGCATAGTCAAGATGAATTCTATGTTAAATTGTTTTTATTTTATTTTATTTATTAAACCAAAGCAAGGTTTTTACATAAAGAATCTTACAGCTAAAAAAATTAAAGCTAACAAAATACACAAACAATAGCAAATAAAAAACATTTTTGATTACTTAAGCTAAAAATTTACAATGAAAATTTTATAATTTGTACTATATATTAAATTTGAAAACAATAAAAAAAAAATGCTTACAGAACAAAAACACAGTATGAGTGTAAAATTAAGTGGAATGTATAATATGAACTTGAACTTGAATTAAATATATTATTATTATTATTATTTTTTTTTTTTTTTTTTTAAATGTTTACAAAGTAATTAGGTAATTTAAGTAATTAAGTCAATTATGAATTTCTGTGTTAATTTATGTTTAAAAGAATTTCTTGATATGTCTGGTGAAAAAAGATGACTGTGTTTGTTGAATGTAGTGCAACATCTGTTTATTGGCTCATTTCTTCCATATTCTGTTCTGTGTGTATTTTCTACTAAAAATTTAGTGTTTCTTGTATTTCTGACTACATTGTTTAATCTAACCTTATTTACTAAGAATTGAACGTCAATATTTTTTTTTATGATGTCAAAAGTAAAGCAGGATGAAAGCATTTGCCTGCGTGAAGATAAGGTTAACATATTCAATGATTTAAGTCTTGTAGAGTAGCTTGGAAGAGTAGAATAGTCTATAGGATTATATTGGTTTCTCAAGGCAAACAAAAGGAATTGTTTCTGAACGGATTCTATCCTATTGGAATGTAATTGAAACACTGGATCCCATACGATATTACCGTATTCTAGAATAGATCGAACTAACGAGCAGTAAAGAGCTTTTGTCACTGCTGGGTTATTAAATTCCTTAGCCCTTCTCTTAATAAAACCTAACATTTTATTTGCTTTAGAAATCATATGATCATAGTGAAGATGGAAGTTAAGTTTATCGTCCAGAAGAATGCCAAGATCGGTCATACAGGACACCCTTTCAAGAACTATGTTATCTATTGTATAGTCGAAAAGCATTGTAGATCTTTTTCGTGTAAAACTTATGACCTTGCATTTCGCTATGTTAAGTTCTAATTTGTTGTAGAAGCACCATTCTTGTAAAGAATGTAAATTTGATTGAAGTAATTCAAAATTGGAACTATTTTTGATAACGTGGTAAATTTTAAGATCGTCAGCAAATGCAATATGTGGTACACCTTCTAGTTTATTAGACAGATCTGAAATAAAAATATTAAATAGAAGTGGGTCTAAATGGCTTCCTTGTGGCACTCCCGAGGTGACATTAATTGTGTTCGATAAATAACCTTGGAATTTAATATTTTGAGTTCTTTCAGTAAGATAAGAGCAAAGCCAAGTAAGGAAAGAACCTGAAATGCCTAAAGTTTCAAGTTTTTTAAACAAAATATTGTGATAAACACGATCGAAAGCTTTGCTAAAATCCGTGTAAATAGCATCAACTTGATAACCATTTTCCATTTCAGTTAGTATTTCCGATGTGTAAACCGTAAGATTGGTTGTAGTAGAACGACCTTTTCTAAATCCATGTTGTTGTTCGTTTAATTTTGAATTTATGACGGGTGTTATTTGACTGACTACAATTTTTTCGAACAATTTTGGAATAGTTGATAGAATAGCTATACCACGGTAATTTTCGACGGAAGCTTTGTCACCCTTTTTATGAAAGGGGGTTAAAAAAGAAGATTTCCACGCATTCGGAAAAATGCCTGTCGAAAGCGATTGATTAAAAATAAAATGAAGCGGTTGAGTCAAATAATTGGCACAGTTATATAAAAAAGAAGGTGGGATCAAGTCGGGTCCTACACCTTTTTTTGTATCAAGGTTGGTAATTGCTTCAAATATTTCGTTTTCCGAAAGATATAGATCTGTAATAATTGAATTAGATCTATTATGGGAGTTAGAAAATGTAAAATTGGTAGGCGAATCTAATGGCCTATAAACTTTTTGAAAACAATCTGCAAAGAAATTGCAGATTACATTAGGACAAGAAGAAAAAACATTATCTTTAGACATTGAACTTGGATATCCATAGGTTTTCCGTTTTGTATTAATGAAGTCAAAAAACTTTTTTGGATCTATAATTAATTTATTTCCAATTTCATTGACATAATTATCGTATGCTAGATTTGATTTCTGTTTAAATTCAAAAGCAAGATCCTTGTACATGTTCAGTAAATTAACATCAGGATCCTTTGTAACTTTAATTTTTTTGTAAAGTTTGTTGCTTTGATTACGCAATGTCCTAATTTCTCTATTAAGCTAAGGTTCTGTTGTTTTATCTTTTTTACGAATTTTTGGCACAAAGGAGTTAATTATGTCGAAAATTTTAGAGTAAAAGATAGAAATTGAAGAGTTAATATCCTGTTGTATTAACAGATCGTCCCAATTTAAAATTGATAAAGCATTATTAATGCTTTGATAATCAGCGTTGAAAAAGTCATATACAATATTATTATTGTAAGATTTCGCGAAGAGTGGCAAAGAAGTAGAAAATTCGAAGATGACTGCGTTATGATGAGGAGTGTTAGTGAACAGGTTGACTGCATCATCAGCGAGTTTAACCACCACTCTGTCATATGCATTTGAAAATGCAAGATCTAACCACTTATTGTTTTTATTTGGGTAATTAATAATTGGTTGTAAATCATTACCATAGAACTCCGTAATAATGTCAAAATCTATTTCATCATGAAAGTTAATTGGTAATAACAAATTATCTGAATCATCTTCTATAAAAGATAATGAAGGACGATTGAAATCGCCAAAAATAAAAATTGAATCATCCTCATTCATTTTAGATATAATATAGTGATAAATATCGAAAAATTCAGAATATGAGGAATTGTCAGAATTAGGTGGAAAGTAAACAATTCCTAGGTAAATAAAATTATTACCTAAGTTTACTCTAATAAATTGGTGATCAAAAGTGTGGGACGTCCTAGTGATTAGTGGAACACTAGAAAGGTTATTATTTACTGCAAGTAAGACACCGCCTCCACGGGAACAGTTCATAGTCCCTATCCTTTCTATAAATCGACCAATTATTGTCAAGTATTTCTTCATTTATGAAGGAATCGTTTAGCCATGTTTCGGTAATAGCAAGCACACTGAAGTCACAAGACTTGGCATCAACATATAATTTCTTTAGCTTACCTCTCATACCACTACAGTTGTGGTAGAAGATTTTGAGATTTTCACTAAAATTGCTTTTATTATCTGTTGATTTTAACTCCTTAAAACTAGTTGTTGTATTTATTAAAATAAGATTAGTGTTAATGTTATTTTCTGCCGCTAAGGGAACGAAAAAAATCATTACTACTTTTTCTTATTTTTTGCAAATACTCGATTCTCTTACTTTTAAGGTGACTACAATAAGCTTGTAAATCTTTTTCAACCGATTTAGATGAAGCTCCGTAACCTTCATGATATTTTACATATAATTTCATTAATTCCTTTGGGTTAGAAGGCAAACCTTCTTGATCAATAAAAATTTTAATATTGAGTTTGGTTTTACCATCTACACAAAGGTCGTCATCTTCCTTATGCAAATAAGCTAAATAGAGTCTTACATTTTCATATATTTTTTGATCTCTAAAACGTGATAAGACATACGTATGATCGTCATTAGCTACAGCATTTTTCGTTAATCTGACTATAGGAGGTAGTATAGGATTAACAAAACTTGCATTAGGTTTGGATGAAACAGATGCAATTGGCTTATCGTTAATTGATGTCGTGTTGCAGTTAACGTTTAAGCTCTGAGTACACGGAATGCCAGCATTAAAGGTTTGTCCCTGTATGAAGTTAGGATATTTGCTAGCATTTGGTAGTGAAATATTCATTATATCATTTGGAGAATATTGTTTAGACGTTATTGACACTTTTGGAACTGAACTAATTACTGAATTAGTAGAATTTATTGAACTGTACTCTACATTAGTAATTTTATTTGAAATGCTATTCGGCACCTCTATGGTGGAAGTAGTATTAGAAATAATGTGAGAAGAAGGCAAAATAGTCTGAAATTTAATTGGTGATTGAGTTAAATTTATGTTTTGTTTGTGTAAAATAGGTTGTGTTTTGTTTTTGCTTATAATATTGTTTTTATTTGTGGATTTAGTGTTATTGCGTGTATTTCTGTTCTTTTTTTTTTGTGTGATTGTTTTACTTTTAGCATTATTAATATTAATATTAGGTTTTGTTTTATTTTTATTTTTTATTAAATCTAGTTTACTATTATTTGATTGTTTACCTAAATGTTTAAAGATGGATATTTTTGTCCCTTTATTCCACAATGTAATATTATTTATTTCCTGAACTTTCGTTTCCGGTACACTAACTTTGAAAGTATGATACTGCGGTTTATATTTCAGCCACTTTGGTGTGATTAATTTACAATGAACCTCTTCACAATTCGACCTCTGTTTTATGTATCTGACTAGTTTCTCCTCTGTTGTATTAGTGCTAAGGTTGGAAATCCTTAGGTTAAATTTAGGTTTATTTATAACCTCTGGTGGATCAACTGCTTCTATTTCGAATAAAATATCGTCATTTATTTCCTTAGTTGCTTGAATGTTAACCGTCTTAGCCTTATCTACATCATTTATTTCATCAAATAGTGATTTAGCTGAATCGTTTGAATGTAGATCATTCTGATGCGAAATACTACAAATTTTAACACCATCATTGATTGTCTCTATTTTGGCCTTAAGGATATCTAAATCGGCCAATACTACATCCCGAAAGCTCATTGAAATATCAGTTTTATTTATATTTTCTAAATTAGAGATTAAAAGCTGCTTTATATTGTCCAACGCATTCAAAAGCTTATTATTAATTGGATCTTGTGCTAATGATTTTTCAATAATGTTTTTAAACGTTGAAATTTCCGTTTTTAAATTATTAGTTTCTACTTTGATTAGCTCGCTAACACTTCTTTTTTGATCATTTTTGAGATTACTAACAGTGTTATTAAGTAGTTCGAAATTTCTTTCCATTTCCGTAAAGCTGGCTGTATTGCTCTTTACAACTTCCAATAATTTCACCACTGTACCTTGAAAAGTTTCTCTAACGGCATTAATGTTTAATGAGATTTCATGAGAAAATTGTCTCAGGTAAGTTTGTTGATCTAAACAAGCTTCACAAACAAAATGCTGCGTCAAGAAGTTGTTATACCAATTTCTAGGAGCGTTTAAACAAACTCCATGAAATTTACGGTTGCAGAACCCGTTACAAGTTACTGAATCTGCTTTAATTTCAGTAACTAAACAATTTTTTGCACTGCATTTAAATTCCATTGTAATAATAAGCAATATAAATTATATGAAATTACAAGAAAAAAAAATTTAATTCACTTTGATGATTCACTTTAAATATTGTTTTTTATTATTGTTTTTGTTCTTATAAATTTTTTTTTTGAATTATTAATTACTTTAAAATTGTTATTTAAAATTCAGTTTTGAAGTACACAAAAAATAAAGTATATTGAAAAGTAGGTCACTAGTTTAAAAATTTAAAGAATTATGATTATAGGTCAAGTTAATAAAATAAAATAAAATAAAATAAAATAAAAAGCAATTTTTATTTAAATTTCTTAAAATTAATTTTTGAAGAACGATAACGTCTGAACTGTATGAAGTTAGAATGAAGAAAGTAATGAAGAAAACAATGATATCTTGAAAAAATCAAAGTAACCAAATCTATACGTTACACATATTATTCATATGAAGATTTGGAATTACGTCTGGATGATTGGAAGTTTAGTTTTTTACCAACACTTATTAAAAATATAACTCCTAATTATAGATTCACTAAAAACAAGGTTTGAAAGAATTTTTTAAGGAAGTTTTGTCATATATCTCTACTCCAAAAAATTATGATGATGTAACATTTAAAAAAGTTTCACAATCTAACCGGAACGATTTAATTCGAATATCGAAAACTTTTTATGAAGATAAATTATATATAAAAGTCAATCATAGTTATAATGTAAAAACATTATTAAGTGAAGTATTTCAACAGAAAAAAACTATAAAAAATTTCAAAACAAAATTACCCGAACTATTCAAATTAGCTGTTGCTAATAATAAAGATAAATTGAATGGAATGGTAATGAT
Organism: Poecilobothrus nobilitatus; assembly: GCA_947095535.1. Taxonomy (NCBI): domain Eukaryota; kingdom Metazoa; phylum Arthropoda; class Insecta; order Diptera; family Dolichopodidae; genus Poecilobothrus; species Poecilobothrus nobilitatus. Next base: position 118,555,738 of record OX352773.1, read on the forward strand.
TTATTCAGATATAATGGTTCAATCATCTGTTTTTGAACGTAGTAAAGTAGAGTACTACCTACAGAGAAAAATACTTTTAAAACTATATAGCTATTAAAATGTGTAACGGTTATGCAATAAATTTTGTTTCAAGTTACTTTTGGAAGTTTATATTTGGAAGTTTATTTCGCTATTTGAAACCAGTTCTTTCATCTGGTTGGGATCTTTTTAAAAAAGCAGCTGTAAACACAAGTTAAAACATTCTTGGGGCTGTAAATACAAACAAAAACATACTATCATGTGCGCATATTAAAGAAACAGTAATTGATCAAGGCAAAAGTGGTATCAAAAAATTACAAAAATCAATGGTTAATCAATTACATTCAATATATAGTGGGAGACGAAAATCTATAAAAAGACTATCAGTTTCTGGAAAACAGTATTCAAAATTGAAGCGACGGAAAAAGCAAACCAAAGAATCTAATATGTTCAGCTAAAATGGAATGCATGAAATCTGAATTAGATATTTTTGCTTCTTTACCAGTGCAAACAAGCATTTTACTACTTACAACATCCGATTCATTATATCATTATAAGGCATACCTAACAACTTTACTAAATTATGGCAGCGATTCCAGTCAAACACATTTAGAAGCACCTGGTTGGGAATTATATAAGCACAACGCTAACGATTTTAGCAACAATGGCTCTAAATTAAGACGGAAATTATATAATAACTCTGCAGTGGTGGAATTGATGGGAAAACTACATGTAGATTTCTTTAATACTCCCACACTACTTTTAAATAATGTTGACATGAGAATTGCTCTCATATTAGAAAAACAAGATTTTTTTCAATTTTTGATGATGCAGATGAAAGCTATTTAAAGATTCATGAAGCTACTTTATACATGAAACATTTTACTATCAATTCTAATATATTGTTAGCACACAATACCGTATTAGAAAAAGCAAACGCAAAGTATCACTACAAAAGAAACGAAATTAAAACTTTTACAATTCCAGCTCATACTTCAAATATATCATTAGACAATGTTTTTATAAGACAAATTCCTAGAGCTTTTGTATTTTGTATTGTACACAATGAAAACTTTAATGGAAAACAAGGAAGAATACAGTTGCCTTTGTCAACTCTTAGATACCCGTACGAACCGTTAGTATGTTCACAGCCTGTCACTCTGCTTACAATATTATTTTTTTAATATTTTAGTATTTTAAAATAATTTGGGTGAATTTTATAATTTCTAGAATTATGGGTTGTACATATATTCAAACTATATGTTTATATGTACATTCTTCAAAAGCAGATTCTAACCTTCCACATAACGATTATCAATCCAAAACTTTTTCAAATATTCTATAGTACCATTTAATACTAAGCGGTAAATGTATATTAAATTTACTTAGTACAAAATAATAAATATAATTTTAAATATTATATTATATTTAAATATTCCATTGACAGAATAATTTCTATAAGTACAATAAAATACATATATGTATGTAAATACGGCGCTATATAATATACATATATACTCTTATCATTCATTCACTAGTGACATATACGATATGTAAATAAACATGATATTATATAAGTATGTATATATATCAATATCATATAAATAAAAATTATTCAAGCAACCGTTATGTTGTTTATTTATTTACATTTTTTTGTACTACGCATTATATCCTCTACAATTTCAAATTATCGAGTAAAACAAATGCAAAAAATTTGTTGAAGAAATTTGTTAGAAAATTTGAAAAATTAAGTAACACTTTCGTCAATTATAAAGTAACCCTATATTATTAAAAAAAGTTGTTAACAGAAATAAGAGTATAATGTTGAAGCTTTAACTTTTGTGTATTACTTCAAAAAAATTTTAACAGGTGTTTCAGTTACAGGAAATTTTCAGTTTTTGACCCCTTACAGCTCCTAAACGGGGGGTGATACAAAAAAAATTTCTGAAATGACTCAAAGATCTAACTTTTGTCAAAGTTTCAAGTTTCCAACTTAAACCGTTTAGAAGATAGAAGGGTTAAAGGATTTTGCAAAATTTGAGTTTCGCATAACGGTAAATTAAGACACCGTATGCCACAAATATATATTTATTGTATATATACTTTTAAAGCTAATAAAAGTAGTAATCGTTTAGCGTTTTCAAAATGAAGATATACCGTATACAACTTGTGTTATAACAATTTAAATATAGAGCTTTTTTGAACCTTTGGGGAGCTGCAGCTCCGTAACAGGTGGGGCTACAAAAAAAGTTATTAAAAATAAAATTAATATTTTTGTGAGATCTATCAGCAGTTAAAATTTCATAGCTCTATTTCAAAAAAAAAATGTGGGGATCTAAAAGTTAGGTGTTCGAGAGCTACCCTAAGTTTCGGTCCAAACTCAACCAAAAAAAATAGGGAACCTACAAATTACTCTCATAATATTTTGTGTACGTTTCAAGATTCTAGCTTTCTTAGTTTTTGAGTTAGCGTGCTGACGGACGGACGGACGGAGGGACATGGCTCAAACGTCTTAGAATTTTTTTCTGATCCGATCCATACCTTTGAAGGTATATCTAGCTCACTTATTTCGAGGTGTTACAAACGGAGGAGTAATTTTATTATACCCGATCCTATCGTAAGGGTATAAAGATCAAAAAAGGCATTCATTATCTAACATCAAAACCTTTCACAGTTCCAATTATATGTAAATGGAGTGCCTTTGCCTAATTCTCCGATAGAAACAAACTTTTCAAGCAATAACTTTTATAATTCTGGAGCATACTTAACATTATTCAGTGAAACTGGCATACATCACTCTGATAAAGGACGTCATATTACAAAATAAATCTTTTCAAAAGATTACACAATACTAGCTTTCGATTTATCTGCAGATTGATCAATAACTGATTCTTGTCAAAATCTTTTAAATCAGGGAATTGTTAAAATTGAAGGAAGATTGAGTTCTCCAGTAACGTCAACTTTAACGTGCATTGTGTTTGCAGAATTTGATGTCAATATAGAAATTGACAAAAATCATAATGTTTACTTAAACATATAAAAGGATGAGTAGTATTTCGTTTCCCCATCATTATACAATGAGTTGTGTTCTAGAAGACTTGTCATTCTGCACGGATGATACCAATACAATATTTGTAAAAAACCTTGCTGTAGCTGGAATAAAAGAAAAATGAAAAACGATTGTAAAAGAATCAAAGTATAAATTTCCTGTCAGAGATTTGAAAAGAACAGATATCGAGAATTACTCTTTTGGGCATATCGATAACGAAAAAACATCTAACAACTTAATAAATTTACTTGAAAAATTCGATATGGTGTTATCAAATGGAAAACTTAAAGCAGAATTTTTGAAAACATATATAAGAGGAAATACTCGTCTAATTGATATTTCCCGTTTACAAGAAAATGAATACACTTCAGATAACGAAGCTGCATGAATATGAAATATGCTGGTGTGCAGAATATTTTGATTCATTTGGAAATCCGCCTTTTCACATTGAGATTATAAAATTTCTATAAAATCAATCGAAATATTTTGTTTTTAATAATAAATGTTTACAAAGTAATCTAACATCTGTTTCTGGGCAGTATTCTTGTGTATATCTATAGATGCGAAGTACTTGTAAAAACATGAAATATTTTCTTAATTTATTCAACAGATCATCCCTACTCCAAAATAACATAAAAATAGAAAGAATGTTTAGAGCATTTTAAAAATGTTGGGAAAAACAATAAATAGAAAACTCTAAAGTAGAATTCGCCAATTTAAAAAAAAGACAAGACGGAGCAAGCCGCAAATTCAGAAGTATTTGAAAAATCAACGCAAGATGAACCAGTGTAAAATCTTTTATTAATCTATATCTATTATTTGGATAAAAAGCAGACAATAAAAATTCAAATTGGGTTTAATATTGAAAATTTTACTGCATTAATAATTTTCCAACGACATCACAAAGTTATTTGCGGGAAGCAAAATTAAATTTAAAAGGATTTCTGCTAAATCTTAAACATTCTGGACATATTAAAAAACTTACATTGCAGCTAGATGAATACACCCGCTTTTATCTAATGTTAGATTTTATACAAGCAGTGATGTCATATAATAATTGAGCTGATTTGAATGTACGAGAATACGTATTCAAATATATTGAGAGATGTTGATAAAAATTGATAACTTCTACTGATCTTGAAACAAATTTATCTAAGAATTCCTTTTTCTTAGACCATTTTACGTAAATGACATCAAATGAAGCAAAATATACATTTAAGATATTTTTAATTTCTGACTATTCTATAAATCCATCATCCCAGTCAAGTCCATTTATTGTATTTTTGTTCTATTTGTTTTGTTGTTTAGCATTTCCATTTAACTCTTCAAATGAATAAGGCGCTTTAAACACAAACAATGTTGGTATGAGGGTGCCTTCAGCTACCAAAGCAAATTCTTTCAAAAAATATTGTTTATTGTTTCCAATAACAAATTGTAAATACTAAATTAGAATAACTTCAAAACCTCTAATTTATAATATACCTATTACGATTTTAAAAAGAATTATTACCTGATCGGACCTCCGAGGAAGCTTTAGCAATAGCAAGGACCGATACCGGACCCTCAAGGACCTATGCTGCACCCTTAAGGATCGTATTTCGAACCTCCGGGAACCTCATCCAAAATCGAGAGAGGGGGTTGCCAAAATAAAGTTCCACTTTAAATGGGTCCGGACCTCCACAGCTTTTATATTATTTTCACACTTCTTTGAATACCATGCATTTTTGTTTAACTAGAATTAAACACCGATAATGAACCATTTCCATAATATTCCATTTGGTAGACATTGTTATGTAAACTTTTGGGTATCATCATAAATTTACATATATCGAGGTCGAAGTCTCTTAAGAGTCTCGGTAAATCTCGTGTAAATATTATTTCGAAATCTAGAATAACTCTTTTTATTTTTATTATTTCATTGAACGGTCCCTCCTCTTCATTTTCATTAGAGATTTCAAATTCTTCATGATTGTTGTAAAGTCTGGTTTTAATCGTCTTCAAAATTTCACCATTTTTATCTTCAATAATGATGTCTAGGTCCTCAAAAAGGTGTGTTGCATTTGCCCGCTGGAAAACCACCTAAGAAATATATATAAATATATATGTATTTTATAAATAAAAATTTCATTTGTTAATTGTTACTTGCGAATAAATATGGAATATTGATGAGAATAGTATTTACAAAACGAAATAGTTCTCTTGGCAGCGTTTTTTCTTCGTTGTATATTATTCGCCCAATATCATGCATTTTTTTAATTAATTTAAAAACCTTTGTATATCAATATTTATAAGAGTATAACTAAAATGTTAAAAATGTTAGCATTATTTATATGAATAATATTACTTATAATTAAGTAAATACTTTATTACCTTAAATTTACAAGTAATCTATTTATAAAATGCAGTATTTTTGACATGTATAAATACATTAAAGAATTTTCAACAACAGAAAAATTTACGACAATATATGGAACTCATTTTGCTCTTTGTCATTGGGCTTACGACAACTCGTCATCTGGACCGGATACATGTAACTGTTCCTCTATAGAAAATTATAAAATAGAATTGAAAAAAACCTATTAAAAATTAGATAATTATATACATAGATTATTATTATTTTATTATTTAAATCTGATTAAATGGTACAAGCATAATGCCAACGGTACAAATAGTATCGGAAATACATAGACCAGCTAGACGATTCATCGAAGAAAATTTATTTAAAAAGGTTTAAACGATACATGGCAAATCCATTTAGTAGAAATGATTCCATATGCAAAGTTTTACAAAGGAAATAATTAATATTGATGAACTGTAATAGACATCTTTTCAAAAAATGCTTATGCTGAATCAATTCAAACTAAAAATGCAAAACATTTTTAAACATTTTCAAACCAAAAAATATTCAATCTAATCAAGGTAAAGAGTTTTTCAACAAAGAATTTAGAAAACTTATGTAAAAAAAAAATTAATCAATATCATACATATTCTGAAATGGAAGTTTCCATAGTAGAACATTTTAACCGTACTTTATCAAACCGTACTTTAAAGATCAATGTGGAAGCAATTTAGTTTTCAGGGTAATTGTAAATTAATATCTGTTTTACCCTGACTTATTGAGAAATACAACTAAACATATCATCGTACAATTAAACTTCAACCTAAAAAAATTGCAAAGAAAAACGAAAAATTACTATTAAAAACTGTCTACAATAAATTAAAAGTGTTCCGTAAAGCAAAATATAAACATATGGAGATTATGTCGTATAAACAAATTTAAAGGTATTTTTGTAAAGGTTATCAGCCCAACTGGTTAACAGAAATATTTACAATTGTAAAATTAAAAGAACTGATCCAATAACATATAAGTTACTTGATTACACAGATAATCCAATAACCAGTTATTTGTATGGCCCTGAATTAACATCAAATAAAAGGAAATCAAGTTTTAGTTAGATGGGTTGGTTTTGATAAAAAGCTCGATTCATTTATCTCAAAAAGCTTTTTTTCATTTTACATGTATTTAATTCTGTATTCAAATCAAGTTAACTAACTAAAACGATTAAGTTCCTTAGTCATTTTCGTCATGATTTTATACATACAACCGCACAAAATACACCTTCATGTTTTATATTAAAAAAGAATTAAATAATTAAGTTAAAATGCATTTAATTAACATTTTTTATTTTTAACGCAAAACCATAAATATTCACTACATACTATAGGATATTTTTGATAATTTCATAACACTACATCTTTCCAATATAATATAGTCTATTCAAAATCTTAGATTGTTGATACATGCTCCCAATAACTTCGGCGGGGTCTGATTCGGTCCTAGATCCAACAAATGCTGAAAATTTCTGTACATTTATATTTAAATTTATAATAGCTGATAAAGCCCAACCGCTAGTTCTTTCTTGAAATTCTTCTAATTTTCTTAACAGCGGTTCTCTATAGCTTCTATAATTATTGGCTCTATTTCATCTCCTTTATATACTGCTAAATTTTTTGAACTTAAATGTTTCAATTAATTTTTTTCTTCCTCACTTTAATACATTTTGAATTCACCACAAAAAACTGCATTTATTTTAATGCTGCTATGGTCTTTCAGTAAAATTCTCTTCTATTACACAAATATTGTATAAATACTACATTCTTGAAAAAACATTTTCGGTTCAGAGTGATATAAGTTAGTAATTACTCCTGATCGAATTTGGTTTTTTAAAGCTGAATGTGGTAGATCTTCCCACACCAAACGTTGACATGATGATGAAGATGATGCTTCATCTCCATCACCGCTTCTAAAAGACTTGAATCCATTTATCATTCGAAGAACTATTTCAGTTTCCTCGATCTGAAATTAAGTGAAATTTTGTCCATGTTTTCTGGGCAGATGATAAGAGTTTTTCGAAATTTTTAATATCTGCTTCACAATTTTTAAAGTTTTCCTCCACTTCGTTACAGTGACTTATCATCTTGAATAAGTTTTCTTGATGTTTTCTTACAAGAGTCTCAGCATAGGTTTCCATAGTTATTTGTTATTATGAACAATTGCACACATAAATAATTGCAATAATACTAATTTCAAGGTTAACCACTTAATGCACATTACTGTAAATAAATTCTCACATTACTTTAGCATTCCATAACCTAAAAAAAAAAAAAGGATTAAAATAGCTTGAAATAATCAAGTTAGTGTGCATTTAATTAACATTTTTTAATTTTTATCGCAAAACCACTAACATTCACTACATTTGCATTTTATCACAAAATTTTAGAAGAACAGCAGAACACCAACCTGAAATACATATAAAATACATATTCTGTACCTGAAATAAAAACATATAAAATAAAATCTGAAAAACAAAAATTAAATAAAGATTATTCTGCTGTACTTTTTAGTTTTATAAAAAAAATAAAATGCAAAGTTTAAAGTTATTTTGTTTTTTATTAAAAATTTTACCTATTTTTAATCTATTTAATTTTTTATATGGTTTCTATATATAGTACTCAATAAATCAGTAAACAAGTACCAAATTTTTTCTTTCAAAGATGATTAATTTTGATAAAGATCACAATTCTTGAGTAAATAAGCTATACTATATTATATGAAACCTAATCTACATTTTTTTTTTATTTTTACAATTATTTATCAAAATTTTTTTTTTTTTTAACAAGCTTCTAATTTGCATAATACAAAGTAATTTGCAAGAACATAAAAAATATGTGGTTCTATATTAAAAAAAATTCTTCAAATTATTTTTCAATTAAACATAACAATATTAATCACTAAATACAACTTTTTTTTGCTCACGATTTATACATACATCCTTTACTTTAAATTACTTTAACACTAAGATTCAATAACAAAGTCAATATCTGCATTTTATTTATCTCATAAATAACAACTGTATTTTTGCGTTAATATTATGTTACAATAACTGGTTGGCAGTGAAATCTTTTTATTAAATTCAATTAATTTTTTATTTAATTTCAATTATTACAAAATAAATTCTTATTATTTACAATAATCTATGTTACTATACTATCGCAACAACATCATTGCACTTACTTGTTCTACATTAATCAGTTGATCTTCAAAATTACTAACAAGAAAACAAACTTTCAAACTAAAATTATAAAAAAAAAATAAAATAAACAATAAACCACTTTTCTATATGCACACGAGCCAACGACATTCTTTTAAAGTTCAATCACTTTTCTAATGAACAACATTCCTTAAAAGTTCAAACACCTTTGACCTCATTTGCATAAAACTTAATAATATTAACATGCTCACGAGATAAGTTATTGGATTGAATTAATTTTAAAAAAAAATAATTTTATAATTTATTTCTTTAGTATTTATTTTTATTATCAAAATAATTATAAACTTCTTCGATTTATTAATAATTGCTTATTTAGCATTTAATATTAAATTTGGAAAACAATTATTGAGAAAGTTAAATAAAATTATTATTGCAACGTTTACAAAGTTATTTAGAATTTATTTAAAGTTCCATTTATTTACAGAGTGTAATAAAGGTAAAAGTGCAATGTAAGCTTTAAACAGGTTGATTGACTGTGTTACTGAAATATGTAACTTCTCCCCCTTGGAAAAGAGCGACGGCCATGTGAACTGGAGTTTCGATGGTTCTAGGGTAGGAGCGATAAATGAGGCCACTGGATAATTGGTTTTGTGGTATGATTTTTGATAAATAATAATATATAAAAGCAAAATTATAAAGATGGCTGCTGTAGTACTGGTTATTAAAGTTATGATGTAAAGGTTTTGCATGATGGTTAGTTATGATGGTTTGTTTTGCATAGAGTGTTAAATCTTCGGTTGAGTCCCTTTTTGTAAATTGATAATTTTCCAATGTTTTAAACGCCGTAAAATTGTGTGAATATGTGACATTAACCTGAGTGAATTGTGTAGTGGGATATATATTGATTTCGTCCCAATGATTTTGTAATATTGAGGAATATATGACTTCGTTTATTTTAATGTCGCAATTCTGGAAGTGAATTAATAGGTTTCCTTTTACTTTTTGATGTTTTGACCCACAAGTTGTGTTGATAATTGTGTTTGGGATGTTAATTAGGATGATATAGTTGGGTTCTGGTTGATATATTTCGATATTTACATCCCTTAAGTGTAATTCACAATTAGCTGGTTGATTTTGTAGTAGTTTACAAATACATTTTGAGGATGAAATGTTTTTTTGATGAAACGTTTCTTTGCAATAGTATGTCTGCTCTATTTTTGTGCATTTATCATTTAAGTACAATATATTGTTACTATTTGCAAGTAAATAAGGTTTACAAAAAATTGTTTTATTTATACTTACTGGAAATAATTGGGATTTGAATGTTAAATATTATATTGCTATCATTATAGTAAGCTTGAAGTGTTAAAAATTCATATATAACTTCATCTGAATTAATAGTAATGTTTTGATTATTGAAAATTTCGTGGATTTTTTGGATTTCTAAAGGATTTAAGATTTGTTTTGATATTATGTTGAGTTTAGCAAGAACAATTGCTTCTGCGATATTTGTTAAATGATTATTTAATAAGTCAATGTTGTAATTAATTTGGTTTAAGAATTGAAGATATTTGAATTTTTTTTTCTTCAGACCGTATAGTATTTCGAAGTTCGTCTCTAAAAAGATTGAAGTAATTCACAATAGTTTTTTGTTGATAATTTATATGATTTGTTATGTTTTGAAATCGCTCGATCACTCTATTGTTAACTAAATTTTGATGGTGGGTTTCGCCAATTAAATTATTTTCATTTTGCATTATTTTTTCAATTTCTTTGTTCAACCGAGTAGCATCGTTTGCGTCCATATTTCCTGTAATTTGTTTAATTAGGGTGCCTAAGCCATTTACAAGTCCTCGTTTTTTCCTGAATCTTGGCATAAGCGAATGAAGTTTAATTTTAAGTTCTTGTAATTTCATTCTAGTTATAGTAAGAGATTCTGTTAAACTAGTTATTGGAGTTAAAGTGTCTATTGAAGTTTCAATGTTATTTATGTTTTGTCCGTAATCTTGCAATTTTATGATATGAAGGAAGTTCTTGTGGGTTTTTATGACCTTTGCAGTACCGAGGTCCATAGGTAGGATTGCTTTACTATTAGATAAATCATGGATTTCTATCCTTTGGGCTATTGCCAGAAGAGTTAACCTGTAATTTTTGTTTTCTTTTAAGTTTCGATTTATGTAATTTTTGGTTTTTAGTGGTGATTATGGTGATTATGGTAATTTTGTTATTTTTCTTGATTTTATGTTTAGAAAATCTGGGGGTAATTTTGTTTCTTCTACATTCTTTTCTATAAACTGTTTCATTTTCTTGCATATCTGTAGGTTCGAATCTACTTTCATTAAGTTTGGTAATATTTTTTTGGGCAATATTTTCTAGTTGGGTTTTAATAGACGGGTATAGATTTTTTGGGAATTCATTCAGTTTACTTAGATACTCATGTTCGTTATTGAACTTAGAAGTTCTTCCATAGAATAGTTCGAATGGAGTATGTTTCGTAACAGAATGTATGGCATTGTTATATGTTATTATTGTTTTGTTTAGAATGTCATTATGGTCGGTTTCTATTTGGTTTTCTTTATATTTATGTAAAATGATTCTATAAATTTCTGTCAGGGTTGAATGTAAGCGTTCTACGGGAGAGTTGCTGGAAGATTATTGGAAGGAAGTGAAATGTAGTTCAAAGTTGTATTGTTTGCAAAAGTCTTTAAAAATTTTGGATGTAAATTCAGATCCTTGATCACATACTAGTTTTGAGGATAAGCCGTGAAGGCTTATAAAATGTTTCATTGATTTTATTACATTTAGGCTATTTCTGGAGTCTAATGGGTATGCGGCTGCGAATTTGGAAAACTTGTCAACAATAGTTAAATTTAGATTATGGTTAATGGTATATATATCAATATGTATGATACTTAAGGGTTGTAACGGTATTTCGGGTTTTTCGAACTTTAAATTTAAAGGTTGTCTATCGTATTTAAGTCTTGTACAAATGTCATAATTATTTATAGTACGAGTTATTTTGTTTTTCATAAATAGAAAGAAATATTGTCGTTTTAAATGGTTAAGAGTTGCATTTATTCCCCTATGATTATTCTTTGTATGGTAGTCATTAATTATTTGGTCTTGCTCATCTTCATTTTTTACATCTGTTAGTAATTCTGTGCATCTAATAATTTTAAACGTTTTACTATTTGAGAAAAATTGTGAGTAAACACTTTGAACAATTTTGAAAGTTTCGTTATCGGTATCGGTAGACTGCAGTTATTCTGTTAGGTGATAAATATTGTTTGAATAGCTTGGTAATACTTTCTATGGTAAAGATAGTTTGACGGAAAGTTCTTCTTTGTTTATTACGGAAAATTATTTCTAATGAAATTTCTGGACCTTTGTCTGTTTTTTGAAGAATAAGTTGAAGGTTAAATTCGTTTAGCGGCCTTTCTGAAATATATATATGATCGTCTAGATTTTCATTAGTTGAGTGAATGGTAGAGGTTGCAGCTTCTCTATTTGTACTAGCTGTAGTGGCATTATTTGTCTCAGAAGTGTTAATATCTTGTACTATAACTCTACTTAAAGCGTCTGCGTTTGAATTTTGAGTTTCTTTCTTATAAATTATCTCGTAATCGTATTCTTCGAGCTTAAGTCTCCATCTCACGAGCTTTGAATTACGGTCTTTTAAGCTCATCAACCAAGTGAGAGGTTTGTGGTACGTTACGATCTTAAACTTTCTCGCAAACAAATACGGTCTAAAGTATTTTGTGGACCATACTATTGCGAGAAGTTCCTTCGATAGTCGAATAATTTAGTTCCGAGTCTGTCAGTGTCCTGCTGGCGTAACAAATTGGCAGGTCACTACCGATAGGTCCTTGAGACAAAACGGCACCTATTGCGAAGTTACTCGCATCAGTAGTTAAGACAAATGGCTTGGAAAAGTCCGGAAATTGTAAGATAGAGTCGTTAGTTAGCAGATCTTTACAATTTTCAAATGCTTTAATATAATTTTCGTTCAGGTCAATTTTCTTTCCTTGCTTGAGGCAACTTGTAAGTGGTTTTGTTAATGCTGCGAAGTTTTTGATAAACTTTCGGTAATAACCTAGAAGTCCCAAAAATCCTTTAATTTCTTTCTGTGTGGTTGGAATAGGAAAGTTTTTAATTGCTTTAATTTTTTCTGGATTAGGTTTTACACCATCTGTAGAGACGATATGTCCCAAAAAAGCGACTTCTTTATGTAGAAATTCAGACTTATCGAGTTGTATTTTGAGAATTCCTGGCGTAATTTATTAAAGACTTTTCGAAGACTTTCTCCGTGTTCTTGTAAGGACGTGGAGTACACGATAATGTCGTCTAAATAAACTAGACAGACTTTACCTTGTAAATCTTGGAGGATATTGTTCACAACACGTTGGAAAGTGGATGGGGCGTTTTTCAGCACAAAAGGCATCCTTATATATTCATAATGCCCACCTTCTACGGTGAAGGCAGTTTTCTTCACATCTCTTGGATCTATCTCTATTTGGTGGAATCCACTCGCGAGATCTATAGTGGTAAAATACATACTTTTACCAAGTTAACAAGGATTTCAGTTATATTAGGAAGTGGGTACCGATCGCTAATGGCTTTTTCGTTAAGCTTTCGGTAATCTATCACTAGCCGCCACTTCTGCTTCCCACTAGCGTCTTTTTTCTTCATTATTAAGATGAGAAATTCTAAGAGATTGAGTTATGTCTTCATTATAATTATTTAGTTCGATGGTTGAACTTCAAATATTAAAATTGTTAATTTCTATAAATTCGCTTTCTTCGTAGTTATTAGCTTTTAGAGGTTGATCCAGAAATAAAACTTGAGGTGTAGGTGAGTAATTAGTCACTTCAATGTTATTATACCATTCTTTTGCGTTATAAATTCCTTCAGAAGTAAATAGTCCAGGTTTAATTCCAGTTTTAGGAATGTAAATATCTCCATTTCTTATGTCTACGGGTAATTTTCTATAAGTTTATTGTTAGGTTCAATGGTAATTTTTTGAGATTGGAAGTTTGGTTTAAAGTAGAGAAGTAAAACAGAGTTTTTTGTTATAAGAGCTTTTTTATTTGTATCGACAATGGCTCCAAAAGATTCTAAAGAATCGTATCCTAAGAGTCCATCAAAATATTTATGAAATTTGAAAATCAGAAATTTACATTTGCCAGATTGATTTAATTCTATAAAGTTAGGAAGAGTAATTCTTTTGTTTAAAATATGTTTATTTAAAACTGTAGTTATGTGGATGGGGTTAATAGTTTAGAGATCTTCGGGGTGTGCGAATTCGGGGCTTAGAAAGGAATCAGAAGCTCCTGTATTAATTAAAAATTTGAGGTTTCGTCCAAAAGGAGATTTTATGTTTATATACGGAAGAATAGTACCATGTTTATTTATGTCTAAGAAACCGATTGATGTTCCGAGGCTTCTACTAGAAAATTTTCATTGTCTATTTCATGTTCCATAGTAATATCATTTGATGAATAAGTTTCTTCAGGATAAGAGTATTCATCTGGATTATCATATTGATAATATTCGTCTAGTTGTTGGTACATATTATTATTTGGTACATTTGGTTCGATGGAAACATTAAATAATTCTTCATTAGTGAATTTAGGTTGATTTGAGGTCCGGAAGAAATTATTCTGGGGTGGTCTATTAAATTGATTTGGTTGGTATCTCATTTGAATGGTTTTACCAGAACTCAGCTCCGTGGGTTGAGGTTTGTGCATGTTTGGATTATTTGGTCTATTGATCGCGTTGGTTTGATTTTGGTTTGGTTTATTTTGATTATTAAATGCGGGTTGTGGGTGGTAAAATCTTGATTGTTGTTGATAAAATTTTGGTTGTTGTGAGTTTAGAGTGAAATTATTTTGGTAACCGGTATTACGTGGTGTTGGGTTGAATTGAGGGTAGTTTGAAAATCTTGGTATATTTGGATTTTGTATTCGATTATATATGGGAGAAATCTTGGATGTTGGTCTTAAATTATTAGAAGGTTTATGAATAGCTGGAGTATTTCTTGTATAGGAGATGTTCTGTTCTTCAATACAGAACGAAAAAGCCTCTGGTAATGATTCAGGTTTCACAGATCTTATAGTTGAACCAAGTGGTTCTTTCATGCCGGTTAAGAACACGTTTAAACACATTTGAGTATAAAGATTCCGTTTGGAATTAATAACATTATTATCAGTTTTGTGAATCTGAATGTGATTAGTCATTGTTGCAAGAATTTCAATTATTTCACTACGGGTTTGTTTCCTTGGTTGAGACCGTGTACGTCTCTTATTAGTGACGTTTCGTTACCTTTGTCGGAGTAGTGAAGTATAAGGTTTTGTCTTATTTGAGACCAATCTAGTGGTGTCCCGTACATATTTAAAACTTCGTTGGCGTGACCAACGATTTTATTTCTTATTGTTCGCAACAATATTTGACCGTAAGGAGTGTTACGAGTACACTTTATAATTTCTAATATTTCTTCTACGGATTTCCATCGTAATGGGGAAGATCTTTGATTGTATCAGGTACGCGAAGAGAATTAAAAATGTCCATGGTAGTTACCGACTGTGCTTGAGATGTTTGAGCAACTGGGGGTATAACTGTTGGGGGTGTTGGTGGAACAGGAGGATTTGGACCCATTATATAACTATCGGTTAACGTTAAATTAAGTGGGCTTAATTCACTAATGTTACACCAATGAATGATCGAATTATTTAAATCAAAGTTGTTATTATCACTTAAGTCTATACTATTTGAATTACCTAAATCTATATTATTTAAATTATCTAATTTATTTGAATTTAATATATTTCCGTCCTGAATATTTGCTAGATTGTTCTTATTAATCTCAATTTTTAGTTTTAGAAAATTTAATTCATCAAGAATGGAATTAGGTATGGAATAAGGTTTAGGTCTATTATTATCTTTTGACATTTACTTAATTACTTGCAAAGAATAAAAATATAAATTGACTTACGTATTAAAAATGGTGAGCTGAATCCCACCCATAACTTGTAGATTTTCAGACAAGCACAATTAGATTGATACCTTGAGTCGTCCTTTTCAGAAACTTGTGTCTAATGTTTAGCCAATATTCTCTTGATTTATCCAGATACTTTTGTCAATAATCCTTCGACCAGTTTCAGGAACACACTAACACAATTCACACTAAATTATTATTATTTTCAACTTAAATTTCATTGCGCCTAAGGCAGCCTCACCTTAGGTTTGATTATGGCTTGTTTCACAATAATTATAAGCTGAATAGAGTTTATAGTCAATTAACCGTTGACTTTAAATTATCGATTTACCGTCGAGTTTTTAATTTAATGCGAATAACGAAACTTGGAGAAACTTGTGCTTATCCTAACGACTGCGCCAGATAAGTTATTGGATTGAATTAATTTAAAAAAAAACAATTTTATAATTTATTTCTTTAGTATTTAGTTTTATTATCAAAATAATTATAAACTTCTTCGATTTATTATTAGGCTATTTATACAAAATTACATAGATATCGTTTAAACATAATTGCTAATTTAGCATTTAAATTTGAAAAACAATTATTGAGAAAGTTAAATAAAATTATTATTGCAACGTTTACAAAGTTATTTAGAATTTATTTAAAGTTCAATTTATTTACAGAGTGTAATAAAGGTAAAAGTGCAATGATTAAACAGGTTGATTCACTGTGTTACTGGAATATGTAACTCACGCGCCAACAACATTCCTTAAGAGTTCAAACAACTTTGTCGTGAGCTCATTTGCATAACTATTGCTATCTCTTTCTCGCACAAAATTCTTAGATCATTGCACTTACTTCATCTACATTATCTAGTTGACTTTTGTATAATACCTGTTTAGATCAATATAAAACTGGCGCCAGGTGATGACGTTAGGCCGTCTGGCCAAAATGCCTTCATACCTACTATGGTTCTATGAAAACGTATTAAGAACATATCTGGAGATTGCGCTCGATTGTTTTTGTTTAGTAAAATTTTATTCCGAATGAACGTCGAATCCATAAGTTTATTTAAAATATCCGTAAGGAAAATAACATCAGCTAAATCACGTCTTTTTACGAGCAAAGTTAAGTTGATCAGACTTAATCTGTACTCATACGGAGGTAAATTATTAGGATCATCCACTTTTAAGTGGTTGAGAGCAAAACTTAAGAAGTTTTTTTGAACTGATTCAATCCTCTTAATATGTTTATTAAAATATGGTGACCATACTTGGCTGGCATATTTCAAATTTGGCCGAATATGACTGATATAAAGAGATTTGGTAACGTATGGATCACTAAATTCTTTTGAGCATTTTTTAATGAAGCTTAGCATTGATTTTGATTTGTTGATAATGTAATTATAGTGAAATCTGAAATTAACTTTTTTATCGAAACATATACCTAGATTTTTGATAAATTCTACTTTGGGAATGAATTGATTATTTACGTAATAATCATGGAAGATGGGACTAGACTGACGAGGAAATGATACGACTGCACATTTATTTACATTTAGTTTAAGAAAATTTTTAGTACACCAGTTAGCAAAACTTTCTAAATCACATTGAAGATGAATGTTATCTTGAACATAAGTAAATTTCTTGAAAATGTCGTCAGCGTAGATACGTTACTATATTGCATTTTTGAAACAATATCATGAATTGAAAGTATAAAAAATAACGGGCCTAGATGACTACCTTGCGGAACGCCAGAGTTTGCTGCAAAAGATGAGGAAACGATATCTCTAAATAGAACCTTGTAATGTCTATCAGTAAGATAAGATTCAATTCATTTAAGAAGATAGGTCAGATAGGTCTTTTTTATGGAATGGTCTAATATAAACTTCCTTCCATAAATCGGGAAATATGCCTGTTAGTAAGGAAGTTCTAAAAAGTAGCACAAAGGTAATGCACAATTTTTTAAGATTATCTCTGGAACTAAATCTGGCCCAGGTAAGAAATTATTGCCAATGTTTTCCAAGTATGTTTTTACTAAATTTTCATCAACATTAAAGTTCAAAGAAATTTTATGATTATTATTACGATATTGGAAGTAGTTTGTATCCATGATAGAGTCAGAGTTAGAAAATGTAGAAGAAAAATACTTATAAAAAACTCAGCTAATTTAGTGGAATTATTACTTTTGATATCATTAAAATTCATGCAAGTAGGAAATTGATCGCATTTTCTTTTTCACAGTTCTCTTCCACGGTTTTCTAATGTTAGAATAAACTTTTTCTGATATATGATATATGAGTGTTGTTGAAGAAAACCCCCAAATTTTTAACCTTCTCTACATTGTTAATTGTTGAGTAGCCCATTTTAATTTTCGGTAGGTTTGAGGTATCAATGTTTCGCGAGTACATAATTATTACTTTTGATTTAGACGAACTCAACTTTAGACCATTAATATTGGACAAGTAAAGAATAGCGTCAAGATCATCATTACTTTTTGCTATGGATGTACGAATATTAGCAATGGAGACACTAATATACATTTGAACATCATCAGCATATAACATACATTTAGTTTCAGATGGACAGAGGGGTAGATCATTTATGTACAAACTAAATAGCAGAGGTCCCAAAAACGAGCCTTGAGGAACCCCAAATTTAATATGCAAATAGTTTGATTTAACATAATTTATGCTTAGAAATTTCGTTCTTTCAGTGAGATGGTTATAGATAAGAGAAACAGCTGATGTATCAAAATTAAATTGCGTTATAAGTTTATATCATAAGAATTTGTGGCTAACACCTTTGTCAAATGCCTTTGAGAAATCTAGAAATAACAAAGTTATTGCACGTTTATTATCTATCTTAGTATAAACCTCATCAGTAATATTAAGCAGCGCAGTGAAAGTGCTGTGCCGCTTTCTAAACCCAGGCTGAAATTTGTTAATAAAATTATTTAAATTCACATATCTGTAAAGTGTAAAATAAAAACATGCGTTATATAAATACCAATAACAGGAAGAATTAACTTAATAAATTTCGGCGGGATAGAGTCCGGGCATCGGATTTGACACTGGTGGTAGCATAAATAACTTCCTTAGTTGATACATTACTAAAAGCAAAAGAACTTGAAAGGCTATAATTCATCGTATTAATAAAGGATTCCGAGGAATTATAATTGGTAGGTGAAATTAAAAACTACTTATTCAAATCATCAAGATTTATATTATTAAATATCTCACAATTCCTTTTTTTACCTAACCCTAACTTGGTTAAATTATGCAAAAGGTTCTTAGTATTAATAGAGGATTGAAAACTATTGTTGAAATGCTTCTTTTTTACTTGCTAAACTTTAAAATTAACATTATTTCGTAATTTTTTTAATTTATCTCTATCAGTATTACTTTTGGCTCAGTGCAAAATCGAACAAAAATAAATCGCCCAAAAATTCAAAATGAAAAATGACCCAAAAATACTGTCAAAATTTTTTGGGCCATTTTTCATTTATTTTTGGGAAATTTTGTATTTTAAATTTTGGGCAATTTTTCATCATAAAAATAAACCCAAAATATTAAAAATGAAAAATAATCCAAAATTATTTTTTGGGCCATTTTTAATTTTTCTTAAAATATAATTTTTAGTTAAACAAACAATATTTTTCAATCGGTATTTAACGGTTGATTACAATTTCTAAGATCATACGATGATAAACAACAATAATAAAATTATTTTATTATTAATAATAAGATGCTATGTCATAAAATCGAAGGTCATAAATACGAAAAGCAAAAATGGCATAGGTACACAATAAACATCTGGAGATTTTAGAGTTGATTACAAAATCAGGGTTTCAATAATTTGTTTAGCGGGGATTTAGCGGAGACTATTTTAAGTTCATTGTTGTTGAAATATATATATATATATTACAGTTGGACTCAAAATTAGGATTTTAGGCCTTTTCCAGAATATTTATATATATAATATGTATTTGTATGTCATATTGTGCATTATTTTAAAATTAGGCATTTTAGAGTTGGACTCAAAATCAAGGTTTTACGCTTTTTCCAGAATATTTATATATATATGTATCTGCGATATTCTGAATAAGGATAGATTTTAGAGTTGGTTACAAAATCAGGGTTTCAATAATTTGTTTAGGGGGGTTTGGGGGCGGCAGCCTCCACTATTGCAAGTTCATTGTTGTTGAAATATTGTTGTTGAAAAAAAACTAATTAAAAGGGATATTAGAGTTGCTTACAAAATGAAAGTTATACGGTGTTTGTAATTGTATTATTTGTTTCGATTCGCAAGCAAAATTGTATTGCTTCCTTGTAAGCATCTTAATATTTGCAATGAATGCACCTTAAAATTGCAGACGGAGAGTGCAGCAGCTGAATCCGAAAATTTTAATTGCCCAGTTTGTCGACGGAAAGTTGATGAAACGATGCAAGTTTTTGTAAAATTATAAAATAAAATAAATTTAATTTTTTTCATTTTGGGTGATTTTTTATTTTATTTTTTATGTAATTTTTGGGCGATTTTTCATTTCATTTCATTCCATTTTGGGCATTTGTTCATTTATTTTTGGTTGATTTTTTCTTTATTTTTGGGCTTTTTTTCATAATGAATAATTGCCCAAAAATATTAGGTCATTTTTCATTTTAAATTTTTGGGCGATTTCGCACTGAGCCATTACTTTTAGTATTTTTCGACACCTCATAGGCGACGTCCCGCTCACTCATAAGAGATTTAATTGAAAGATTAAAAATGGAATGCCATCCTCTTTCGGAGTGAAAGATTTAAGAGGAACATATTCGTCAAATAGGCGTAAAACTAAATTATTAAAGTATTGAATACTGTTCATATATCAGTATACTGTTTCCATACTAGATTTAAAAGATTGAAATCTGCACAAACGAAAATCTCTGAGCTTAGAGGGAGATTTATTAACAAATTTTCTAGTATGGAACAAAAAGTTTCGTATTTTTCAACTGGTGAATTTGGAGGAATATAGCAATTAATAAAAAACAAATTTTTATTGAAAAGTTGAATTTTAACTCCAATTATCTCTAATTCATTTACGGATATATTAATTTCAGATACATATTTCGATTTAATGGCAATCAAAACTCCACCACCTTTTGAAGATATGAAATGTTGAGCTAACTCACTAGAATTGTATCTGTCTTTTCGGAAAACAGAATAAGATGAATTAAAAATTTCCAATTTTTTATAGATTAGGTTAACCATGTTTCTGTCAAGATGTAGACATCATAATTCATAAAACTAGAATTCAATAGGACATTTTTGTTTTTGTACGAAGTCCTCTGACATTTTGATAATAAATTTTAAGATTCATTATCGAAGGATTCTGTAAAGAAATTTTATTTGAAAAATTTTTTGTGGAAGAAGTCTCTGTTAATTTTATTAAATTAGGATACGGATCGAAAAAACTTGCTGTGTGTCTCTCTAGCCCTTTTCATGTACTCATGTACTTTTCATGTCTTACTTCGATATATTTAATGTTTCGTGGAAATTTAAAAAAGATTTAATAACTCATTGGAGTTAGATGGTAAATCTTCTGCCCGAATGAGTACCTTAATATTGATTAATGTTTTTCATCGATGCACACATGCTCATCTTGATTGACTCGGCGTTGGTGTACATATTTTAGATGATATTTCTGATTTTAGGTGGTATATTCCTTCTTCTGAGAGCCGTCCAGATGGCCCTGTGTTTTATTTTATCGAATGCTCTTTCAAAGTCCACGAATGTTATGTAGAGTGGTGATTTCCATTCTGCTGATTGTTCGATTATCAGACGCAGAGTATTTGCTCATATTGATACCTTAGTATTAATTAACGTTTTTCATCGATGCACACATAATCATCTTGATTGAGCGAGTACGCAAGATACAGTTTGGGAAAATGTGAAAATCTGTTACCAAGCCCTATAGAAGAAGGAAACAGAAAATATAGTACTTTTATTTATAAATAAACATCGAAATATATTACAATATGTACAAATCCTATATAATTATAAACAGTTAACATTTCTAATTGACACAGAATCTTCCTTCTCTTTCATTAACCCTGATCTAGCAGATCCAATTAACATAACTGAGATTGAGTCCATTACAATAGTTGCAGCTCTGAATAAACATAAAATAAACCAAAAAATAATTTTACCATTATTTAAAGAATTTCAGCAAATAGGTAAAATAGAGCTTTCACTCTTTAAATTGCATCCCTATTTTGATGGAATCATCGGATTAGGCATTCTCCTACTTTAAACCTAACTTAATTTCCGAACAAATTCAAATACCACCTAAATCAAAGTTTATTGTAAAATTATCAGTAGATTGTAAAAATGGCAGCATCCATATTAATAATATTGAGATTTGTCCTCATTTGATATTCTTCTAGGCCATCTTATATTTTGAATTGTTCGGAGGCATTTATTTTCAAATACTTGTAATTTATTTGTTGAAGAGTTTTTGATTAACCAGGTTTCACTGCCGTAGAGTAGAATCGATTTCACACAGGCTTCATATATCCTTATTTTCGTGCCTTTGGTTAACTGTGGTGATCTCGAGATTGGCCAAAGTCTCCCGAATGCCATCTTTGCTAATTTTATTCGATTCTCAATGTCTTCTTCTGCTCCTCCGTTTGCGGTAAGAAAACTGCCAAGATAGTTGAAACTTGTCACAGTCTCTATGTATGTGTTGTTTATGCTAGTGGATTGGAATTGTTTGCATTCAATCTTAGGGACTTTGTTTTTGCAATATTTATATTGAGTCCTACTTTATGTGCTTTTGTGTTTAGGGAATCTAGTTTTTGTTGCATATTCCTGTGTGTATGTGCAAGTAGAGCAATGTCATCAGCATATTCGAGGTCTTCTAGGCGAGATGTAAGGGTCCAATTGATTCCTGTTTGTGTATTAGTGATTCTTCCAATACGTCGTCGAGAACGATGTTGAAAGGGATTGGGGAAAGTGGACATCCTTATTTGACTCCAGCCTTGAGGCTTATCGGATCGCTAAAGTTTCCATTGTGGAGAACCCTGGACTCGGCGTTGGTGTACATATGTTAGATGATATTTCTGATTTTAGGTGGTATATTCCTTCTTCTGAGAGCCTTCCAGATGGCCCTGTGTTTAATTTTATCGAATGCTCTTTCAAAGTCCACGAATGTTATGTAGAGTGGTGATTTCCATTTTGCTGATTGTTCCATTATCAGACGCAGAGTATTTGAGTGATCTGTACAGCTGCGCTGCTTTCTAAAACCTGCTTGTTGCTCACGAAGGGTGTCCTCTATTCGTGCTTCAATTCTGGAGTGTATTATGAGAGCCAGTAATTTATTTAGTGTGTTTAGGACTGTAATACCACGCCAATTTTTGCATTCTTGGAGATTTCCCTTTTTTGGAAGTTTTATTATGATTCCTGTTTTCCAGCTTTCCGGTATGGCTTCATTGTTCCAAATTTCTTCCAAGATAGGCTGAAGAACTTCTGCTATATATCCTGTGTTTGCGTGGAGCAGTTCTGAAGGTATTCCATCTATACCCGACGCTTTGTTGCTTTTGTTGCTTTGAAAGTGCAGCTATAATTTCTCTGTTTGATGGGGCATTTACAGTAATTCGGCTTCTTGTGTCTGCAGTAGGGGAACTTTCTTCTTCATCGCTTTCATTACTATCTCCACTATCTTCGTTGTTTGTTTCTTCGAAATGTTCTTTCCATCTCTGGATTTGCTCTTGGGTTGAAGTCAGCATTTGTCCATTCTTATTTCTAATTGGACAATTTTTCATTAAGTTCTGTTTTGTGAGAATTCTTACTTTGTTGTAGAGGGATCGCATATTATTTTGGTTTGCTGCTCTTTGTGCATCAGCTGCAATATTGTTGAAGAATTTCCTTTTGTCTCTTCTGGCACTTTTCTTTACTTCTTTCGCTTTCAGATTATATTGGTTTTTGACTTCATCCGATTTGCTGAATTAGGGTCCAGGTTTCATCGGATATCCACTCTTTCTTATTAGGTATTGTTTTACCTAAGACTTCTTCACAAACTTGAAGTAAGATTGACTGAAAATTGTCTGTATTAATATGCTAATTCTGCAGCTTTGTTACAAATTCTCTTTTTGTATTATTGCATTTTAGTTTTACAGTATTGATTTGGTGCTTTCTTTTGATTGTGTTATTCTAAGTGGCTTTGAGTGTTATTCTTATGTCTCCTGTTAGCAGCGTATGATCACTATGAACATATGCTGCTCTCTACGTTCTTACATCTAGTAGGGATGATTTCCATTTTGTGCTAATGCATATATGATCTATCTGGTTTTTAGTCCGGCCATCTGGATATTCCCATGTGTATTTGTGAATGTTTTTGTGTGGGAAGAGTGTTCCACCGATTACCAGGTTGTGTTCCAGACAGACTCCTACTAGTCATTCACCGTCATTATTTATACTACCAATTCCATGATGTCCTATGATCCTCTTGTAATCGCTATCCGGGTTTGAACCAGCTTTTGCATTGAAGTTTCCCATTATTAGTATGATGTCGGTTCTGGGAATTCTTTCTAAGATTGCGGAGAGCTGGGAGTAGAACTCATCTTTCATCTCTTCGGATGCCGCTTCTGTGGGAGCATACATTGAATTATAGAAATTTTTCGTATTGCAGAGTGAAATCTTGCTTGTATAATTCTGTCGGAGGTCGGGGTCCAGCTTATTAGGCTATTTTTCAATGTTTTATCTATTATTATTCCTGCACCACTTTCACTTTCGCTCTCCGTTCCACTGTATATCATCGTACTTCCTTCAGATGTAGTTATTTCTGCTGTGCCAGGCCATCTTATCTCACTCAAACCCAGAATTTTAACTTTGTATTTCTGTCTTTTTCTTTCTACTTGGGCTAACCTTGATGTTTCTTTCAGAGTGCGTACATTCCAATTTCCAATTCTTGTCCTTGTTTTCGTGCCAATGTTCGTTACCGTATTTTCATTTTGTAATATCCGAGGCTCTGTTTCAGTTTCTTGAGTCATATTTTGTTCGCTAAGCAAGATGACTCGTCTACTGTAGCTATCCACATGATTTCCATAATCTCACGTCTTGTAGAAAGACGACGCCAAATATTTCCGCGAGATGTCTTGGTACGATTACATATCCCTTTCTCTTGACGTACAGATGTTTTTTGGGTTATGCTAGTCATGTCATATGTCATTGATGTCAGTTTGACAAGTGCACATGATGGAATAGGTATTTTTGTATTAAGTATTATTTATTAGATATAGATTATTTCTAGAACACGATTATAGGTATTTATTTATATTATTTTTGTTATTAATTATTATTTTCTATTTTTAGGTATGAAATATTAGATTATAAATTATAAGATAATATGTTATAAGAGTATAGTATTATATATATTTTTTATTTACCCAGCCGGGTATCGAATCCGAGACCCCTCACTCCATTACGAGTGAGAGGTGGTGCTCTTAACTACTGCACCATTGGCTGGATTGATAGAAGTTACAAACGTTTAAAGTAAAGAAAACCTCTATGTCTACCAACCTATATAGGTTTTCAACCTTAATAGTACAGCCAAATTTAAAAGATGAATTTTCCTAAATAACTAACTTCCAAATGAACTATAATTGCAATTCAAATATTACTCGTCAGGACATAGTAGATTTAATAAGAACCTCCCAATTAAATAATGAGGAAAAACGAAACTTATTAGCAGTGTGTAAAGAGTATGAAGATATTTTCTTTAAAGAAGGACAATCCCTCACCTTCACCAATCAGATTAAAAATAATATTAAACCAACGAATGATGCGCCTATTAATGCTAAATCTTATCGTTATCCTTACGTTCATAAGGACGAAATCTAAACACAAATAAAGAACATGTTAAATCAAGGTATAATTCGAAGCAGTTACTCTCCTTGGAGTTTACCTGTTTGGATTCTCCCCAAAAACGCGACGCAAGCGGTAAACAAAAATGGGGTTTAGTCATTGAGTATCGCAAATTGAACGAAAAGACCGTGAGCGATAAATAATACTTTGCCTAATATAAACGAAATATTGAACAAGTTGGGCAAATGTATTTACTTTCAGCTTTAGATTTAGCAAGCGGATTTGTCCAAATGGAAATTAATCCTGCATATATAAAAAAGACTGCATTTTCGGTAGAAGGAGGTCATTATGAATATATCCGTATGCCTTTTAGTCTAAAGAACGCGCTATCCATATTCCAACGTGTGATGAACAATGTGTTAAAGGATCTAGTTGGACGAATATGTCTTGTTTATCTCGACGACATAATAGTCTTTTCAACATCCCTCCAAGAACATTGTGAGAACCTTCGAAAGGTATTTAAAAATTGCAAGAAGCAAACCTTAAAGTAGAACTAGATAAACCGGAATTCCTGAAAAAAGAAATAGTTTTTCTCGGTCATCTTGTAACAACTGACGGAATAAAACCAAATCCTGATAAAATGCATGTTATTAAGTAATTTCCTTTACCCAAGACCCCAAAAGCAATAAAATTCTTTCTGGGTCTCCTAGGATATTGCAGGAAGTTTATTAAAAATTTCGCGAAACTTAGCAAACCTTCAACCGAATGTTTGAAAAAGGGTAAGAAAATTATTCTTGATGAACGCTATATAAAAACATTCGAAACTTAAAGGACATTCTAATGAAGGACCCAATCCTGGAATACCTGGATTTCTCAAAACCCTTCATAGGCACCACTGATGCCAGTAACTTCGCCATTGGTTCCGTCCTTTAATAAGGTACGATAGGGCAAGGTAAATCAATCTGCTATGCAAGTAGAACATTGATAAGCTCTGAAATTAACTACTGCACCATAGAAAAGGAACTATTGGCCATTGTCTAATAGGCAGGGCCGAAGGCAACAAGATAGTTCCGACATTTCTTCTTTAAAAAAAAATACAAGATAGTAACCGACAACAAATCTTTAATTTCGTTTGATGAACTTTAAAGAACCCAACTCAAGGCTTGTTGGATGGCGATTGAAACTCGAGGAATTCGATTATGAAATCGTTTACAAAAAAGGCGCAATAAATTCAAATGCAGATGCTTTAAATCACAAACGACAAACGATCTAGATGCAAACTCTACTGTACAGGGACCATTCGGATCAACTGAACAATCAGCTTCAGAAGACATGAATGACGGAATTTGCATTGCAATCCGGCGACTAAATGAATTTAACCATCAGCTAATCTTGCAAATTTCGGTCACAAATGTTCCAATTTAACTTCATGCACCATTTCGAAATACACAAAAACGAACTATAAGTAGTATAGCTATGCCGGTTTGATTCCATAACCATGACGTCATGACCATGTAGTATCAAAGTGTATGGATATGGTTGGCTACAGGAAGTGACATTATTGGAATGTTAAAGTAATATATGAATTTATTAATAGTAATGTGCATTAAGTGGTTAACCTTGAAATTAGTATTATTGCAATTATTTACGTGTGCATTATATAAATATAATGAAGCTTGGAAAAATTCTATAAAAAAATCTTTAGAAATTAGTTTTTTGAAGGTTAACAAGTTAATGCAGAATAAATTTCATAATTAGAATAAAAACAAGTTATTATACGGAAATATATATTATGTATATGATTGAATGAAGGGTATTATGGATTTCAAGTTAGAGGATTTCATTAGGATTGGATGGATTTCATTAGAGCGTTAGAATATGTGTTATGAAATTTAAAAATTAAATTATTAAGTGGGTTTAAAAAGTTTTAAGGTGGGGGGTTTAAGGCTTTAGTACGATGTTACAAGCGTAGCAGCTTCAGCAAGTTTAGAGATTTGGAAAAGAGAAAGGTGAAAATTCGGCAGGTTCGTAGAATTTGAATAAGATCATAAAGGCCCAAGTTCGGATATTTAGGATCTCAAGATGGAAAGTTTGAACATTAAAAAATTTGATGGAATCAGTGCTTTGGCAGTATGATTTAAAAGGGGCTCTTTGGCAGTAGCAAGGACCGAATCGGACGCCGCCGAAGTTATTGGGAGCATGTATCAACCATCTTAGGTTTTGAATAGTCTATTTATAGTTGCATTTATAAAATCGTGACTAAAATGACTAATGAAGTACATTTGAATACAGAATTAAATAAGGTACCTACATACAAAATGAAAAAAAAATTCAATATAAAACAAAATTTAAATGTTCATTTATGCAAACTTGAGGTATGTTATCGGCAACTAATACTATATACAATGCAAATAATTAAATATATACGAAATGAAAAAAGCTTTTTGTGATAAATGTATTTTATTAAAATCATATTAGTAACTTTACTAAAATAAAAAAGCGAAAGTAAAATGTATAAATAAAAAAATTAAAATATTTTAAATATGTGTAGAGTATTAAGTAATACCTTCTTTGTTTATTCATGAATCATGTTTTTTATCAAAACCAAGCCATCTAACTAAAACTTGATTTCCTTTTTTTTTAAGTATTTTTTCTACAAGATAAACATGTGGATTTTTAACTGGTGTTAATTCAGACTCATAAAAAGAACCGGTTATTGGATTATTTGTGTAATCAAGTAAATTGGATGTTATTGGATCAGTTCTTTTAATTTTTGCAATTGTAAATATTTCTGTTGACCAGTTGGTTTGATAACCTTTTGCAAAAATACCTTGAAATTTGTTTATACCAACATAATCTCCAACTTTATATTTTGCTTTACGAAACACTTTTAACTTACTGTAGACAGTTTTAAATAGTAATTTTTCGTTTTTCTTTGTAACTTTTTTTTGTTGAAGTTTAATTGTACGAAGATATGTTGAGTTGTTTTTCTCAATAAGGGAGGCTAAAAAACCAAACTGTGTCCACATTGAATTTTTTAAAGTCCGCTTAAAACGTTCTATTATGGATGTTTTCATTTCATAATATGTATGATAATGATTAATTTTTTTCTTTCCATAAAATTTTCAAAATTCTCTGTTGACAAACTCTTTACCTTGATCAGATTGAATATTTTTTAGGTGTGTTCGAGCACGTTTAAAAATGTTTTGCATACCAAGTACAACGTTATTAGCATTTTTAGTTTTAATTAGCTCAGCATAAGCATACCTCGAAAAAGTGTCTATTACAGTTAATAAATATTTATTTCCTTTGTTATACTTTGCATATGGATTCATTTCTACTAATGCCATGTACCGTTTAAACCATTTTGAATAAATTTTCTTCGACGAAAGTTTCGTCTAGCTGGTCTATGTATTTCCGATACTATTTGTGCCCTTCACATTAGGCTTGTACCATTTAATCAGATTTTTCAATTCTATTTTATAATTTTCTATAGAGCAACAGTTACATGTATCTGGTCCAGATGACGAGTTGTCGTAAACCCAAGGACAAAGAGCCAAATGAGTTTCGTATATTGATGTAAATTTTTCTGTAGTTAAAAATTCTTTAATGTATTTATGCGAAAAATACGTTGCTTGTGCACATTTAATAAGACAGAGGAATATGATTTTAAAAACTCCACTTCTTTCACCTCCATCTTTTAAAATGAGAATAAATTATACGTCTTTCACCTTCATTGTTTAAACTGAGAATATGCTATAATACACTTTTGCTGCTTACATATATTTCAAGACGAAACTATTTTACCTCTTAATCATTTTTAAAACACAAACCGATAATGATATATTTTAATCATCCATTTACGATGATGGTAGTGAGACCATCTGGATGTGGGAAAACACCATATATGTAACTTAATCAAAAATATTACTAGATTGATACATCCTAAAATTGAAAAAATAAAATAGTGTAACCCAAAAATTTCTGCTGTTCCAAGATATATAGATTTCCCTAATATAGACTTTTTTACCGGCATTCGGGAAGAGCTTGGTGAAAATGAAAATAAACCTACGTTAATTGTTTTAGATGATTTAATGTTAGATTCAGCCAACAAACAAGCATGTGAACTCTTTACTAAAGATTCGCACCACCGTAATTTGTTTATTATATATATTATTAACGCAAAACCTTTTTCATTAAATTGTAAATATTTTGGTACTTTTTAAAAACCCTCGAAATAAATCATAGATTTTTCCTCTAGCTAGACAACTACATCCGGAAAATATAAAAGGCTTTCTGGGGGTATATAATGAATCAATATCAAGCCCACATGGTTATATTGTATTAGATTTAACACAAGACGAATTAGAACCAACGAATTTGTTTCGAATTAGAGCCAACATATTCTAAGAGGAATATTGCATTTGTTTTTGTGCTACAAAAGATTTAAACAATTCCTTAAAATATGAAACAGTTGAAGAAAATGCGGAATATGTTAATATACTAGAAAAATGTAGTAACAAGAATTTTCGTAAAAATATTGTAAAATATTGTAATGATGATATAATAAAAACTATTGCTGAAATTGTAATTAATGTGTTAAACGGAAATAATAAAATGACACCATCACAAAAAAACAAAACTAAAAAAACATAAAAAACAATTGAGAATGTTCGCGTGTGCACAAAAAGGTATAAAAGCTAAACGAAAAATTTTAATTCAACATGGAGGATTTTACCTACATTAATTGGTACTATATTATCTGGTGTAATAGGAAAATTGCTCAGTAAGACATAATGCAGCGAATGATTGTTATGTCACCAGAAATATTTTCAAAATTTAGCAAATTATTTCAAGATGATAAAAGCTTCAAAAAATGAAAAAAGTTTTATATGATAAAAATTAAAACCATTTCAAAAATGGTACTTATATCGTCAAAACCTTCTCAAATATGAAATTAACAAAAGACACGCAAAAAGGTTACCAGAAAAGGCTAATAATCTTACATTTGATACAGGCACTCAAACAAAATTCTTTTCTAAACGAAATGCATATACAGAAACTGAATTATCTAAATACAAATCAACATCAGCATAGATGGATTTTCTACCATTAGTTACTGATAATGTGTTTGAATATGATGCTAAAAAAGAAGATCGATTTAACCCATTATAATTTGGATGATGAAAATTAATTTTATTAATTTTATTTATTTTTATTTATTTATTTATAATGTATTTCAAGAGAGCTTAAAGCTCGTACAGAGTATTTAATTAATTATGTGTTTTTTTACAAAACTAGTTATCAAGTAAGTGGTTGTTACAGAATAGATAATACCAGTGAAAAAAAAAAGTAATAGTTTTTTATAAAATTAAAAAAAACAACAAACTTTAGTATTACTTCTCTCTATACTAACATCATTATATACTGCAGAAATATTAGTACCTTTGTTTTTCAGAAGCATAAATTTAGTTTTATTCACATTTACAGTTAACTTATGTTTGTACATCCATTTATGTATTATGCCCATGTCTTGGTTTACAGAATTTTCGAGATTTGTTAAACTGTCTTCACCGTACACTGTGGCAATATCATCAGCATATATTATTTGCCATGAAGATTTAATCTTCCAAAGCTATTCATATAACAAGTGAACAACACTGCACCAAGTGAACTAACTTGGACTACCCCAAACTCTATGTCTTCTACATTACTTTTGACTTCATCATTAACAGCATATTGCTTTCTGTTCTCTAAGTAATTTTTAAACCAATTGTATTCGTTACCAACTACTTCTAATCCAAGTAGGATTTTTAGCAGAACTTTTCTATCTACAGTATCAAATGCCTTGTTTAGGTCAAAGAATACAATACAGATTTTTTTATTACTGCTAATCATACAAAGCGGCAACTGTATTTGATTTTTTAATAAAGCCATATTGAGATTTACATATTAGATTATTTGTTCTTAAATAATCAGATAGTTGCATATTAATATAGGTCTCAATTATTTTGCTAAAAACAGAAGCAATAGAAATTGGTCGAAAATTATTAATATTATATAAAAAATTATTAATATAATATAAATTATTATAATTATTTAAAAAATTAGCTCAAACTGAAATGTAGAAAGATGAAAAATTAGTCGAAAGATCATTTCTAAGCTCTGAATATCGAATGTTTGAAACTCCAAGCGGTGATGTAATTACCGTTGCTGTACCATCTCCTAAAAAGAAGAAGTTGAAAGAAGTAAACAAAGATGGATAGTCAAGATGACTTCTATGTTACATTGTTTAGTAATGATAATCTAAAACTATTTCCAGACAACACTTTAGCTTCATTCGAAAATAAATTAACTAATCACGTTGATTTAAGAAATGGAAATTAGAAAGTTGGTATTTCAGAAATACATCTGAACGATTTCCTACAAACAGAAGAATTTAACAAAGAGAAATGTGATTTTGTCAATATTGACCGGTATAATGTTTATGTAAGAAACATTGAAAAACCTCTCAAACAAAATAAAAGTAACCAAATCTATAGGTTACACATATTATTCATATGACGATTCGGAATTATATTTGGATGATTGGAAGTTTAATTTTTTGCCAACGCTTATTATAAATATAACTCCTAATCCAGAGTTTACTCGACATCTAGTTTTCAAAGAATTTTTTAATGAAGTTTTGACATATATCTCTACTCCTAAAAATTATGATGAGCTAGCATTTAAAAAAGTGTCAGAATCTAACCGAGAGGATTTAATTCGAATATCGCAGACTTTTAATGAAGATAGTTTCTTATTCTGATATAGTTAAATCATTTGTGTTTGGAAGTAGGAAAGTGCGGGCGAGAGCTATCAACATACAAAATTGTTGAATACCTACAAATATTGAATTTTGAAAATGTCCATTACATACCTACAGAAAGAAATTGTTTTGAAATGATAGCGATTAATATTTGCAACCAATACGGTGATGGAATAAATTTTGTTTCCAGTTACTATCCAACAAAAATTGTATTACATTTTAAAAAGTATTGACTGCCCAAAAACAATATAAATACAACTACTAAAATATGATATCTTATCAAACATGGAAAGAGCTTACGTGACATATTATTCCTCTCAAGTAGGAGGAGAAATCAACGATATTGGACCTTTATTACAATTTTATTCAGCTATACAAAAAGGTCCTGGTTTTGGAAATATATTCGGAAGTTTAATTCGTTACTTAAAGCCAGTTTTTATATCAGTTTGGGACTTAATTAAAAAAGAGGCTGAAAACACAAGTAAAAATATTTTTAATGATATAGCATCTGGTGCAAACATAAAATAAGCTGTAATTGATCAAAGTAAAGGCGGCATAAAATTTTTACGAAAAACTGTAGTTAACCAACTGTATTCGAGGTATGATGGAACACAAACAGCTATAAAAAGACTAGCAATTCCTAAAAATGCACATTTGAAGTCGAAAAAGCGTCGAAGAAAGCAAAGCATAATCTCCGATATATTCAATTAAAAATGGGAAATCTGAACTTGAACTTTTTGCATCATTACCTGTTCAAACAAGTATTTTGCGTTCAGAAGAGGTAGTATGCAATGGTTTAGCTTCTTTAGAGGCGTCGCCGTTAACCATTGAATTTGTTTCGCTTGGAAATGGAGATACATATCGAGATTTATCCAGTACCTATATAAAGTTTAAAGTTCAAATATTAAAAAAAGATGGTTCAGTTTGGAGTGCAAACGATAAAATAGGAACCGGAACTAAAGCAAAGGCAGCTCCGCAGCCCAGAGTCGTAAATAATTTATTACACTCTTTAATTAAACAATGTAATGTAACTCTAAACGGAAAAAAACATTACTCCTTCAGATTCCTTATACCATTATAAAGCATACATAACTACTTTACTAAAGTATAGTACAGATTCCAGTCAAGCACATCTGGAAGCATCTGGTTGGCAATTGGATAAACCGAATGTCAATGATTTCAACAATTCTGGTTCTGAATCAAGACAAAAATTATACAATAATTCTACAATAGTAGCATTAATGGGAAAATTGCATGTAGATTTCTTCAATACTTCCAAATTACTTTTAAATAATGTTGATATTCGAATTTCTTTAGCATTAGAGAAACAAGATTTTTATATTTTCTTTAACGATAAAGAGGAAAGTTATTTAAAAATTCTCGAAGCCACATTTTAGATGAAACTTTTAACAATTAATCCTGGCATATTGATAGCACACAATACTGTACACAATACACACAATACTGTAAAAGGCTAAAGCAAAACATTTTTATACAAGAAGTGAAATTAAAATATTTACAATCCCAGCTAACACTTCCAACATATCATTGGATAAAATATTCATAGGGCAAATACCAAAAGCTCTTGTATTTTGTATGGTTAATAATGAAAATTTTAATGGTAAAAGATCAAAGCATCCCTACCATTTCGATCATCAAAATTTCACAAAATTTCAATTATATGTGTATGGAGTGCCTACTCCAAACTCTGTAATTGAAACAAGTTTTACATCGAATAATCTTTATAATTCTTGTGCATATTTAACATTATTCAGTGGAACTGGCATACATCACTCTGATAGAGGACATCAAATTGCAAAAGAACTTTTTTTAAAAGTTTATGGTTAGGTTAGGTTAAGGTGGCTGCCAAAAAGACTCATTTAGACCGTATTTGGTCCATTGTGATACCACATAGCAGTTTTCTATTCCACTCGTTAAAACTAATTTGAGCTTTTTGCAAAACGAAGAATACTCTTTACATTTTTACCTGCCAGATAGCTAAGGCTGTCGAAGAGATATTGCCCCAAATGGGTATTCCATCTTGCCGACAAGGTCGAGCATGTGCAAAGCAGATAGAGAGTAGTTTCCTCCTCTTCTTCATCCTTGCAGGCTCTACAATAGTCGTTTGCGGATAAATCAAGCCTTCTGGCATGCTTCCCTATTAGACAGTGACCGGTGATTATACCCATTGTTATTCCAATGTCCGCCCATTTGAGAGAAAGCAGATCATTGGATCGTCTTAAATCGGTTTTGGGCCATGTCAATCTTGTGATATTGCACGAGGTTAAGTTTGACCATTTGTAATTTTCCATATCCGTTATTTCCTTTCGAAATAACGTTTTGCTTGTGGATAGAGGTACCTCTAGTCCTGCCCTATCCGGCAGAACTTGTAAGGTTGTACTAATTCTTGTGAATTCATCAGCTTTTTCATTTCCCGGAATACCTCGATGATCTGATACCCAGTAAAACTGAATGCTAAACTGCCTGGCCATCTCGTTAAAAAGTTTTCGTCACTTTTTAACAGTCTTCGTGGTTGTGCATGTTGATTTCAGAGATTTTAACGCAGCCTGACTATCTGACAGAATACGTACTTGCTTCACAGTAGAATCAAGGCTTCTTGAATTGCCATAATTTCCGCTTGGAAGACGCTATAATGGTCTGGTAATCGGAAATTATGACTGTTATTCAGATTATCTGAGAAGGTCCCGCATCCTACACTGCTGTTTATTTTTGAACCATCCGTGTAGAATTGTACTCCTTCAAAGGTCATCACTGTGTTCGAGTTTCAACTCTCACGGTTTGGTCACAGCTGTGTTTGCGGTTGAAAAGTTGCTATAATATTCTAGAGACATCAGATTAAGTATGATGTCTAAAGCCGCAGAAGGGGTTGTTATTAAAGAGCCACTAATACATAGTGTGGAAGTTCTTTGGACCCTAGCGATTGCCTTGCGGTTGACCTCTTTATCGATTGCCTTCCATTATACTAGGACTCCCTACATTAGAATGGATTTTACTACCGATGTGTATAGCCAGTAAATCATGTATGGCTCAAGCCCCATTTCCTACCAATGGCTTTTTACACGAGTAGAGTGCTATTGAGGCCTTCTTTATTCTTTCTTAGATGTAATCCTTCCAGATTAACTTCCTGTCTAGAAGCTAAGTTGTGAGTTAGACCAAGAAATTTCGCTGTTTCGCTAAAGGCAAGAGTGGAGCCATTTAACGAAGGCGGCTTTATTTTAGGATTTTTTTATATTTCCTTGTAAAAAGGACCAGTTCGGTTTTCTGTGGATTTACCGACAGTCCGCAGTCTGTAGCCCATGTTGTGATTTTGTTTAGTGCAAGTTGCAAAACATCCCTGAGACTGTCTGGGAACTAGCAACTGACCACGACAGCAATATCGTCCGCATAAGCGATTGTTGTGCAGCTCACCTCTTCCAGGATTTTAAGCAGTTTATTTACCACCATATTCCAAAGAAGGGAAGATAGCACCCTTCCTTGCGGAGTGTTTCTTTTCACAAACCCTTTTGCAGAAGCGTTGCCTAAGTTATCAGTGCTAATATGCCATTGCCATTTATAGCTAATATGCTAATGGCCCTGCCATTTCGCATATTAGCTATCAGTGCTCTTAGCTCCGTTTCAACTCCTAGGCTTATGAGTGCGTCTACAATTGCTGCCTGATTGACGTTATTAAACGCTCCCTCAATGTCTATAAAAACTGCAACAGTATACTCTTTGCAATTAAAAGACCTTTCAATCGAGCTCGTCAAAGTGTGAAGTGCAGTATCCACTGACTTTCTTTTATAGTAAGCATGTTGACATGCTGACAACAGATTTTTTTCTAAGTTGCAGCGGATATGGATGTCGATCAATCTTTCTAAGGTTTCTAGAAGGAAAGATGACAGGCTTATAGGCCGAAAGTCCTTCGCATAGGCGTGACTACCGTGACTTTGCCGGCTTTGGGTATGAACACTACTCTGACCTGTTTTCATTTATCCGGGATAAGCTCCGGATAAATGAAAACAGGTTAATACAACAGGTTAATACAACCACAGAAAATGCTTTTTAGCCAAGCCAGGGTAGTAGATGAAGTTTGCTGAATCTCAGCGGATATAATACCATCCGGTCCGCTTGACTTGAATGGTTTGAAACTATCTATAGCCCATTGTAGTTTGTCTCCTGTAACCACCACCTCTGAAATAGTAGGAGGAGGATTCAAAAGACAAGCCACCTCTGAGCTGTTATTTGTGCACCAAGGATAGGATTTTCTTAAGTCTAGATGCCTCGGAGACCGCGGAATAATCTCCAGGTGTCTCTTTTCGCCTTTTTAAGTGCTTTTTTGTACTGACTAAGAACCGTTTTATAAGAGCTCCATTCCTATACCTCATTCGGTTTTTTGGCATTATTAAAAGCCCTCCTACTATCTTTCTTTAGAGTTTTGATTTCATCATTCCACCAAGGTGGTTTAGGTTTTCCCCTATGCTTATTGTTTGGACACAAATGCTCTAAGGACTTATTGTAGGCCTTAGTAAAAACGTTTAGTAGGCTATTTAGATCCTGGATATTTTTAGGAATTCCAGGTGTTAAGGAGGGAAGCGTTGACTTTAAATGCTCCCTATATTTGTTCCAGTCAGTTCTCTTAGGATTTCGATAGACTGACTTTATTGGAGGACTTTCGTCCAGACTGAACTCAAGGTAACTGTGATATGAGAAGGAATGCTCATCAGAAACTTTCCATAAGTTTATTTTAGAAGAAATGAAATGCGAGACTAAAGTTATGTCTAGGACTTCTTCCTATTACTAATAACAAAGGTAGGTTCCCTGCCAATGTTAAAGATAAGAAGGTTAGTACTTAAAATGTAATCAAAAATTATTCACCTCTTTCGTTGGTATCTGAACTTCCCCAGATGTCATGGTGAGCATTGGCGTCGCAGCTTATGATGACATCAACGTGCATCCTTCTACCATCCGCTACCAACCCTGCCAGATTGGATGGAGGGAGCGAATCCTGCGAGTCGTGAGGAAGATACGCCGTAATAACCCAGAGCCTTGAGCTTTTTAGCTTTAGGCTCGCCGCGACACGTTCAGCATCACTGTAATTATACATAAAAGTTAAATTTAATGTATTTTTAGCAAGTATGCACGCTCTTAGTCTGCATTGCTCTTTATAATACAACAACGTGTATCCTGGCATCTTGAGTCCATGAACCTGTTTTTTTGTCACCCTAGCTTCATCCTCAAAGTCCATTGAGAAGCTTTTGGCATCATCAAAGCTGTCAGAATCAGATCTAAGTAGATCGTCTTCATCGTCAGCCTTGATGACATCATTCACTCTCTTTGAAACCGAGGAGGATGCTACGTCAACGACATCGGATCGGTCAGAGTCTCCTTTTCGGGCTTGACCTCGGCCTTCAACGATGCTCCTGGAGGCTTCCACCTCATCCTTCTTATACACTTTCCGTGTTACCACTGTGAAGCCGTAACTAATGACCCCTTTGGCTTTCGCTAGGGGTTGTAGGGAGTCCTTATTGACAATGACCAACCCCTGTTGGGATTCGCCTACTACTTCCCCTAGTTTGGCATTCTTCCAATTGTGAGTTGGAAGTTGGGGATTTGACACTTTCATCATTTTGATGATCGTGTCTGCTTCGGCAGGTTCCCTCGGCAGCTATACCCTATCTCTTGGCCTGCTTGGGATTTTCTTCCTGCTTACGGCTTTGAGCTTGGCCCCCGGCCACAGATAATCCACCTTACCTATAACCTGTTTGTAGAGATCTACCGATATCTGATCAGCACAACCAGTCAATTTGACGTGGCCCTGATGCCAGCCAGCGTCTCTACAGGAGGGTGGTGGTCCCGGATTTTCTTCCAGTACCTGCAAAAAAGTTGTGTTTAAAGCAACAACAACATTCTTCCAGTTACTGGAAGAAATACCCTCACCTTCTATCCCCTCATCAATGATTTCTAGAATTAAACTATCCTTTGCAATTTCATTGAAAGGCTTGCTTACCTGTTTGCTCCCTAGCAACCTAGTCTTTTTGGAACTACCCTGTTGCTCATCTTGTGACCTCTGTCTCTTGGACATAAGGCCCTTCGATGAACCTGGGATTTGTCCTTCTTGGGGCTTGACTTGGCCTACTACTATTTTGGCCCAGGCTAAGGAGTTCTTTTGCGCCTCAGATAACTGACCAATATTGAGAGAGCTTAACTTCTCAATTATTTTATAGGCCGACGGTTTATCGAAGAAGGCTTGTTTCGACGGGCGCACTTTCCGTACCGTCTTTGGATGGTCGCGACTTTCTTTAGCAGAGATTCGTATACATGGGGTAATGCTAATTAATTCGGAAGGTCGTCAGATACTTCGAATACTCCATTCGCGACTGGGCTAGTTTTAAGACTGGGCCCCGGCCAGACTGATCATTGGCACCAGTCGTACAACTCCTTGATCCGGTCCAGGTTTACCCCAATCCGATGGTTCCGGTGAAAACCGAGGTGTCAGTAATACGATACATAAAGACAGACTCAGTTTACCTTTCTCTTAGTACCTAAAAGGTTATCAACTAGCGTTTGATTTATCACCAGACGGCATTTGTATTTGCAGAATTCAATGCCAATATCGAAATTGATAAAAATCGTAACGTATACGTAAACATATAAAAGGAAGTTTAATGGACCATTTCTATTCATTTGAAAATCACATGTGCTTAGTAGATTAGTTCTGTATGGACGATAATAATACAATATTTGCAAAAAATATTGCTGTGGCTGGTATGAAAGAAAAATGTAAAACTATTGTAAAAGGATTAAAGTATAAATTTCCTGCCAGAGATTTAAAAAGAACAGACATTAAGAATTAGTCTTCAAGTTTTCAACAATAAGTGTTTACAAAGTAATTTAACATCTGTTTGCGGACATTATTGTTGTGTATATCTATGGATGCGAAGTTCCCGTAAAAGCATAAAATATTTTCTTAATTTATTCGACACATCATCCCCACTTAAAAATGATAAAAAAATACAAAGAATATTTCGAAAACTTTTTAAAAATGTGGGAGAAAAACTATAAATACAAAATTCTAAAATAAAATTCATCAGTTAAAACAAAAAAGATGGAGCAATCAACAAATTCAGTAGTATTTCATACGCAAAAAGGTGAGCCAGCGCAGAACCTTTTATTAAGCTTATTTATTTTTTGGATAAAAAACAAACCATAAAAATTCAAATTGGATTTATTATTGAAAATTTTGCTGCGTCAATAATTTTCCAACGACAAAATAAAGTCATAAGCGAAATGAATTATTTGGAGTGGTGTACATTTCATCACGATTTTAAAAACAGTAAACCAAAATTAAATTCAAAAGGATATTCGCTAATATTTAATTATGCAGAACGTACTAAAACACTTACATTGCAGCTAGATGAGTACACTCGTTTTTGCATCATGCTAGACTTTATACAAGCAGTGATGTCATATAACAATGGAGTTGAATTAAATATACGGGAATATGTATTCAAATATTTTGACAGATGTACCGCAAAGAATAAATTAAGATTGAGACAAGAAGATTTCTACAAATCAATAAATTTACACATAGCTAAGTTACCAATTGGAATAGTTACCAGACTATTTTATGAAATACCTCTGTTTTTGTCAGAAAAAATATCTTAGTCGACAATAAATATTTCTTTTATATTTTAAAACCAATTATTTTCTTTTTTTTCTTTATTTCTTCTACATAATTTATATAAAAATAATTTATTTTAATATATTCATAATTAAGTAGTTTCTGCTAAGCTAAGCTAAGAGGTTTGTGGTTTTAAAATGTATAAAAAATTATGAACAAAGTTTCAGACACAAAAAACAAAAGAAAACATTTTTTTACATTATAATAAAAAAAAATACAAAAAACAAATCAAATAAAAATCGAATTTTCATAAAATTATTTACATATTTTATATTTATTAGTAGAAAATTTTAATTTTTTATTTACTATTAATTAATGGATTTAACTCAATTTAAATATACTTTAACTTAAGGTTTTTAAAATTCGTCATTTGACGTTATTTTTAGTGTAACTGTATACTACCGATTAAAAGTTAATAAGATTATATATTATGTTAATTTTGTTAGTATAGTGCTTTAATGTCCGACTAAAAGCGCTCTTATTTTTTTTTTTGAATACGCCAAAGTTAGACAGCATTTTCAAATCTTCGGGTAGCTTGTTGAAGGCTTTTAAGCAATTGTATAGACAATTATTTCTTTGATTTGAAATTTGATTTGTTCCTAGTATTGTGCGAGTAAATGTCTAATCTTCTATTTAAAATAAAGTTATGTTTTAGCAGGTTATTTACTATTTTAAAAGCAGTACAATGCAATTCATATCTATTTATATTCGCTATTTAACTCTTCGAACGAATAAGGTGCTTTAAATATAAAAAGCATGGGTCAGTGGCCCATCAGCTATTAAAGGAAATTCTTTCAAGAAATATTACTTATTATTTCCAACAATAAATTGTAGATCTGCTACTGCCTTGCTGCTCATTTTGTGCCTTACTATATTAAAATAACTTGAAAACCTCTAATTTATATCAAATACGATTTAAAAAGAGAGGAAAAAAAGAGAGATCACCTGATCAGGCCTCCCAAGATGCTTTAGTAGTAGCAAGGACCGATACCGGACCCTCAAGGACCGATACCTGATCCTCAAGGACTGATACTGGACCGATATCGGACCCATAAAAACCTCCGGGGATCAATTCTAAAATCGAGAGAGAGGGGCCGCCAAAAAAAGGACCGGATACCTTGTTTCTGGGACCGCATATCGGGCCTTCAGAAACAAGGGCTGATTTAAATAGATTAGCCTGAAAAATATTTGTTTCGAGAAATATAAAATACAAACAATTTTACAATTTAAAATAAATTTTTTTTTTTTTTTTAAATAGTAAGGTCTCTGTTTTTTAAAACCAATTATTTTCTTTTTTTTTTCTTTATTTCTTCTACATAATTTATATAAAAATAATTTATTTTAATATATTCATAATTAAGTAGTTTCTGCTAAGCTAAGCTAAGAGGTTTGTGGTTTTAAAATGTATAAAAAATGATGAACAGAGTTTCAGACACAAAAAACAAAAGAAAACATTTTTTTACATTATAATAAAAAAAAATACAAAAAACAAATCAAATAAAAATCGAATTTTCATAAAATTATTTACATATTTTATATTTAATAGTAGAAAATTTTAATTTTTTATTTACTATTAATTAATGGATTTAACTCAATTTAAATATACTTTAACTTAAGGTTTTTAAAATTCGTCATTTGACGTTATTTTTAGTGTAACTGTATACTGCCGATTAAAAGTTAATAA
This sequence comes from Poecilobothrus nobilitatus, assembly GCA_947095535.1. Lineage (NCBI taxonomy): Eukaryota > Metazoa > Arthropoda > Insecta > Diptera > Dolichopodidae > Poecilobothrus > Poecilobothrus nobilitatus. Next base: position 118,597,348 of record OX352773.1, read on the forward strand.
GATTATATATTATGTTAATTTTGTTAGTATAGTGCTTTAATGTCCGACTAAAAGCGCTCTTATTTTTTTTTTTGAATACGCCAAAGTTAGACAGCATTTTCAAATCTTCGGGTAGCTTGTTGAAGGCTTTTAAGCAATTGTATAGACAATTATTTCTTTGATTTGAAATTTGATTTGTTCCTAGTATTGTGCGAGTAAATGTCTAATCTTCTATTTAAAATAAAGTTATGTTTTAGCAGGTTATTTACTATTTTAAAAGCAGTACAATGCAATGCATATCTATTTATATTCGCTATTTAACTCTTCGAACGAATAAGGTGCTTTAAATATAAAAAGCATGGGTCAGTGGCCCATCAGCTATTAAAGGAAATTCTTTCAAGAAATATTACTTATTATTTCCAACAATAAATTGTAGATCTGCTACTGCCTTGCTGCTCATTTTGTGCCTTACTATATTAAAATAACTTGAAAACCTCTAATTTATATCAAATACGATTTAAAAAGAGAGGAAAAAAAGAGAGATCACCTGATCAGGCCTCCCAAGATGCTTTAGCAGTAGCAAGGACCGATACCGGACCCTCAAGGACCGATACCTGATCCTCAAGGACTGATACTGGACCGATATCGGACCCATAAAAACCTCCGGGGATCAATTCTAAAATCGAGAGAGAGGGGCCGCCAAAAAAAGGACCGGATACCTTGTTTCTGGGACCGCATATCGGGCCTTCAGAAACAAGGGCTGATTTAAATAGATTAGCCTGAAAAATATTTGTTTCGAGAAATATAAAATACAAACAATTTTACAATTTAAAATAAATTTTTTTTTTTTTTTAAATAGTAAGGTCTCTGTTTTTCTTTATTTCAACAGTTTTTTTTGGAAATTAATACTCATCATTGATATTAACTCGAATAGAGCCATGTTCCATCTCGGTTCGTATTTAACTTAATATAGGAGCCTACTTTGTTTAATTCGTTTAATTCAGAATCTGTTGACACTTTTTTGCTAAATCTGTCCGGCATGTAAAACGTTATTTTTATACCCTACACATTAAGTATAGGGTATATTAACTTTGGTATGGTGTTTGTAACAACCAAAAGGAAGCGAGTTAGGTATAGACATGTATATATATTCCGAATCAGGATCACCGCCGGAGTCGATTTAGCGATGTCCGTCCGTCCGTACGCACGATAACTCAAAAAATAATGATGCTATCTTGATGAAATTTATACTGCAGGTTAACAATGACTAAAGTAAGGCGGAGATTGTAAATGGGCGAAATCGGACCATGCGTTCGAGTACCTCCCATACAACTTCCAAAACCTAAGACGCATATTTTCGAAATTAATAAAGATGGAAACTTAAAATTTTGTACTATGGTGTGTTTTTCTGAATCCCTGATATCTCCAAAATTTGAGATGAAGTGGAGTGGTTGTTCGGGTACCTCCCATACAACTCCCAAAACCGAATATGCATATCTTCGAAATTAATAAAGATAGAAACTTAAAATTTGATACGAGGGTACTGTTTCCTAAATCCCTGATTTGTCTAAAATTTGAGAGGAATTGGAGTGGTCGTTCGGGTACCTCCCATACAACTCCCAAACCCGAACAAGCATATCTTAGAAATTAATAAAGACAAAAACTTCAAATTTGGTACAAGGGTGTTGTTTCCTGAATCCCTGATTTGTCCAAAATTTAAGATGAATTAGAATGGTTGTTCGGGTATCTGCCACACAACTCCTAAGACCAAACAAGCATATCTTCGAAATTAATAAATATATAAACTTGAAATTTGATATAAGAATGTTCTACCCTGTTGATGTCTCTAAAATTTGAGATGAATTGGGGTGGTGGTCCGCGTGCCTTCACACACTTCCCAAGACCTAACAATCATATTTTCGAATTTAATAAAGATAGAAACCTGAAATTTTGTACAAAGGTTGTAACAGCATTTATTTTTTTTAGCTTGTATTAAATACCTAACTAAAATAACTTATGGATTTTTAATTTAATTTGAATTTTTTAGGTGTAGGGTATAAATAAGTCGGTTGCATCGACTTACTGTTATTCTTACTTGTTTCATTATCGAACGGGTCCTTTACCTTACAAAGTAGTGCTTTTCGCCTTCGTTTTGTATCTAAAAATTTAAACGTTTTAACTTCATACATCTTGTCTATAGCGAGGACATCAATATTTTTAAAAAGTTCTTGTTCGCCCTTTACTAATGCTATTAATTCATTAATGAAAACCTAAAATGTTGAAAATAATAAGGATAACAGAAATAATATTGATCAAAAAAATATCTTACCATTTTCAATTTATATTTTTTGAATTTGATTTCATTTTAAATCTATTCATTTTTCAAAGTAAAGTAAAGAACTATTTTGAATTTTCACCTGAAACTATTAAAATTTACATAATAAATACAAGGTGCCTATAACCTTATACATATTTTCCTGTGTGATTTTTTAAAAAATTATAAATAGAAAAACAAAAAATTTTATTTTTAAATTCTTTATTATAATTTACAAAAAAACTAAATTATTTTCAATTGCATAATGACCCCATGGTAATGTACTATAACCATCTGTTAAAATAAATCTTTTATCATCAAACGCGTTTAAAGCTAGATTCTATTGGGTAATACTAACAACAGTATGTTTTTAAGATTTTATTAAATTTTGTTTAGCCATCTTATCGACAGAATTATGCAAATAATTTACAAAATCATCAAAACAAATTTCTCTTTTTACTCAAAAATCAATTCAATCAAATTTCTCAAAAGGTCTTTTTAACACCTTTAATTTTTTTCTGTTTTTCTTTATGTTCAACTTTGATTGCATACATTTTAGATTTTGATCCAACAAAATGAGACATTATTTGTCCATTCAACTCATCTTTCATTAGCTCTACAACTTTTTTGTTAACTTTTGTTATTCTCCAAATATTATTCAAAGGATAATCACTAGTATCGAAACGGGTTTTACAATCTTCTTTTATTGTATGGTAAATATTGAAATTAGAAATTTCATATATTCAACTATCTGTATCTGTATACAATACAGTACAATCTTCGCCAAATTTTGGTTTCATGTAATCGTAATGATATTCATATATTAGCGTTTTTGAAATTTCCAAAACACAGAAACCAACATAAATAGGCTTACAAAAGTATATTTCAGATTTAAATAATTCAATAGCTACTAAATTCTCATTTTTCTCTGCACTATTTTTGAAAAAGGCGAAGAAATTAATGAATTGGCGCCATACGTTCCTTCCCAATTTGAAACTAGTTTTACTTTACAATATTTTCTTACATTTTCTATACCTTTTCCAAAAATGGCATTATTCTTAAGTTTAAAACGTTCAATATCAATTTTATTGGTAGCTTGTGCTCTTAGTCTTGTGTTTAAATCAATATAAGCTTTTAGCCATGCAGATTGATCAAATTCAAGAATTCTGTGAATTTTTTTTAACTTTAAGCCATGTTTTAAAGCTTGTTTTAAATTTCTATAATGAATGACATATTTTTCTTTTTCGTTAAGAGTTGCAAGCAGATTTTTTGCTTTAAACCGGTTTTGAACAAATCGTGCAACTCTTGGATAAATTAATAAAATAAGTTTTCTGTTGTCTAAATATTATCTATTGAAAAATCACATGGTTGAATCCATTTAAAATTCCCTGTTGGTAAAAATTGTGTCATTGCATAACAGTATGGATTATTAATATCTTTGTACATTAAATATTTTTTTGGTTTATATGGATTATATCCAGCTAAATATTCATTATTTGCTTCAGAGTAGCGTTTTGAACATTGACTTAAACCTCCACGTATTCCCCTTTCAATAAACATAATCATATCTATATCTGTAAGCAACTCTAAATTTATTCTAGTGTATAATAGCTCATAGCGTCCCAAATATAGCTTATGTGTTTCTAAGGAATTTGTACGACATTTTTCAAATACATCTGCTAGTAGTGAAACGTCCTTTTTTAATTACAAATCTGAATATTCTCCTAAGTTATTAAGATTTAAATCACACTATACTTTTTGTGCATGAAGATAGTCTTCATCGCTAATATTCTCTTTATTTAATTAATTATAAAAATTATATTTTTCAGGTAATTCTGTTTCTAAAAATTTCTCAAAGCTATTGAAATAATCATAGGGATATACTCCTTTTCTTTTTAATAAGCCAATTTGATGTGACGTTAAGAAAATTCGGACTTTAGAATTGGAAAATCGTTTAAAAGAGATGACAAATGTTCTAAACTACTAGCCAAAAATCTAAAAGAATCTATAAACCTAAATTGAATTTTGTTACGTTTAATGGATTTTGTAAAGGATATATATTTCTCCTTATTTATTAGAAGTACAATTATGTTACCCTCACCAATTTTTTGTATATCTTTAATCAAAAAATGTGCATCATATGAACTAAGGTTATAAAATATGATGGGTATAGTTAAATCGTCTTTATAATTTAAATTACAACCTACATGAGCAAGTCCACGATATTTTCCAGTAAAATGGGAATGATATTTAATCTTAATTTCATCTGAAGCAAACATTTTTTTACATATGTGACAATTATCGGCTAAGATAAAATTTATCTCATCTTCATTGGAAAGATTTTCTATTGGAACTATAATAGTAACACATGAGTTAAGTATAATTACTAGCTAGCAATACAATCCTCACCCCGATAAAACTCATATTTTGTGTAATTAGACTTAAACGAACTTGTTAAATAATATCCGATTGAGAAGAATATGCTCTTGATACTTTTTTCCAACATCTATTTCTTTTAAAATGCATTCTAAGTCCGCGTATATTACAAACGGAGTCATTATCTTATTTCTATAATTCTTAAAACTAAGAGTCTTATTTTCTATATTAGGTAATCTTATTATTAAAGCAATATTCTTTATGAACTTCCAGTTTTTCTGTATCATAAAAGTAATGAAGACATTTATCACAAATATAAATTTCATGTTCATTAGAATTGCACTGTGATACTAGAAGCCTTGAAAGATTTTTAATCCAAATATAATGAGCATTAATATGCACATTATTTCCATCATAATCCTGTTCTTCCAACATTAATAAATTCACATATAGCTTATCTAAAATAAAATAAAATGTTAAGTATAAAATTAAATAAAAAGCAACAAAAAACAAGATTGTAATACTAACCTTTTTCCACTGATTTTGACAATTTTAATGGTACAACTTTCAATTTACTTTTCGGGGTTTCACGATGATAAACAAATACATTAATTGAAATATTTTTTTTTTTTTAACTCCATAGGAGTTAAATGTTTTTTAACTCCATAGGAAGCTAATTCCATCGACAATCAGAACATCTTTATAATTTGGATATCTTGAAGTCCGTTCGGGATGATTGTTGGTAGGATATTATGCTGACACAAAAGCCCATGCAAAGCATGTCTCGTCATTATTTCGCACATTAATGCAAGCTCCATTCCTTACAGGTGTTTTAATGTAAGATGATCCAACAAAATGGTGAAAATTTATTAATATTTACAGTTCAATTTATAATAGCTGATAAAGCCCAACCGCTATTTCTTTCTTGAAATTCTTCTAATTTTCTTAACAGAGGTTCTTCTATAGCTTCTATAATTATTGAATCTATATCATCTTCTTTTTGTACTTAAATGTTTCAATTAATTTTTTTCTTCCTCACCTTCATACATTTTGAATTTACCACAAAAAACTGCATTTATTTTAATGCTGCTATGTTCTTTCGGTAAAATTCTCAATTTTTCTTCTATTACGCTTCTACATTCTTGAAAGAACATTTTCCGTTCAGAGTAATATAAGTTAATAATTACTCCTGATCGAATTCTGTTTTAAAAAGCTGAATGTGGTAGATCTTCCCACACAAAACGTTAATGAAGTTGATGCTTCAGATTCACCACCTATTCTAAAAGACTTGAATCAGTTTATCATTCGAGCAAAGGATTTCAGCTTGCTCAATGCTGAAGCTAAATGAAATTTTGTCCCTGTTTTCTGGGTAGATGATAAGAGTTTTTCCCAAATTTTTAATATCTGCTTCACAATATTCAATTATTCCTCCACTTCGTTACACTGCCTTATCATCTTGATGGCATCAGACAGATTTCCTGATGTATTCTTACGAAATTCTCAGCATAGTTTTCCATAGTTACTTGTGTGATCAATAATTTTAATTAGAAAATATAAATTATTTAATCTTTGAGTCGTTACGATTTACTATTTAATATATGATCATATAATTATGTGTTTATTAAGAAAATCAATTATTGTAAGCACATTTTATTAAAACAACATATTATTTAATAACAAACGGCTCTTTGTTCATGAATCTCACCCCATTTATATTATACACATACCTAACTTGCAATAATACTAATTTCAAGGTTACATACTTAATGCACATTATTGAAAATAAATTCTCATATTACTTTAACATTCCATACCCTAAAAAAGAATTAAAATAGCTTCAGGTAATCAAGTTAATGTGCATTTAAGTAACATTTTTTTAATTTTTATCGCAAAACCAGAAACATTCACTACATACTATAGGATGTTTTTGATAATTTCATAACACTACATCTTTTCAATATAATATATAGTCTATTCAAAATCTAAGATGGTTGATACATGCTCCCAATAACTTCGGTCGGGTCCGATTCGGTCCTTGCTACCATACTACAAAAGCACTAATTCCTTCAAATTTTTTAATGTTCAACCCTTCCATCTTGAGATCCTAAATCTCCGAACTTGACTCCTTATGATCTTATTCCAATTATTATGAAATTTATTCTGCATTAACTTGTTAACCTTCAAAAATTTTATATGAGTTTATATTACACTTAATAATTAACACCAAAAGCTTTTTAGAATAAAAGCAAAATAGAATTTTCAAAGCTTCATTACATTTATATATTGCACACATAAATAATTGCAATAATACTAATTTCAAGGTTAACCACTTAATGCCCATTACTATTAATAAATTCACATATTTTTTTGACATTCCAATAACGTCTCTCCTGTAGTCAACCATATCCATACTCTTTGCCACTACATGGTCATGACGTCATTTCCTGGAGTCAAACCGACATAGCTTTACTACTACTATAAGATTATCAAATTTTACAGAAGAAACCATAACCGACATTTTAAAGAAATTTGTACCTTATAAAAAACTAACCGCTATATATACAGATGATTCTACCTTCAAACTCATTCAAAGTTCTTTTTCAAAACATTTAGCTACATGCAGATCATTAAAACTCATTCTTTGCACCGACATATTAAAAGATATAACTAGTGAAGATGAACAAGATGAAACAATTAGGGACTGTCACTTACAAAACAATCATAGAGGTATCACAGAGACAATACTTCATCTCAAAAGAGAATTTTATTTTCTATTAATGAAAGAAAAAATTAGTAAGATAGTAAATAATTGCAATACCTGCAATTTATTAAAATATGATCGTCACCTACCTAAACCAAAGTACGAAGTACCTGCAATCGCTAAAAACCTTTGCAAATCCCACACATAGACTATATTCAATAAATATTAACAATAGTCGACAAATTTTCCCGATTCGCGGCAGCCTACACGATATCTAACATAAATAGTTTAAATATGATAAAATCTCTAAGACTGTTTTTCAGCCTTCGCTGCATTCCAGAAACAATTGTGTCAGACCAAGGCACCGAATTCACATCAACCATATTTCAAGATATTTGCGGGTAATATAATATTGACCACCACTTTACATCATTTCAGCAAACTAGTAAGTAATGACATCGTAGAAGGAATGCACTCTACTTTAACTGAAATATACAGAATAGTACATGAAAAATCAAGAGATGAAGATCAAGACAATATCCTGAATGAATGTCTAATAACTTATAACAACGTAGTACATTCCGCAAAGCTAACACCATACGAATTATTTTACGGAAGACCATACACTTTCCTAAAAGAGATCACACTCAATAACGAACATGACTATCTAGAAAAAATAAACGAATTTCAATATAAACTTTTTCCAGAAATTGAAAAAATAATAGAAAATAAAACAAAAACCTGAATCGCAAACAAAAATAGACAAGAATCAGAAGACTACCAAGAAAATGACCAAATATTAAGAAAGGAATGCAAAATAAATAAAATGACGCCTACATTTTCAAAACATAGCGTAAAAGAAAATAAGAAAATAGCAATTAAAAATACTAAAAATAAAAAATTCCATAAAGCAAAAATTAAAAGAAAACTTAAGTGAACGGACAAAGACTAGAATACAGGACCCGACGGAGAATAAAATACTTACGTTAAAATTAGGCACAGCTAGAACAATAAAAGGTTACAACAATCTGTTACATATCGCTAGACTAGATTCGCACATACAAACTATTGACAAAATCGAAGACACTATAAATTCGTTAGATGGCGACTCTCTAATACAAGTCTCCATAAACATAACAAAAACAAAATTACTAGATTTAAATCAAAAATTAAATACTTTATATCCAAAGTTAAGAGTTACAAGAGGTCTTATAAATGGTCTCGGTACCATTTTAAAAACTATAACAGGTAACATGGACGAAAAGAATGTACATAATATTAATGCAACAATTGAAACTTTTAATAAAAACCAAGAAAATTTAAACAAATATATTGACAAACAAATAGGAATTAATTATTTAATGCAAGAAAGATTTGACAATATTACCAAACATATAAATAACGAACAAGAAACCATTTCGCTGTATTTAAAAAATAACCAAGATAAACTAAGAAATAGTATAGTAAAATCAGGCAACAATGAAAAATTAGTCATCCAATCTCAATATATTAATCAAATTAACTATAATATCGCAACCAGAACCATATTACATTCTCACCATGAACAGCTCAGAAATAGTTATAAAATCTTCCTGTGAACCTTATCAAATAAAAATGAAGGCACAAAGTTAATACATTGCAATAATAGCACTATCGAAATAAACGGATTTAACTATCAAAGCTAAAACCCAACACATTAGTAAACAAAACATTTACTACCTTCAATACCATTACAAATCAACTACTCGAGCAGCATTCAAGACATAAACCTACAGAAACTAGAATCATTTCATATAGAAAACCAAAAAACAATAAAATTGTTAGAAGTTTCAACAACAGAAAAACAAATCGTCAATTTTATTATAATATTAGTAAATCTATTTTTTACCATCAATATTCTAATATACCTCTTTTACAAGAAAATTCCGAAAAACAATTTAGTATTCTAGTCACAAATAATATCACACAAAACAACATTCCAAATCGCCAACTCTTCGATGGGCGACACTTCACACAAAAGAGGGAGGAGTTATGTGATCATCCAATCACACCACCCAATGTAATATTACGCAGCTGCACCTGTATAAGCAACATTTAACAATTAAATTAAATTCAATTAAAACATCATATTACAATACATTAACCTTTATTAAAATAAATTGTAACTTAAATTTATGAAATATAATTATGTATCAATTTAGAATTGTGAACTTTAAAATTTAATTTTCTCATAATATTTTTTCTTGTTCGTCAATAATATTTTAACAATTTTATATAATTAATTTTAGATTGTACCTTTTAAAATATATAACAAGTAAATGTAACAGTAAGTCGATGCATCCGACTTATTAATACCCTACACCTGAATAATTCGAATGAAATTAAAAATCCATAAGTTTTTTGCCAGCTGCTTGTACTTCCTCCCTTTACCTGTCTTATTCAACTCGAATTTCAGAAACGTAAAAGAGACATCCTCTTGAGATATGCTTGACACCCTTGTAAAAAATTTCAAGTTTCTATCTTTATTTCAAAGATATGCTTGTTAGGAAGGCGTGTGTCAGGTACCCGAATTGCCACTCCAATTCATCAAACCCATTTCAGGGACATAAAGAAAACATGCCAGAACACCATTGTACTAAATTTAAAGATTCTATCTTTGTTGGTTGTGGAGATATGCTCGTTTGCTATTATGCTCGTCCGGAAGTTTCCAAAACACGAACCCATGGTTCAAATTCTTTAAAATGTCAAACTCAAATGTCAAAAAAGGAAACATAAGAAAACACCCTTGTACTACAAATAAAGGTTCTACCTTTGTTGGTTGTGAACATATACTCGTTTGCTCTGGGGCTCGTTCGGAAGCTTCCAAGATCCGAACCCATGAACCAAATTCTCCCAGATTTCAGAACTTTGCTGGTTTTGGAGATAATCTCATTTGCTCTGGGGCTCATTCGGAAGCTTCCAAAATCCAAACCCATGGACCAAATCCTCTTAAATTTCAGAGACATATATCAAACGGGAAGGAACATCATTGTAAAAAATTTAAAGGTTCTATCTTTGTTGATTTTCTAGATAATCTCGTTTGCTCCGGAATCATTCGGTAGCTTCCAGAATCCGAATCCATTGACCGATTTTGTCCAGATTCAAACGTACCCTTCCTTTCGTAATTAGTAACCTACTATATAAATTTCATCAAGATAGCTTTACTAGTTTTTGGGTTATCGTTCGAACGGACAGGTGGACAGACGGAAGGACATCGTTAAATCGACTCAGGATGTGATCCTGATTCAGAATATATATACATGTAATATCTAAGTCACTTCCTTTTGGTGGTTACAAAGTGCATACCAAAGTTAATGTACCCTATACTTTGGGTGTAGGTGTACCCTATACTTTAGGTTAGGTGTAACCATGTAAAATTAGAATTAATTTAATTAAGTGTGGATAAAGGAATAAAGCACATGTAACTTTTAATTTAAAATAAATTGTTTTTTTTAAACTTTCGTTGACTGAAATACTTAAGTCGCGTGTGAAATTTTATTTTTGGCCATTAACATAAAATAATTGGTATTGTTACATAATATGTATGTAAGTATGTTTTTGATGTTTCGTGGTTGCGAATTTGTATGTTTAAGTATCACTCTTAGCTTTTTTTCTAATAGAAATCTTCCTGCAGACATATTTTTTGCCGTAACCGGTTTTTTTATTTTTATTTTTTTTTAATTTAACATAATTTAATTCTAGGTAATTAATATTTATTTAACATAATTTGTTACAGACCTTAGAAAAAACAGCTGTGTGGTTTAATAATGGTTTTTTTTAGAATACTCGTATAAAGACATGTTAAAAAAATGAAAAGAAAAATTAATTTAAAATTCAAAATTTAACTTAAATCTAGTATTTCAATATTATGCAACAATTTCAAATCTTCTATTCCAAACAGTTTGCTTTGTTATTATTTTTTTTTGCGTTACTTTTATTTTTGTTATCGTATATATTATGATTACATACCAATTAATATTTTAAAGTTTAAAACAGGCTATTATTATAACTATATTATTTTCCATTTTTATTTAACTTCCTTTTTTTTTCTTTATTTTTATTTTTTTTTTTTTATATTTTTCACACTTGGTGACGTATTAGTTCAATGTTGGTTTAAGTTTGTGTTTAGGAGAAGATCCCTAATATTTTTCGTAAATAACATCAACATGGTCATGCTTGTTAGTTATGTTTAATTAGATTGTTAATTATTTGATAGGCTAGATAATATAACTCTTTTACAAATAACTTGAAAACTTAAAGATTAAGTCGAGTAGAGCAAGTTTGTGTGTTGTCTATGATGATAGAAATTAATAATTTTTATTGCTCTCTTGTGGATGATATCAATTTTTTCAATATGTGTTTGTGACGCATTACTTCAAAGTGGGTTTCAGTAAGTTAGAGAAGCAATGTATGACGAATATACGATGAATAATGTGGTTCTATCGAACTATTTTCTTAGTCTTTTCAATATAAAGACGTATGTAGGATTTTTTTATGACATGGCCTCTATGTTCTTACATGTAAATTTACTCTCTATTACAAGATCTAGATAATTGAAATTTTTTACTATATTAATGTCATTATTTTTATATTTAATATTGTGGAAATTAAAGATTTTGTTATCGAAAATAAGAGTTTTACATTTTTTAATATTTAAGGGCATTTTATTTTTGTGCAACCACTCTTCCATATTACATATATCGTTTTGTGTGGCCTCTCTTAACTCTATTTCCGTGTCTGTGGAATATTTAATGACAGCATAATCGGGTAAAAGCTGAAATAGCCCTTTTAAATGCACTCTTGCCATGTCATCCATATAAATTTTAAGCAATTCAGGACCTAAAATTGATCTTTGGAGAACGGTAAAAAAAATTACAAGTTCCATATTGCTTTTGATGCCATTGCAGCGGGTCTTTTGCTTCCTCTTAGATAAGTAAGCTCTGAATAGGTTTACCTGAATAGGTTTTATTTAATTTCAATTATGATAATTTAAAAATAAGTATATCATTGTCGACGCAATCCAATGCTTTTTGTAGATCTATAATAAGCAAGCTATATATTTTTTCTTATCCAAGCTCTTTATTATAAAATTCTACCAAGCTAAACAAGCGGAAGTCGTTTTTGAGTTATCCTCAAAACCGTATTGATCTTTGCCATTAGCGTTTATTGAATATGTTAGCCTTGCTTTAATAATTTTTCCGAATATTTTTGAAATTAAACTTAATACTGAAATTGATTCGAAGGATCTGATTTAGCGTTAGCTTTATGTATTAGTAAAACTGTGGCAATTTTCAGGACATCAGGAAAGTGTCCAGATTCAAAGGCAGCGTTAATGAATTTTACCAAGAGTAGGCTAATTTGGTTAAAATATTTTTTTAAAGCTTTCGATGAAATATTGTCATATCCAGTAGTCGATCCTAACTTAATTGAATCAATTGTTTCTTGAGAAGATAAGCTTGTAGGAGATAAGCTAAAATTATTATAAATAATTTTTTGAAAAGAGTTTTAAAAATAAAAAAAACTAAATATTTTTAATCAGTGGAATCTCTTGATATATTTAAAGAATTTGTTACATTTATAAAATATGATTTTGAATTTTAGTTCAAAGTACTTCTATGAATTTTGAATTTTATTGAATATTTCTAGATCACAACAAAAACTATCACTAGAAAGTTTATCATAATCTAAAACCGGTTTTTTTTAATTATTTTGTTTGTTTCATATTTTTTACATTTGTCGGATGACTCGGACTTGTAAGGATGACTCGGAGACATGTACGTTATAATTGTAATCAATTAAGTCTCTAACAAAATGGTCAATAATTGTTCTCGTGGTTCTACCTATTCTAGTTTTGAAATTATCGCTAATGTTGTTATGAACTATATAACCATTACATAGTGGAGTGTTCAAATAATTTTTAACCTCAGCATTATTTTTATTTAATAAATTTATATTAAAATCACCTATAGGGCAAAAGAATTCTTATAAGTTTAGCAGTTTCGTCTAATTTATCAATAAATTCACTTAATTTCGTTTAATGTCTCTATAAAAGCACATTATATTAGTATTTTGTTCGGGTAATTTTAATATAAGCATGCTGCAAAAGTTAAAGTTTTCTTCAAAAATTAAGTTACTAACTAAATCACGTACGTATATTACTGCTCCACCTTAGGACTTCTCACGATTACAAAAATACGCCGAAAATGTTTCATTAAGTCCATTTTTGAATATTCCAATAGCATATTCATCATTGAGAACAGTGATAGTTTCTCTGCGGCTTTCTCCTCGTTGATTAATTTGGACTGCGTTTAATTCGGCGATTAGTCTTTCTATTCTTTCGGTATATTTCTGCAAAGATCTTTGCACTTGTACACTTGATAATTATAAGCTCTGCCTGTGTTATCGCTTGTGAACGTGTGAATAAATATCAGGAGCTATCAGGAGCCTCGGTGGCCTAGTGGGTAAGAGCATATAAAATACGCAGCTTTAAACACCGAGGGAGTGTGGTTTCGCATCCCACAAAAGTGGTAAGAGTTATTCTCTCTTACGACATTTACAGCCACGCCTAAACAGGAAAGGCTGTGTAAATTTCTGTCCACATTTATGTGAGAAAAATGCATTAAAAAAATAAAAAAATAATAATAAATATGCATGATTAAAAGCTTTTGTGAATTCTGTCTTTGGTATGGTTTGGTTTGGTTTGTTTTTTGGCTTATCTATCAGTCTGGTACTGTATATAAAATCTATTAGTTTTTCTTGGTCTGCTTCTTTTGTAGCATTATGAAGATATTTAGTCAAACTCAAGAAATTAGGAAGTTCGTCTTTGTCTCCGTCAAATAAAGGTACAATTTTTAAGGTTTTGTCAATGTCAAATTCCATTTTAGTAAGTTCAGAATTTTTCTTGTATAAATTATCTTTTATTTGTTTATAATACCCTAGAAATATTATTCTTATATGTTCTTTATTTGTTTTTGTTATTTCAGCGGTTTCTAATTTTTCTGAAAATTTTATTTCAAAATAATCAGCTTTACTATTTTTTTCTATTATAAGGTTTTTTGTTAATTTTCCTTTATTTATTATTATGTTCAATAATTTTAGTTTTTCAATATAGGTTGTTAATGCTATATTGTCATTATATCTTGACATTAGATTTTTTTTTGTTAAAGAAATATATAAATTTTTATTTTATTTTGAAAGAGCATTATTTAACACAATGTGTTCTTGTTTGGGTAGATGATTTCCCATATTGTTTTTTTTGTAGTTTAATTTAGTTTTTTTATATTTTTTTAGCTATGTTTTTCAATCTTCTTCTTACAGGTTGATTGGTATAAAATTGGTCTTCCTTCAGTTCATTTGGTTTAGCAGGATTTTTCTTTAGTTCGTTTGGTTGATTGGGGTCTTCCTTTGGTTCGTCCGGTTGAGCAGGATCTTCCTTTGGTTCGTCTTGTTGAGCAGGATCTTCCTTTGGTTCGTCTGGTTGAGCAGGATCTTCCTTTGATTCGTCTGGTTGAGCAGGATCTTCTTTTGGTTCGTCAGGTTGAGCAGGATCTTCCTTTGGTTCGTCTGGTTGAGCAGAATCTTCCTTTGGTTCGTCTGGTTGAGCAGGGTATCGCCATGTAATATATGTTTAATGGATCTACTAGTATACTACGTTCAGTCCTTTAAAACACGTAAGCTCAGAAGCTCATTCATGACTTTAAATTTTCCAATTGTAAAGCAATATAAGGAGTTCTGTCCAAGTCTAATTAAATAAATAAAACAATTTATTTATATTGATCTTGACTCTGTTAACTCAAGAATAGATCTCTTCTTTTTATTGAAAATTACCAAGTATTTATACTAATTTTAGTTATAATTTTTATTTACAATTTATTAAATATTCATATTATAAATATATTTTAAATATTCGTTTATTAAATATTTAAACTCTTACGACGTGTGTGGGATGCGAACCCACACTCCCTCGGTGTTTACAGCTGCGTATTTTATATGCTCTGTGTGAATAAATATCTCCTGATGCATATTTATTCACACGTTCACAAGCGATAATACAGGCAGAGCTTATATCAAGTGTACAAGTACAAAGACCTTTGCAGAAATATGCCGAAAGAATAGAAAGACTAATCGCCGAATTAAACGCAGTCCAAATTAATAAAATGCCAGATGGGTAATTTCTAAAGAAACAATATAAAAAAAAATGCAATTCGTTCTTGCTTCGGCAGAACATATACTAAAATTGGAATGATACAGAGAAGATTAGCATCGCCCCTGCGCAAGGAAGACACGCAAAATCGTGAAGCGTTCCACATTTTTTATATATAATCAAAAAAACCCAAGTTTATCAGCAAATATCCAAAATTTTTCTTCTGTTGTAAAAAATACATCAACTCCAAATAAAAATATTTTAATTTCAAAACAAATAGATAAAATGTCAAACTTAAATAATGAAATAATAATACCTCTTTCCTCTTCTTCTTCAATAAAACAAAATACTAATTCAATTAAAAAATAGATAATAATACAACCACAAATACTCAAATAATAATTTCTTCCTCTTCTTTCACATCAAATCCAATATCCACTAATGATACTGATAATCAACCTACATATAAACAAATTAAGAGTAACAAAAATGAAGAAGAACACAATACATTACAATATAATAACATTTCACTCAAAAATTCTCCAACCGGTCAACAAAGTAACTTCCCACTCAACTTGTATCACTGTCAGTCAAGTTTGATTGCTGATGAAAATAATGTATCAACAACAAATTGTAGGAATCAAACATGTATAAATGAGTCTTTAGAACTTTCAGATATTTCTGACAATTTGTTGTAAACCAATTACTATTCACGTAAATAGTAATCCTGGTTTACACAAAAAGACTTCTGTTTTTCTATTTTCTTCTTTCTGTTCTATCTTTCAAGGTTAAATTTAAATTATTTTCTTAATTATTTCAATTTGTAATGCATAATATTCTTAAATTGAATACTATTGACAATTATAAAAAAACAAAAAATGTAAAGAAAGAAGAAGTCTTTATTAAACTCTATGACTCACACATTTATATTGAACATTCACTTACAATTATTTTCATAAAAAAACTTATATTTAAAATACGGTTTGATTTCTTGTATTCCAACAATGCCAAACATCTTACTAAAAATCTACCAATTAAACCAAACAAAACCAAAAATTCTATAAATCCTTCTAAAAAAATATGACAAGCAATAGTACAATTAGTGATATAATACAATGGAATATTCAAGGGTACCATACCAATATACCATACTTAGAAAAACTAATTAGAAAATACAAACCGTTAATAATAGCTTTACAAGAAACGAATATACATAAACTGCCCATCAAAACCAATTTCAAGCATTACAAATGCCTACTTCCGACAACCCATCGCAGATGCGGCGGTGTAGGTTTTCTAATTGATTCTGGAATAAAATTCGAAGAAATTCAACTAAACATAACCCTTCAGGTTATTGCTATTAGAACTTGCCTTCCAGGCCTGAAAGAAAAAGTCACTATTATAAATGTCTATTTCGAAAACGAATTACGTCTTCAACACGCGCACATGGACTAATTGTTGTCTCAAATATCGGCACCATATATAATACTGTGAGACATGAATGCCCGAAGTCAAACCTGGGGAGATAAAACAACAAACCCAAGAGGAGAATTAATTGATGAATGGACAGACGACAAAGGAGACATCTGTATTTTAAATGATGGATCACCAACACTTATCAATACCAGAGGAACTTTGACATGTCCGGATCTAACTATAGCACACACATCAATCGCATACCAACTCGAATGGAAAATTGCAGACAACCCAAAGGCATATGATCACTACCCCATTTTAATTACTAACAGAAATAAAATAAGTATCGAAAGCAAAAACAAAACAAGGTTTAAGGAAAATGGAGCAAATTGGGAAAAATACAAATGTCTTATAGACCAATTTTTACAAAATCGTCGAGAATCAAACAACATCAACCAAGAAGCAGCAACGCTCGCCAAAACAATAAGATATGCAGCTTCACTTTCAATGCCGGTAGTATCTACAAAAACAAAACAAAATAAACCAGCGTGGCTAAATAAAAAAATCTCAGAACTCTCTAAGAATAAAACCAAGCTGCTCCGATCTTACAGAAGAGCACCTACAAAACACACACTACTCATGTTAAAAAGAGCAAATGCAGAGCTTAGAAAAGAAATCAGGCAAGCAAGAAGAACATCGTGGATAAATTTTGCCAATGGGATAAACAACAGCAATTCCAGTGAAACGTGGCGTAGAGCCAAAGCAATCCTGAGCAAAAAAAACCCCTATGAGCAAACTAGCTTTTCAGCAAGGAAATAATTTGGAAACTGATCCAAACAAAAATGTTGAATATCTTGCAAATTGTTGTGCAGCGTATGCTGATGGTAACGACCAAGATTCAGATAGAAGAAGAATCAATTTCCAGCCAATAGAAAACATTTTGCCAAATGAAACTATGGATTTGCCAATAACAACGGAAAAAGTGATTTCGGTAATAAAAGGTTTTAAAGGAACAACACCGGGTATCGACAAAATCTCATATGAAATCATAAGAAACACAACAACTAAGTACATTGTCAGGCTAACTATACTTTATAATAAGGTATATAAATCTGGCCAGATTCCACAAAGTTGGAAAATGGCCGAGCTAAGGCCCATACCAAAGCCAGGAAAAGATCCACGATAGCAAGAAAATTACAGATTTATATCTCTCCTGAGCACGACGAGCAAAATACTGGAAAAAATAGTTGCGAAAAGATTAAGCCACTTTATGAACCATATTTTACCAGAAGAAATACACGGTTTTAGGAAACATAGAAGCACAAATACCTTACTTCACGAATTGGAATTTCAAGCCCAAATTGTCTTAGAAAGAAAACAACATATGGACATACTTTCCTGCGATTTAGAAAAAGCTTTCGATAGGGTGAAAAAGGATACAGTCATTGAGCAATTGATAAAATGGAAAACGGGAAAAAATATAATTAATTATACGGCTGGTTTCCTTACCAACCGAAAAATTGCTGTAATGGGTATAAATCAAACTTCAAAAACCTGGTAAACGGGTTACCACAAGGATCACCTTTTTCCGTGCAACTTTTCAACGTTTATATAACAGAACTGAGCGAAATCCTGGCTAAAATTAAAGATATCAAGCATCTTATATATGCAGACAATATAATAATAACTACAACAGGACACAAAGTGAACAGAGAGTGTGCCCTCCAGACAGCTCTAAACACGATGGAAAACTGGGCTTCAACCACGGGGGATAATTTCTCACCAAACAAGACAGAAGGTTTGCACGTCTGCAGAAAAAGGATCTGTTACGACTCAGAAATTTACCATCAAGATAAACCAGTAACTTTCCAGACAAACATGAATATCTTAGGTCTAACATTTAGCAGAAACCTAAAATTCAACGCACAGATAGAAAAACAGTGGCTAATATCAAGCGATCAAACAATCTCTTAAAACTCTTATGTCGAAAAAAAATAGGCCCACCACCGGAAACAGCGGCTCGGATAGCAAAGTCCATTCAATTTGGCAAAATCGAATTTATGGTTATGATTTATTAGCGACAATTTATGGTTTCACAACAAAAGGAAATATTAGAAAATTGCAAACTGCAATGAACCAAACGGGAAGAATAGCAATTGGCGCCCTTAGGCCAACCAGAATTGACGCATTAATAACAGAATCAAATTTCCCAACAGTGGAAGAAAGAAGGGATCAACTGTCACTTAGGTTAATAACAAAGGCCATCTATAACGATACACATCCTTTGCACAACCTAGCAAATGCAGCTATTCAAGAAGAATTGAACATTCCTAAAAACTCCGTATTATGTAAAGTTTTACAACTAATTAAGGACCTAGAATTAGATATATCCGCCTGTCGACATAGAAAAGAGGAAGACCAAATCTCCTGGGGAAACTGGAGACAATGGATACACGACCACTTAAGTGGAAATTATACCAAGCGCATAGAGAACAAACGAAAACATTAATGCCAATATTCACAGATGCCACAAAAGGAACAACCGCTTTATCCATAATCGCTTTATCCGGAATCGCTTTATCCATAATCGAACACAATAAGGTAATAAAAACGGCGGTGCTACCAAACTATTGTCCAGTATATGTGGCAGAACAAGAGGCTCTGCTTGAAGCAATTAAAGAGGTCCAAATAAGAAACAACCAATCCATAATATATACGGACTGCCTAAGTGTCGTAGAAGCTATTAAAAACAATAACAATAACTCACAAACGACAACGCTGATAAGGAATGAAATAATTAAAAGTAAAGGCAAAGTACAAATCCGCTGAATTCCAGGCCACGTTGGAATCAAAGGAAACGAAATAGCAGACAAAGAGGCAAAACTTGCAACAATTCACCCAACGAAACTAATTATTCCTAGATCATATACAATGGCCAAAAAGCAGATTGCAGTGCACATCCAAAAAATTAGGCAACAAGTATGGGGCAACTCAACATCTTTCAGAAAGTTACACAGTCCGAATGCAAATGTATCAAGCTTAATAGGCACCGAAAACCAAGATATAGCAAGAAGGATATCCAGAGTTAGAATGGGTTGCACTTTGTATACCCACAAACACCTCTTCAGCGGAGAAGACCCCCCAATCTGCCGTTTCTGCAACAACACGCTAACCATTAAGCACATATTTACCGACTGTAGCGAAACAAAGATTTTTTGGGCAAATGAAAGAGTGTCACTGATGGAAATTCTAGCAAAGAATGACAAGATCAGTCTCAGTAAAGTAATTGGACTGCTAAAACACGACCAAATTTGGGAGAAAATATAAAACAAATAGTAATATCATTATATTTTAATATTTAATACTCAATATAATATAGTTAAGTACATTTATAATATCTACTGTATAATAATTTTAATATTTAGTATATATATAGTATATAAGATGTCCCACATGCTTTTAAGGCAACCGGCCAAAAAATTATTGTATATTTATTTATAATATGCAATAATATTAAATAAATAAATAAATAAATAAATAAATGCAATTCACGGGAATTCCTCACATGTGAATTTTTTGTACAATTTAAAATTAAATATAAGGTCCATATATTATAGTATTATTTGTAAAGATATATACGGTAGGTATACTCATTATTGTATTGTTTTCTATTACTGTAAGCAAAAAGTGCTGTGTCAGCTTTTATGAAGTTATGTATTTATTTTAGAATATTTAAAAGTAAAGTAAAATGTATTTAAAGTTAAATATTGTATTTCTGATAAAATATGGTTAAGTATTATAATCTAAAGAAATGAGTGAAATTGTAATGTTAATAAATGAGCGGAGTAGTGCGCGAGTTTTATTATTTTATAAGATTGAGGTTTATAAAATAATATTCTTTATAAATTAAACACGAAACAATTTTGATTTTTTATTTTAATTTTCTTTATTAAAAATTAAATGTTAAACCTTACGAATCTAGACTTAAACTCACTTTTACATTTTACAAATTTTATATTTAGAATTCAATTTTAAATATTGATTATTATTAATATTTTACAAAGAAAAACAAGAAAAAGAAATTTATTATATTTTCAAGTGCTTTCGATTTCTGTTATTGCACTTGAAAAGGAAATTGTGTAAGAATTTAATTTTGAATCAAAAAAAATTGGTCTTGCGTTATTTGTAATTTGATCTCTTATTTTTAATTCAATGACTTAATTTTAGTTTATTGTACTTGAAAAGAAATTTTGTAAGAGTTTAAATTTAAATAAAAAATTTTGGTCTTGCTTTGTTTGAAATATGATCCTTTTTCATTTAATGACCTAATTTTAGTTTATTGTACTTTAAAACGAATTATTGTATTTTATATAGCGGTCAACGGAATAAAAGAAAAGAAGAACAACAAAAAAAGAAGAATTTTATAATATCAAGTATGTTGAAATACTTGTAATTGATTAATATGAAAGTAAGAGAAAGAATTATGAAAATTAATTTATTGATTAGACCTCCTAGAAATTACATCTTCTAAGATTTGGTTTGTTGGATATATGACACCCTCATTCTTAGGATTTTTGTACTCCTGGACAATTTCTTTAGTTTTAGTATTGGTTATATTATTGATTATTTTTCCTTTTCTTCTTTTACTTTGTAGAATTACAAAAATGAATAAAATTACAACTATAATTACTATAACAATTGTATTAGTATGAGTTAAATTATCATAAATTTTTCTTTTGTAATTAATTTCAACAATTTCTCTATTGTTTTCTGATTGTTTTAAATTTAAAGTTTCAAGTTTAACAGTATTATTTATATTTTTAATAGTTATATAATTAGGTATTACAATATTATGTTTGAATTCTTTATTTTTATTAGAAAATTTAATGTTATCGATTTCGATATTACAATTATTAAAATAAATAATATAGTTTTTGTTTAAAAGATAATTCATATTGTTACAATTGTTTGTTAAATTTTTATTTTGGGCATTTTTAATTAATATTACACCTTGATCCAATTCCGTTATTTTAAAATCTTCTTCGATAGTTTTAGAACAGTTAATATATGATTTAATAAAAAGATTTGATATACAGTTTGAGGTTGGTTTTAGTTTGTTTTTATATTTTTCCTGGGTAATATAATATGTTTTATTTTCAAATAAGATAATGTCAGAATTTGGTATATCAATTTGTTCAAATTTTGAATTTGGTAAAGCAAATATTTTATATTTAGTGGCATTTTCTTTACTTAGTACTGGTATTTCCAATATAAATATTAATTTATTACTATTTGTTGTTGCAACTGAACTCTTAAGTTCTTGAATTTTGAAAATATCTATGTTATAAAAATCTATTTCTTCTGGGGTTAGAATGGATCTACTCATTATTTGATGTTTAGCAAATATAACATTTTCTTGAATTTTTTCGACTTCTTCACTTAGAAGATTAATGTCAGTAATTGTTTGCAAGTATTGTAGTTGTTTAGTTATATTTTTATTTTCCATTGAAACACTATTTAGAAGTTTTTCAATTTTTATGTGGTTATTATTAACTGTTTTTTTCAGGATTTCAATATTATCTTGAAAATTACTATTTAATTTTATTTGTTGGTTATGATTAATTATTAGATTATGAGTATTTTGTTCAAGGGTTTTTAGATATTCTTCTATTTCAACTTTATCATCTTCGTCCATTGTACCAAATATCCATTTCAAAAATGAACCACCAATATTAGCTAATGCTCTTTTATGTCTATAGGGAATTAATGTCTTGAAGGTATGTTCTAATTTGTTAATTTTATCTTTTAGCGTTTTTAAAATAATTTCGTCTTCTGGGATTTTAAATGAATTTCTTACATTATCTTTTATCATATTTATTGTATAATCAATTTCGTCTAATTCAATAACGTGAAGTATTTTAGTATAGCTATCAATAATTGGAGTTTTCTCTTGTTGGATTAAAGAATACCCGCACTCAGTTTCTAATTTTTCTATATTAATTATTGCTTCAGCTTTATTTTTTTACTTTATTATTTTTTATAAGAATAAAAATCTGAATAATGATTTTAATGGCAGTTGTTATTTGTTGAGTTACCTGAAATGAATTTATATTTTCTTTTAACTCTTGTTGGATGAATGTTTTTATTTTTAAAATCAGTAATTTTATTATTTATCTTCTTAATTTTAATTTTCTTATATCTAGGCTGTTCTTTATACCGTACAATTGCAGGGTTTTGTATTAGTATCTCACTGTCATTAGGTATTTCAAAAGTTTTTCTATTTTTGTTTAATTTGGAAATAATTTTCTCTTTTTTATGTAATAATCTGTCTTTGATTTCTTGGAAACTTAAAACTTTATTCTTAGTAAAGTCAATGGGCCTAACTTCAGTTACAGAATGTAGTGTATTATTATAAGCTTCAACAGCTTTTAATATACAACTTTCAGTATTAAGATTGGGATCGGTTAATGTTAAAATCCTAATATGTTCTGTGATGGTTCCGTGGGCTCTTTCTATATCAGAATTACCTGTATGACTTCTAGGAGAGGTAAAGTGTAATTCTATATTTTCTACTCTACAAAAGTCCTTCAGATTTAAGCTATTGAATTCGTTGTCAAATACAAATGTTTTTGGTTTACCAAACAGAGAGTTTCGTAATCTTAAAGCTTGAATTATGGTAATGCTATTTCTATCATTTAGTTTAATTATTGATAAGTGTTTTGTAAATTTATCTATTGTTGTTAAAAATACTTCTTTTTTTAAGTAATACGTGTCGCCATGAACTATTTCATTCGGTTCAGAAGGTGTTGCAGATATATTAAAATTATATTGATTAGGTTTCCGATCATACTTTGCTAAATTACAAATATCGCAGTTATTTATATATTTGTAAATAAGATCTTTCATTTTTGGAAAATAGTATTTATCTTTCAATTCATTAAAATTTTCTAAAATACCTCTATGATTTGTTTTTTCATGGGTTTCTTTTATTATATTTAGTAAATCGGTTTCGCTTTCTATTTCTTGAGCTAATTTAGTACATCTAATAAACTTTACTTTTCTATCGTTACTGAATAATTCTATTAGTTTTCTTTGTAATATTGCAAATTTATTATCGTTCAATTCTGAATAAATCGCAGTAATACCTTTTTTAATGAGCCTTCGTAGTACGTCATTTAAATAATTTTGATTTTTTAAATCATCTTCGGATATAAAAATTTTTTTATATTTGTTATATTTGGTAATCAATTCACCTGGTTTAGTTACTACTAGGTGGATTTGATTAAAATATTTGTTTACTATATTTTCTACAATTGGAATGTGGTCATCCAAATTTTCGATGCCACTATGAATTGTAGCTAAATCGCTTTCCATGTTAGAAGAAGACTCATCTAATTGAAAAATATTATTTATTTCATTTTTTTCAATATTGATTCTTCTAAGGAAATCGGCCACTTTATTGTCGTTTCCTTTAACATATTCTATATCAAAATTGAATTCATTTAATTTAATTCTCCATCTTTGGAGTTTTGAATTCGGTTCTTTTAGTGAGTTTAGCCAAACTAGAGGTCTATGATCCGTTTTTATAGTAAATCTAACACCAAACAGGTACGGTCTAAAGTACTTAGTTGCCCAAACAATTGCCAAGAGCTCTTTCTCGATAGTACTATAACGATTTTCGTGATCATTTAATGTTCTACTTGCAAATGCAATTGGATGTCCATTTTGTGATAAAACAGCCCCAATAGCAAAGTCACTTGCATCAGTAGTTAAGGTAAATTTTTGATTAAAATTTGGGTATTTTAATATTGGATCACTAGTAATGATTTCTTTAAGTTTCTCGAATGCTTGAATATATTTAGAATTGTTAATGTCAATTTTATTATCTTTTTTCAAGCAATAAGTTAATGGTTGGGCAATTTTAGCGTAGTCTTTAATAAACTTACGATAATACCCAGTAATACCTAAAAAGCTTTTAATGGATTTTCGAGAATTTGGTAGTTTTAGTTTTTTTATCAATTCAATTTTTTTTTGGTTTGGTTTAATTCCCTTATCTGTAAGTAAATGTCCTAAATATTCTGATTCTTTAGAAAAAAATAAACATTTATCTAATTGTATTTTTAAATTAAATTTTCTTAACCTTTCAAATATTTTTCTAATTGCGTTTTCATGTTCTTGTAGTGACGTACTGAAAATTAGTATATCGTCTAGATATACGACACAGATATGATTTATAAAGTCACGTAAAACATAATTTATCATTCGTTGGAATGTTACAGGAGCATTCTTCAACCCGAATGGCATCCTGACAAACTCATAGTGACCTTGTGGGGTCGAAAAGGCTGTTTTCGGTTGATCTTTTTCGTCTACAAGAATTTGATGAAATCCTTTAGCGAGATCAATAGTAGAGAAATATTGGGCTTTACCTAGTTTATCAAAGAGAGATTCAATATTCGGAATAGGAAATTTATCTTCAATTGTAATCTCATTCAATTTCCTATAATCTACCACTATTCTCCATTTTTGTTTTCCTGATTGATCTAGTTTCTTGGGAACTATCCAGATAGGTGAATTATAAGGAGAATTACTATGTTTTACTATCCCCTGAGATAGCATTTCGGAAATTTGTTTTTCCACCTCATGTTCATGAATCTTAGGAAATCTGTAAATTTTCGAATAGATAGGATGGCTATTTTTTGTGATAATTTGATGTTTAATACAATTAATGTTGGTTAAGGTCTGACCTTCTTGATAAAAGAGATCTTTATTTTCTGTTATAATTTTTTTTAATAATTTATTTTCTTCGTTATTAAGATGATTTGTTTTTATAAAATCAAAGATATTTGTTTTTAGATCTAATGAATACAATTCATTAATGTCATTATAAGGGCAAGCATTTTTAAATTTTGTTATTTTTCCCATTATTTCGATCGTTTCCATTTCAAAGTCTATTTTTGCTCCTACGGCTTTCAATACGTTTTGTCCTATAATCACGTCAAATTGTTTATTATTAAGTTTTAATACCTTCCAAAGGATTTGTGCTGAGTGATTAAATTCTATTGGAACGTCAGTAATTAATGTATGAAATATTTTACTAGCACCGAATAATGTGAGAATTTTTAAAGGATTTTTCAATTTTTCTTTTTTTATTTCGGGAAATAAGGTTTCATTGATAACTGATGTTGTAGCACCTGTATCAATTAAACAATTTACTTTTGTATTATTTATTGTAAATTGGACTATTGGTAAATTGGTTTCCGAGGCACTGAATGAAAATTTTCTTCAGTTTGCTCATTTTGGTTATCTAAAGAAACATTGTTAATATTAACATCATAGGTATCCATTGGCTCTGTAGGTTGATTATAGTTATTATTTTGATTTGTAAAATTTCCGCTATAATTACGACGGAATCTACTTTGCCCTGAATTATTAGGATTGATTGGACGATTAAAATTTGAATTAGAATTATATCTATTAAAATGATTATTGGGATTATTATTATAGTTATTATTATGGTTTGGAAAATTATTAGAACGATAGTGATTGGAATTATTATTATAATTATTATTATGACTTGAAAAATTTTTAGAGCGATTGTTATTTAAATTGTTATTATAATTATTATTGAAATTAGAGTTTCTAAAAGTAGTATTAGAACGATTATTATTGTTTTTATTTTTATCATTACGTGAAAAATTTTGATTCTTATTAAAATTATAATTGTTATTGTTGGTGGAAATACCAGTTTGCAAAAGCTCATAATAAGCTTCCTCTAAATTATCAATATTTTTAAACCTTAAAAACATACTATCGGATCTAGGGAGTTTATTGAGAAATTTCTCTAAAATGCTTTTTTCATTATTGGATGGTTTAAAATCGATAGGGGAATTTGGATCAAGTTTATATTTTAAATTTAGCTTATCTAGTATTTCTGTTAATTGATAATAAAATTGACTTACATTTAAAAATTTAATTTCATCTGCTTTCTCTTTCAGCTTGAGGTAATCTTCTTGTATTCCGAATGATCTCTTTAATTGATTTTTAATGTCACTCCATGTCGCGTTTTCCAATCTTCGTATGCTGGCTGCGGCTGCTCCTTGTATTTTTGATAATATTATGCTGACAAGATAAGATTTTAATCCTGGATCTGGTGTTAAACCCATGATATTATCAGCTTCTTTGAAAAATGATATTAACTCAAACGTTACATCTCCTCTAAATACTGGAATAGATCTAGCTACGGATATTAAATCATTTGTTGAGATTGAATTTATTGTTAATGCCATTTCTGATGTTTCGTTAGTTAACTTGATATTATTTAAAATACTATTATATTCGCTAATAGTTTCGAGTTTAAGTTTGTTTTTATTTTTATAATTGATTCGATATGGTTTCATTCACTTAAGATTTTTCTTTTCTTTTGTTTTGTGTTCTTTTATCGCTACAAATTTCTTTTAATAAAAAAGCCTGACGCCACTTTTGTCACTTTAGTTTTTTTTTTTTTTTTTTTTTTTTTTATAATGTTATTCAATACAATTTTTAAAAGTTAATTGAAGTTATCTTGATTTAACTTGAATATTGATATATAAAAAAAATTCTTTTTAATAAAAGTTTTACTAAAGTCACTGGTAATATAATTTTATAGATAACTTTCACTTTTATATATTATTTTTAATTTTTTTTTTTTTATTTTTTTTTTTTATTTTACCGTTATCGGACGTCAGTTAGCGATCCTACCGACTGCGCCAGTTTTATTATTTTATAAGATTGAGGTTTATAAAATAATATTCTTTATAAATTAAACACGAAACAATTTTGATTTTTTATTTTAATTTTCTTTATTAAAAATTAAATGTTAAACCTTACGAATCTAGACTTAAACTAACTTTTACATTTTACAAATTTTATATTTAGAATTCAATTTTAAATATTGATTATTATTAATATTTTACAAAGAAAAACAAGAAAAATAAATTTATTATATTTTCAAGTGCTTTCGATTTCTGTTATTGCACTTGAAAAGGAAATTGTGTAAGAATTTAATTTTGAATCAAAAAAAATTGGTCTTGCGTTATTTGTAATTTGATCTCTTATTTTTAATTCAATGACTTAATTTTAGTTTATTGTACTTGAAAAGAAATTTTGTAAGAGTTTAAATTTAAATAAAAAATTTTGGTCTTGCTTTGTTTGAAATATGATCCTTTTTCATTTAATGACCTAATTTTAGTTTATTGTACTTTAAAACGAATTATTGTATTTTATATAGCGGTCAACGGAATAAAAGAAAAGAAGAACAACAAAAAAAGAAGAATTTTATAATATCAAGTATGTTGAAATACTTGTAATTGATTAATATGAAAGTAAGAGAAAGAATTATGAAAATTAATTTATTGATTAGACCTCCTAGAAATTACATCTTCTAAGATTTGGTTTGTTGGATATATGACACGCGCACTACAATAGACATTTTATTTTTTACTTCCATTTTTATTTGGTTTTATAAATATAATAGGTATTAATAATCTTTTGTAAAAAGCTCTTGTAGAGTTTAATATTAAAAATAAAAATAGAATTTTGGCAGTTGGAAGCTAAAATGTAGTTTGTAAACATAATTTGTAGTATGTATACATAACTTACACCAACAAATTAGAAAAAATCTATAATAATACCCAAATGCTAAATAATATATCTAATAGAGCAAATTAACATTTAAAATTATTGACAAACGGTCCCCTATAAGTTTTCTACAACTGCTATTTCTGGTAACTAATTTCTTGTAAAACTGCATTATAAGTGCCCCATTTAGCTCTATTAGATAATTATTAAAGCACTGTAAAAGTGACCGAAAATACTTTGAAGTGTTTTGTTGTGAAATTTTTGTTCTATAAGCTATTATAGAGCTTTTATAGAGAACAAATGGTTACTTGGGAATGTATCTATATATATATGTATCTATATGTACAATATATATTCATATATATATTTTCTAGATTCTATTATTTCTATTCTAGACTATTCTAGATTATTCTAGATTTATCTACATTTATCATCAAGCCAAGAATAAAATTTTTCTGTAAACCATTGTTTAATTCTTAATGTGTCAATATCTAAATGGAAATCTCTAATGAGCGCTTGCGCAAAGAGAATAAAAACTTTTTTAATTATCTAATTGTAAATTCAGAACATTCCAATTGAATGGGCATTTCTTTTCAACAATTTAAAGTATTATAAAAAGAAATTAAAAATGCAAGTTAAAATAAAAACTAATGTCTTCATGGAAAAAGCAAAGCATTTTTTGGATGCAAAAATGATTGAAATCAACTGAAAGAATTAAGAATTAATACAGGCTCAGGATACAAAAAGTTACATTCTAACAGGAAAAATTATACATCAGCCAACATAAAATGGGAAAATTTTCAATCAGCTTTTAAAAATTAAATAAGAAGTAGCATAATAATAAATTTACATCACAAAGAGCCAAGTAATTTTTTGGAGGATTGTTAAAAAAGTAAATAGTATTTTTAGTGGGGAATTTAAGATTTTAAAAAATGAAAATGAAATAGTTTTTCATTTAGATTATTATGTAAATTTTTATTTGAATTCTGCATATAAAAAGCACATTCATTTTATATACTATATAATTTTTTATTTTTTAAATTACAATATATTTTACAATAATTACAAATCATATGATATATATTTTTTTTACACTTTTATTTTAACATCTGTACTTCTATATATATATAAACACATATATGCATATCTATCTTGCCACTTACTTAGCTTAATAAATTTCATACATATTATTTCAAACCTATTATTTCAAAAAATTAGTTTAAACTATTACTTAAAAACATTAAACTTGCAGAACAACTTAAATTTCTATGGTTTAAAGATACTTATACTAATTATTATTTATATTTTTATTATATACTTATTACTAATTTTATTATTTATATTTTGAATATGAAATTCTTTTTTGTATATTTTTTCATAACAAATCACATAATATATTATTATATTTTCACATTTTTACAGTTTACAATATTTACAATAACAAATCACATGTATTATTTTTTTGATGTTTTTAACTATATTTTTACCTTTTACAAATTTTACAATAATATTTATTTTTGCAAGTAACAATATTTTGAAATTACAATTATTTGCAATTTACAATAATTTTAGAATACATAAATTAATTTTTAAAATATTTAAATTTATATTTATAATCTACAACAATATTTTTATATTAAAATCTAAAATAATAATTACATTACCGCGTGTGATACTAATTAAAACATATATTTCTTTCTAATTTCTGTCAATGTATATCTCACACAGCTGACTACTACCGGTTTGTCATCTCTTTTATTATATATTAAAAATTTTTTTGGAATAACAATTGTGTTGTCTTGTGATAATGAGCAATGATATAGATAATATAAGTAGTAACTTAAAAGTTTGGCACTATACGAGGGTTGATCAAAATGAATTAGGAAGAAATTATAAAAGTAACTTAAACATAATATATTTTAATATTCAAAGTCTTCGAAACAAATTGTATAATCTTGAAGAATTTATTATTAGTTATGGGTGTGAAGTACATGTTATCACAGGCTATTTTTCAAATAGGGAAAATGCGTATGGTGGAGTGGCTATCTATGTGAGGGATTATTTTAGTAGTTCAATACTTTTTGAAGAAGAATGTCACAAGTCCAATTTTTTAGGAATTAAATTACATAAAGAGAACATTAATATTTTTTCAATATATAGATCACAAGAAACAAAGTTAGACGAATTTATGAATAAACTAGATGACATTACAACAAATTTTAAACAATCTTTAGTTATAGGAGATTTTAATCTAAATTTATTAAATAAAAAAAACATGATATCATAACTTATTGCAATATGCTTTTGATTAATGGATTCATAATCTATAATAAAGTTACAGAGTTTGCCACTAGAATTGGGAATACCTCAAAAACGGTGATAGATCATTTTTTTACAGATATGATACAAAAACAATACTCTTTCCATGTAGTTGAGATACCCCTATGTTCGACCATCAAATGTTTTTAATAAGCATGAATGAGAAATCACATAAAGAGAAAATAAACCAATTTAAAACAGTTGTTGAGTTTGATAACATTGCCAATGATCAGTTTTGGTCCATTATTAATGTGCACAATAGCTTTGATTACTTTGTAAGTAAATTAACCACTCTAGTGAAAAATTACCCTAAAACAATTCCTATAAAAAACAAGAAAAAGAAAAAAGAGTGGATTACGGATAATATAATTAATGCAATAAAAATTAGGGACTCTTATCTAAAATTAAGGAAAAAATATCCGAATGATAAGCATATAGAAGATCTATATCGCTAACATAAAAACAAAGTATCCAAATTAATACTTGAATCCAAAAAACAATATTTTTCTAATAAAATTGCTGCTAATCCAAACAATAGCAGAAAACTATGGGATATTTATAGATTAATAATGTATAATAAACATATTTCTCCAACTAACATTAGGGAAATCAAACATAATACTAAAAATATTAATAATAAGCAAGTAATTGCAAATATCATGAATGATTTCTTTGTTAATGTTACAACTGAAAGAAAGACCAATGGATTCCAGAAGACCCAATTGATCGTGAATATATTAGCAGTTTTGTTAGAAATATGTATGAGCAATTCCAGTTAACCCCAACAAATAATGAGGAGGTAAAAAATGTAATAAGTATGTTAAGACCTGCAGCTGCAACCGGCTATGATTGTTTTTCGGCAAAATTTATCAAAAAATTTGCCAATTATTTAATTCCAGTGCTGGTCTAATTTATTAACGCAATGTTTCAAACATGTGTCTTCCCGACCACACTCAAAAGTGCTATTGTAGCACCAATTTTTAAAAGTGGAAGCAACATAGACCGAAATAACTATCGACCTATATCCATACTGTGCGCGTTTTCAAAAATTTTTGAAACAATAATTAAGGCACGGTTAGATAAATTTAGATTTATAATAAATAATGACATATTACATGAAGAACAATACGGATTTAAAAAAAAATCTAACACAACTTCGGCCTGTCTAAGCCTAACAGATTTCGTTTCCAAAAACATGGACAGCAAAAAGTATGTTTGTTGTGTTTTTCTCGATCTGAAAAAAGCATTTGACTGTGTCGACCATGGCATTCTTCTTTTAAAGCTCTCCAACATGCAGTACAACTCTAATCACATAGCATTCTTTAAATCATATTTCACGAATAGGATACAAAAAGTGCGTATAGGGGATGTTGTAAGCAGTTCCAAGGTAACAAGTAAAGGGGTTCCTCAGGGATCAATTTTGGGTCCTCTTCTATTTAAAATTTATATTGATGACATATCCCGTTTAAACTTAAAAGGGGCCATACAATTATATGCGGACGATGCTGTATTAAAATACGCCGAAACTAATGAGGAAGAAATGAGAAATGCTATTCATCATGATCTTAATATTATAGATGAGTGGCTCACTAAAAATCTTGCTCTGAATATTAAAAAAACTAAAATTATGCTATTTCAAAACAAAAAATTTAGTGATTCAAATTTTTATTTCAGAAATAATATTATAGAAATTGTAGAATCTTTTAATTAAGTAGTATAGCTATGGGGGTTCTAGACCAAAAATGAGTCATCATTTTATTCCCGTGACATCACGGGAATTGAAAAAAAACATTACGGAGTATTATGGAATTGAATTTTGGTTTGTAAGCGTGTTATAACATAGAATTTAAGAAGCAAAAATTTAAGAAACAGAACATATGGCATGTATCCGTCGAAGTTGTTGATAAGTGAACCCGTCGAAGTTGTTGGAAGCATGTATTTGGGTTTTGAATAGATTATATTATAAATGTAAAGATGTAGTGAACTTATAAAAATACCCTATAGTATGTAGTGAATGTTTGCGGTTTTGCGATAAGAGTTTAAAATTTAAATTTAGAATTTTATAATTTTTTTTAAGTTCTTATTGGTCTTATATGAAGCAATTGTAAAAAATTAAAATTATGCTTTATAAGAAAATAAAAATTTTTTTTTTCTGTTCTCTCAACTTAAATTAATTGTATTGATAAGAAAATAAAAAAATTTTAGAAGCATGAGTTCTTTATTAAAAAAATCAAAAATTACGTCAGGGAATTCCTTATTATTAATAGAAAAGCCAAAAAAAAGCAAAAAACCGATAAAAAAAACAGATAAATATAAAAATTAAAAAGAAAAAAACTTCTAACAAGACCATCTGTATAATTTGCCGAAGTTAATAATAGCTGATGTCATCAAAAAAAAATAAAAGTTGCTGAAAGTAAATGGTGGGGAGGAAGGAAAAAATTAAATCAATCGAAATATGATTTCTATAAAAACAAAAAAAAATGTATCCTATAGTTGATTGGTATAGTTTCTGGTTTATTTTTTCTATGTAAATGTATGAAAATCGCAAACATTATTTCTTATCAGTAATAAAATTAAGAAATAATGTTTGTGGTTTTCTTTTTGTGTTAGAAATTTAGAAAAAGCTACAAGTATCTAATAAATATTTTTATTTTATTAAAATGTGAATGAAATTTTATTTTATTACTGATAAGAAATAATGTTTGTGGTTTTCTTTTTGTGCTAGAAATTTAGAAAAAAAAAACAATATTTTTCTCTATATTAAATCAGTTTTATTAATCGATGAATTGTGAGCGGATGAGAATCCAAGCCATTTTACAAAAATCTTATTATCTTTACTTTTAATAACTTTTTCAACTAAATAAATATTATTATGTTTACATTTAAGCAACTCATGCTCATAGAAGCTTCCTTGTATGTGTTGACCTTGATAATCTTCCAGTAAATATGTGACAGGGTTAGTGATTTGAACTTTTCTTATCTTAAATAATTCGGTTGTCCAATTTGGGGTGTAGCCTTTTTCAAAAACATGTTTATACTTGCTTATTCGAACTGAATCATTGACAGGGTAAAAAGTGAAGAAAAAAGTGGATCATGTACATTGGCGGAGGCAGTGGCAGTGGCGGTGGCAGTGGCAGTGATTGAAAGCTTTTGTGATAATTTTTGTGTTATGTTAGGGGTTATTAATTTAAAATGTTTGCATACATTTTGGAGTGTGTTATGAAATCTAAAGCATTGAAAAAACAAATAAAAACAAAAAAAAATGAAAAAGCCATCGTGTATAAAATCGTATCGTGTTATGATAATTTTTAATCTTAAAATTAGCCTTTTATACAATTTTGAATATTATTAGAGAAAAAAAAAATCTTCTGTGGGTAATAGAATAGGATGGAATTGAGATCGAACCTTAACATAATAGACTCATAAACTTATTAAGTGTCGTATTTAATACCTTACTTAATAGATTTCTGCCTACGTCCTAACACTCCTACCCACAGAAGATTTAGTTAATTCTCAGTATTTTCATATTTTAATTTTAAATTAATGGCTTAATTAGTTTTCTTTAGTTTTCAACTTACAATGGAGTTTGCAAGAACAATTATACTTTTTCAGATGGGAGAGATCGTTATTTACCACTTTTTATGTAGGTTTGTTCTATTATAAGTCAAGTAAAGTTTGTACATAAAAAAGAAATTTCGAGAAAATAAAAAGTATAAGTAATATATTTTTAGTTCCTACCCAATTATTATTTCATATACCTTTGATGAAAACAAACATTTAGGTGTGAAAGCTTATATAGCAAGACCTGATTTTCATAATTTATCATCTTTTACAAATAACTTAGTGGCAATAGAAATGAAAAAAACACAAATTTGTTATAACAAACCGATATATGCAGGGTTCAGTATATTAGAGCTATCAAAAGTTTTGATGTATGATTTTCATTATGATTTCATGAAAATGAAATTTAAAAATAAAATTCAATTAAATTATATGGATACTGACAGTTTTGTCTATACTATTCAAACTGAAGATTTTTATGAAGAAATCAAACCTGATCTTCATAAATTTTTTGATACTTGAGATTATGAAGTAAATAACCCTTATGGTTATCCATTCATAAATAAAAAAGTATTAGGGATGTTTAAAGATGAAATGAATGGAAAAAATATTTTGGAATTTGTAGGTTTACGTTCAAAAATGTATTCCATTAAAGCGGACAAAAATAATGTTATTAAAAAATCTAAAGGTATAAAAAAAATTGTTGTTGATAATTTAAGCATTGATGATTATAGAAATTGTTTAAATACTAAAAAAATATTTTATGAAAGTATTCAAATTTTTAAGTCTAAACTTCATACAATTTATACTCAAGAAATAAACAAAGTTGTTTTAAATTGTTTAGATAATAAGAAGTATGTAATGCATGATAATATTAGAACATTGTCTTGGGGACATAAAGATATTTTGTAAACATTTCTGAAAAAAAAATTATTTGAAAATAAAGTATATTTAAATTATATATAATTCTTTTTTATTTTTTTTATCATTATTAATATATAAATTTTCTTTTACAATTCATCATTAGAATTAATTTCAGGAACTTGTGTAGGCTGTGAAGGAAATCGAAAGAAATATCTCCTGCAATTTGAACTGCACTTTATTTTTCTACTATAACGCACAATATGATCTGCAAAACCTTCTAAATTTTGAAATACTCTGCGTTCTACGAAATGTTCCATCTCTTCGGTCTTATGTTCCTCACAGTGGTATGTTGTGATCCCAAATATATTGCATTCCCAATATTCAAAAATTAATTCAATTGCGTTCGTATTCAAAAAATTACTTTATTTATTATGTATAATGAAATAATAAGTCTTTGTTTGAATTAGTTTTATATGTTTTAAAAAAATGTAACTCTATTTATACGAAAATTTACCCCTACTTAAAACCACATACATCCTGTAATTAAAAAAAAGTTTTATTCTGAATTCTATTATAGAAATTAAGCAGATAAGATTTTTATTTAAAACTGGATCTATAATTAAAAAAAAGTTTTTTTTATTCTGAATTATATGATAGAAATAAAGCAGATAAGATTTTTTTATTTTACAACTAGAAAAGAAAATTTTCGTATAAATAGAGTTACATTTTTTGAAAGCCTCATTCACTTTTAAAAACCATTAAAATTTCAATTCAATAAATTTTAAAATTTTAACAAATAATTCAACATGATGAAACGCAATGCAGAGCAATCTTCTTCTTCTTCCGAACACGGAAAAAGAATCAAAATGAACGATGTGCTAGATGATAATGATGATGAAGAAGTAATGATGCAGTCATTCCTTGAAATCGATGGCGAGCAAAAAGGGCATGAAGACGAGGAGCTAGATAAATTCTTGAACGACATCAATAAAAAGAAGAAATTTATCAGCATGAATGAAGTTCATGAAAATATATTTTTCGAGGTGATCCACATTCAGGAAGCCCAGTCAAAGTTTGCAAAAAAGAAAGAGCATTCCCGTTGCATTGTTTTACACTGTGATCACTTTTTTACATACTTACCAAATTATTATGCTGTGAAATATACAAAGGAAATTGTAGACATAATTAATTGAAAATTAGGTACTATTGAAATAAAATATTATTTTAAAGTTATAAAGAAAACAAATAATAATAAGTATATCGAAATAGAATTTAAAAAAGAAAATATTCAGTAATCAATAATAAGATTTTTTTTATAATTATTTTTATTACATTTTTTCTTTATTTCTTTTGTTTTTACATAATAATTTTCTTTCATGTTTATAAAAAAAAACAAATATATTTATGATAGATTTATGATTTAAATCTTTTAAATAAAATATAAAAATTTAATTTTCGCATTTTTTATTTTAATTATTTAGGTTGATTTTTTTATATATAAAATAAAATTTTTATTATTTTTTTTATTTTAGCTATTTAGATACATATTATTTTTTTTTTTTTGCATTGTTTTAATGTAATTTTGCTGATATTGACTTCTGACTTCTTCTTCCCATTTTTTAGTAGATTCTGATGAAGTGTTAACTAATTTCTTATAATCATTTGATTTTTTATTCAAAACTTTTGTTATTTTATCCATGTTAATTTTTATCTGTAGAATATCAATAGTAGAATGAATATGTTTCTGATGCTTTTCTCCTTAAATACTTTTAAAATGCTTAAATCAACAATTTTAATAAGTAAACATTCTCTAAGCTGCAAACATTAACATGATTAAAAAAGCATCTTTTAGAACATTGAATTTGCTGATTCTTCAATATTTTTAAACGTGTAGAATTACGATTATTCAAATCAAAAACATTATTGTTTTTTAATATGCTAATAATCCAAGATTTTTTTTCTTCTCCTTTAACATACATTTTCGTTTGTTTATGTATAAAATTTTTTAAAAAATTAATAACATCACAAAAATGTGTTTTGCCATCAGACCATTGTAAACCATGATGATTTTTAGTGAGCCATGCATTTGTATATTTTGTTTTTGTATCTAAATAATTATAGCTATAAGGTGGTTTTATTATGAAATGATGAATACTCTCATTTGATGAGAGAATAGCTAATTCTTTTAAAATAAATTTATTGTTATTATCGCGAAAACCTTGTATATCAATGATTCCATATTTCATTTTTATTTATGTATATTTCAGAAGAACTTATAATTTAGCAAATTAATTTGAATTGGTAGTTAAATGATTTTGTTAGCTTCTCCTGTTAACGGTTTAAATTCCACTAAACGATCATGTAAAATAAGACAATAAGCTATAGTATTGTCTGGAATTTTTTTTAATGTCTTTAATTCAATTCTGACATCAACTGAACCCATTTTAAGATTATCATTTTGATAACGAGTATCAATTATGAAGATTGGAGAATCACCTTTAAAGTTGTCCCATGAAACTAAAGGTTCTGATATTGAGTTATTATAGCAGAAGCTTCTAAAATTCGAATATGCTTCATATGCTAATGCATAACGATTTTTATCAAAATCTAAATTCATATCTTCATATGGATATGATTCAGAATTTAAATATACTTTTATATTTTCAATATCGCAATAATTAAATTTTGATGGATCTTCCTCAAGTTTATTTTGTTTATCAGTTTGTAAAGCAAAAACAATAAACCGAGGTTTTTCAAGTTGTGAGGCTGTTTTAACATTCCAAATATGATGTGTAGTTCCTGCTGGCAATGTAGGATACTCATGTAATTCCCAATTTCTAAAAGGAATTTTCATAACCGAACCATTTGCAATACTTTTGTATAAATTTAATTTAAGATCATCAGCTAAGTTAATATGTTGAACCTTCCAACATATTTTTGTAATAAGAATTTTCGGTTTTTCACTAACAGCATTAGCATTACATAATAATGAATTATCATTAGATCGAGAGCGAGTTAATATCAATTCATGTTTTGCATTTGGAATAATATTTTTATAATCTTCTGCAAATCCTAATAATCTCTTTAAAGGTATACAAAAATTGAAATAATGGCCATTCATTTTAATTGCTTCATTAGGTGACCAACTTCCATTGTATAAAGCGGTACTTTCATTTTGATTGAGTGAAATATAGTTTTTTAACGTTGAAGTTATGCCAACATTACGATTATGATCAATTTCTTTACCATTAAGTTCATAACGGATTTCATCAAATAGAAATGGTATAGCATTATTAACTAGTTTAGTATGTGTAACAGTTGATCCATCATGTTTTGATACGTATCCCTCAATATAAATTTGACTTGTTGATGGTAATATATTTAAATTCTGATTTTATATTTGTATTCGAATAATATCACTTAATCCAAACGAATTTAAGTATGATGAATATGAATACCATTGAGCGCTAGTTATAGTTTCATTAAAAACAGGATCATTAAAAAGCTTCATTCTAATTTGCCTTTAGTAAATACCCAAGAGATTTTAGATATTCTTTGTTTTCAAATGATAATTTTTTTTTATATTTTAAATGTTGGTCGCCACCTCCTACTCCTTTGAATAATTTTGATTGATTAAGCTGTTGTATCTTATTCTGTGAAGGTATATAGAATTGATGAGATTGATTTTGATTAAATATTAGCATTTCGAGGCTTTAAATGCAATCTAATTGTTATTGTTTTTTCACGAAAATTAACTAAATTACCGTTCTGGTCAAGCAATTTTATAGTAATAGAACTTATCTGATTAACGGTTGCTGGTAAATAAATTACATTATTAGGAACTTCAATTATTTTATAACCAGGACTAACGTTAATAGAGAATTCATGTAAAATGTGAGCTTCTGCTCCATTAATATAAGTTCCCGAAATAATATTGCATTCCACTCTTATTATGTTTATTTTATTAATATCAATAAAAAGATCTCAAGTATGCCATTTGTTTGGTAGTAATCTTTTCCTGCTAAAACCTAATAATTTACCAATAGTATCTTCTCTTTCAAAATCAATTTCCTTATCAGCAAAAATTTCACATTTTAATGTATTATTATTAGGTCTTATAATTAACTTCTCATTGTCTGTTTTAACAATATTCAATTTTTTTCTGAGAAATGCTTCAATATCTCCAATTTCATATGAACCTGTGGGAAGAATGATGGATTTATTATCAATAATAAATCTATTATTTTCCTCATCTACATTCGGTATTGAATTATATGTTTGAAAATCTACTAAACCACAGGTATATTCTCCCCGCTTTAGATCTATAGGAGGAAAATAATTAGTTGCTAATATGGAAGAGTTTCCGTTTAAAGTTATAGTTATTGACATGTCTTTAATTGAAATAATGAGGTATTTCGTAAATATATTCTGCTTTTATAGATTTTCAAGGTTAATTTATCATCATCATCATCTTAATAAATGTATACCTATATAATATTTCTAATTCTAATTTTTTTTAAATTTCTTGTACTATAACTAAATTCTA
Organism: Poecilobothrus nobilitatus; assembly: GCA_947095535.1. NCBI lineage: Eukaryota > Metazoa > Arthropoda > Insecta > Diptera > Dolichopodidae > Poecilobothrus > Poecilobothrus nobilitatus. The sequence continues at coordinate 118,637,222 of OX352773.1, forward strand.
ATTATTCTTTATCAGCTAGTTTTATATTTCTTTTTATTCAAATAGAAATAACCTTGAACTTGAACAAAATTATTAATGTAGATTAGTTTTAATAAAAAATTTTTTTTTATTTTCGTTTTTCTTTATGTTTTATTTACTGATAATTTTGCTTTAATAATTTATTTGTTAACAATATGAAATAAAAATTCTAAACATAAATGACCACAATTATATGTATTAAAGTTTTAATATTTATTATAATTATATGCAAGCTTATCACCTAAATATTTAATTACTTCTAATGGTGGACGTAAATTCCCAAAACTATCAAAATATTGTGCTATTTCTGCATTTTTAAAATAAGCTACCCAGTGTGTTCCATTTCCAATAGAATTATTTATATTTATTATACCACATTCAAATTTCTAAGGTTTGTTTGCAGGTAAATTGTCTCTCATAAAAACCCCTCGACCAATTTACCACCAATTTTAGGCACTGAAATAATTCGAGGTATATCAATTGCATTTTTTTGTTCTTTTGAAAGTTTTCGAGCTGCATGCAAAGCAATTTTTATAATATTTCCATTATTCATTGGCTTTTTTAAAGTTTGAACTGCTGTTTTTGCTTCTTTTATAACATTTTTCAATGGTCTTTTTCTGTTTTGTAGTTGTTTTTGTTTTTTTACAGTTTTCTTTTTCAACCCCATACCGAATTTAACTTTGGCTTTCATAGCGTTTGTAACTAAAAGAGCATTCGCTTTTTCTCCTAAATCTGAGTCTTTAGCTTTGACTCTTTGCCAAGCTCTTTCTACAAGTATATTATCAGGTATATGACGTTTATTTTGAAAATACGCTATATCATGATCACGACAAGCCTCATCTAAACGATTAATTCCTTTATCACCTCGAGCTAACCGTTTTGCTAGCTTTGTTCCAGGTCCACAATAATTATAACCAGGTAAATGCGCTTCAAATGGCAATTTATTTATTAAAGAATTAACAACTCCTCTTCCTTTAACAGATTTTTTATTACTATTTGAATACTTATTATTGCCAAACATGATTTGTAGTTTAGTTTAAGGAAGTTAATCAAATACTAAACACCATTCAAAGAAACTCATTAATATCATTTAAAACAACGATTCTTCTATTAGTTTAAAAATGAAATTTATAAAAGTTGATAATGCGATAAAAGTTAAAAATTTTGATCTAAGAAAACAATCAAAAAACATGGAAATTCTTTCCAAATAGTATAAGAGGATTAATAGTTGGACCGTCAAATTGTGGTAAAACAAATGTTATGATGAGTATGCTTCTAGATTCAAAAGGGCTGAAATTTCAAAATATATATATTTACTCAACATCATTGCATCAACCTAAATACGAATATTTAAAAAAACTAATAAAACCAATCAAAGGAATGGGATATAATGAATTTTCAAATAATGTTGATGTAATTAATCCATCAGAATCTCAGCCAAACTCAATATTTATATTTGATGATGTAGCTTGCGATAAGCAAGATAACATAAGAGCCTATTTTTGTATGGGGCGTCATCAAGGAGTAGATAGCTTCTATTTATGTCAATCTTATACAAAAATTCCAAAGCATTTAGTTAGAGATAATGCGGACTTTTTGCTTATATTCAAACAAGATGATTTAAATTTAAAACATATCTATAACGATCACTTAAATTCTGATATGTCTTACATTGATTTTAAAACATTGAGCACATGCTGCTGGAATGATAATTATGGTTTTCTATTAATTGATAAAAATAGCAGTTTAAATAATGGTCGCTATAGAAAAAATTTTGATACAGTTGCTAAATTTTAGTTATTAAGAGAATAGGTTCATCAGCAGGTAACAGTTACTAACTGTACAGCTACTTTTAGTAGTTGGCAGTTAGCAACAAAGCAGTTCAGTAGTAAATTAGTAAAAATATATTGATTGATAATGAAGTTTTTAAAGGAACTAATGGTCTATATGAATAAATATTTTAAAAAAAACCTATAAACTATACTGAAAGTGATTTAAGTACATACCATTAAATACTTAACAAAACAAATGCGCATAGAAGAAATTATAATCATTTAGAACAAATAAAAGGGAATAAAGGTTTTAAATATAAGAATATATTAAGAAAATTACATGAACATGATTACAACACTAGACATAAAAGAACTGGTTCAAGTTATTCAAAAAAAAATTTTACTAACTTTTTACTTAAATCTTTTTCACCAAGAACTCAATTAAATTTTACAAATCAATCAAATCAATATATTTATTGAGATTATCCTAATGAGTTAGTTGATAGATTAAGGCTTTTAATTGCATCAGAAACAGCTGGTAACAATAATCATCACAATGAAATTGTATCTATAATTGAAGAATTGAGAGAAGCAAATATAATTCAATAACATTTTACATTAACAATCAGTAAAAAATTAGAATGCCGCTTGATAAGTTTGGACGTAGTATGACTTCATCTACTTCTAGAAAATTACATACTCAAGGTCCTCCCGGTATAGGTTTCAAATTAACTTCCGAAGGAAATTATGATTTAAATAACAAAATTTTATCAAATGTTCAAGAACCAGTTAACGGAAATGATGCAGCAACGCAAACATTTGTGAATAACCAAATTTTATTTCACAAAGAATTAATAAAAAACTACATAGGAGAAATGTTTGATCATACAGAGACAGCAATGTCTATAGAACTTAAATTAGCAAAAGAAAAATTAAGAATTTTAGAAGAAAAAATGCAAGATAGTTTAGAGAATATCCACATCAAATTTTCTGCTATGTTAAATGAAAAATTTTCAAAAATAAATGATTTTATTCAATTTCAACTTAAAAATACAATTGGATTTATTAATGCACGACTACAAAACGCTGAAGCTAAAGCGCAATCAGCATTAGATTTAATTAATAATTTAAAGAATTAATTGTGGTTAGTTTTCATTTAACTTCCAATATGGATATACATCAAATTAGATATTCTTTAAACAATTTTTTAAATAAATATGAGGATATTTTACTAGAAGAGCATTATGAAGATTTAAAAAGACATTTCAAATTTTTGAAATTATTTCAAAATTCTATTCAAATTGAAACAAAAGAATATGGATATCATTGGGATATATGTCCCTATACATCAGATAGTACAAGCCTTCCAGATGCAGTTAATACAAGTCTTCCAGATGCTTGTCCATGTCATTCAGCAGAAAACTACATGTTACAATGCTCCAAACTAATGGAATTATATAAAAGAATAGAAAATAAGTTATAATAAAACTATACATACTTGTAAACTATTATACAAATAAAGGATATAAATTTTAATATATTGAACATTTATTGTTTGTTCTTTTTTTGTTATATATTTTATTTATAAATCAGTAAAAGAGAGGTATTTTTTAATTAGTTATTGTAAAAATGATTAAGGATGAAGTTGTAGTTATATAATATAATTACTTTATTTAAAAATGAGTAAAAGAGAGGTTGTTGAAGAGCTTCATTAGCCTGCGCGGAGAAATTTTAAACGACGTAGAGTTATAATGAAAGGATTTGATGATCTTTGGCAAGCTGATTTAGTAGAAATGGGTTTATATGCTAAAGAGAACAAAGGTTTTAAATTTTTATTAACTGTCATTGATACCTTTCTAAGTATGCATGGGCAATCCCTATAGAAACAAAAACTTCAGAGAACGTTACAGAAGCAATGCAAAATATTTTTGTAAATTCTAAAAGACAACCTCAAAATTTACAAACCGACGATGGAAAAGAATTTTTTAATAAAATATTTCAAAAATTGATGCATAAATGTCATATAAATCATTATTCAACATATAGCACATTAAAAGCATCTATTGTAGAACGTTTTAATAGAACTTTAAAAGAAAAGATGTGGAAAGAATTTAGTTTTAACGGAAATTACAAATGGATTAATATAATTGATGAACTAGTTAAACAATATAACAATAGTAAATATCGAACAATTAAGAAACATCCCTCAGATGTTAATAAATATAATGCTAAGGATTTACTTAAAAATGTATACAATCATATAAAAATAGTTCTACCTGCTAAATTTAAAGTTGGTGATTCAGTTCGAATTAGCAAATATAAACATATTTTTGAAAAAGGTTATACACCCAATTGGATAACTGAAATATTTAAAATCAAGAAAGTTCAAATTACCAACCCTGTAACATATTTATTAGAAGATTATCAAGGTCAACCAATACAAGGAGGCCTCTATAAATATGAACTATTAAAAACTAATCAAAAACATGTATACTTGATTGAAAAAATTCTTAAAACTAAAAATGATAAAATTTTTGTTAAGTGGTTAGCATTTTCTACTAATCATAATTCATGGAAAAGAAATTTTTTATTTTTATTTTAGCAATTACATAATATATTATTTTATTTTATTTGTAAAAATTACGAAATTTCCATTTGATATGATGACTTTTGTTTTATTGCCTGCAAATCTAGAACTGTATATTCCGATTTATAACCTGTATCCATAAGTGGAACTGATTCTACCTCTGCAGTATCTGATATTCTATCTGCTAAAATTTCTTGGTATTCAAAGCATTGAATTTTGAGAAATTTTTGTTTGAAATTACTATCATACGCACATCGGACATGAATTTCTTTATCAGCAGCATATTCTAATTTAAAATGCCTGTAGAACACATAATCACTATTTATTATTCCACCTATATTACGTTCTTTTAATATCAGTTCTTGTCTAAAAGCTTCAATGGCTTCATCTATAGATACATATTGAGGATCAAAATCAGCTTTATCTCCAAGTAAATAACCATCTGCTTTCAAAGTAGTTGTTGGTGTGGATATTGTTGTACTAATTGATGATACTTTGTTTAGTTCATGAGAAATTGAATATTTTAAAAGCTGAACTGATAAATTTATTTTAACGGTTTCATTATTTGGAAGTAATATATTGAAATAAGTGCTTCCAAAAGCTGATTCATCTAACTTGACATCAGGAACTGGGATTGAATTGGTTTGTATAGTTAACATACCGAATATAAATATGATATAATATGATATCATCGTTTTATAAAAAATATGATCTGTCTTCATCAAAGGTATATGAAATAATAATTGGGTAGAAACTAAAAATATATTACTTATACTTTTTATTTTCTCGAAATTTCTTTTTTATGTACAAACTTTACTTGACTTATAATAGAACAAACCTACATAAAAAGTGGTAAATAACGATCTCTTCCATCTGAAAAAGTATAATTGTTCTTGCAAACTCCATTGTAAGTTGAAAACTAAAGAAAACTAATTAAGCCATTAATTTAAAATTAAAATATGAAAATACTGAGAATTAACTAAATCTTCTGTGGGTAGGAGTGTTAGGACGTAGGCAGAAATCTATTAAGTAAGGTATTAAATACGACACTTAATAAGTTTATGAGTCTATTATGTTAAGGTTCGATCTCAATTCCATCCTATTCTATTATCCACAGAAGATTTTTTTTTCTCTAATAATATTCAAAATTGTATAAAAGGCTAATTTTAAGATTAAAAATTATCATAACACGATACGATTTTATACACGATGGCTTTTTCCTTTTTTTTTTTTGTTTTTAATATTTTTTTCAATGCTTTAGATTTCATAACACACTCCAAAATGTATGCAAACATTTTAAATTAATAACCCCTAACATAACACAAAAATTATCACAAAAGCTTTCAATCACTGCCACTGCCACCGCCACTGCCACTGCCTCCGCCAATGTACATGATCCACTTTTTTCTTCACTTTTTACCCTGTCAATGATTCAGTTCGAATAAGCAAGTATAAACATGTTTTTGAAAAAGGCTACACCCCAAATTGGACAACCGAATTATTTAAGATAAGAAAAGTTCAAATCACTAACCCTGTCACGTATTTACTGGAAGATTATCAAGGTCAATACATACAAGGAAGATTCTATGAGCATGAGTTGCTTAAATGTAAACATAATAATATTTATTTAGTTGAAAAAGTTATTAAAAGTAAAGATAATAAGATTTTTGTAAAATGGCTTGGATTCTCATCCGCTCACAATTCATCGATTAATAAAACTGATTTAATATAGAGAAAAATTTTGTTTTTTTTTTCTAAATTTCTAGCACAAAAAGAAAACCACAAACATTATTTCTTATCAGTAATAAAATAAAATTTCATTCACATTTTAATAAAATAAAAATATTTATTAGATACTTGTAGCTTTTTCTAAATTTCTAACACAAAAAGAAAACCACAAACATTATTTCTTAATTTTATTACTGATAAGAAATAATGTTTGCGATTTTCATACATTTACATAGAAAAAATAAACCAGAAACTATACCAATCAACTATAGGATACATTTTTTTTTGTTTTTATAGAAATCATATTTCGATTGATTTAATTTTTCCTTCCTCCCCACCATTTACTTTCAGCAACTTTTATTTTTTTTTGATGACATCAGCTATTATTAACTTCGGCAAATTATACAGATGGTCTTGTTAGAAGTTTTCTTCTTTTTAATTTTTATATTTATCTGTTTTTTTATCGGTTTTTTGCTTTTTTTTTTGGCTTTTCTATTAATAATAAGGAATTCCCTAACGTCATTTTTGATTTTTTTAATAAAGAACTCATGCTTCTAAAATTTTTTTATTTTCTTATCAATACAATTAATTTAAGTTGAGAGAACAGAAAAAAAAAATTTTTATTGTCTTATCAGCATAATTTTAATTTTTCACAATTGCTTCATATAAGACCAATAAGAACTTAAAAATAATTATAAAATTCTAAATTTAAATTTTAAACTCTTATCGCAAAACCGCAAACATTCACTACATACTATAGGGTATTTTTATAAGTTCACTACATCTTTACATTTATAATATAATCTATTCAAAACCCAAATACATGCTTCCAACAACTTCGACGGGTTCACTTATCAACAACTTCGACGGATACATGCCATATGTTCTGTTTCTTAAATTTTTGCTTCTTAAATTCTATGTTATAACACCCTTACAAACAAAAATTCAACTTCGACGGGTTCACTTATCAACAACTTCGACGGATACATGCCATATGTTCTGTTTCTTAAATGTTTGCTTCTTAAATTCTATGTTATAACACCCTTACAAACCAAAATTCAATTCCATAATACTCCGTAATGTTTTTTTTCAATTCCCGTCATGTCACGGGAATAAAATGATGACTCATTTTTGGTCTAGAACCCCTAAAGCTATACTACTTAATTATCTTGGTCTAATAATAGATAACAAATTAAAGTGGCATGATCACATTAATTTTGTAATAAAAAAAATCGTTCCGTATATATTTATCTGAAAACGTTTACAAAAATTTTTAAATAAAGAAAGCATGTATCAAATCTATTGCTCATATATAAAATCTCCCTTTATATATTTGACTTCCATTTGGAGCAGAGCATCACAATCTTATATAAATAAATTAGACATACTTAACAAAAGGGCGATCAAAATTATTTATAACTATCCAAGAAGGCATCCTACTAATTTGTTATACGCTAACCCTTATATTAGCTTTAATAACTTATGTGAACATGAATTGTATTTAATTGCTTTTAAAATAATTTTCAATGAAATCAAACATAATTTTATCCTGAATAGAAAATTTGATATACATAACAAAAACACTCGGAACCAATCAAATTTTTATCTTGCTTTGTTCAGAACCGAAAAACAACTTGAATTAAAACTCATTGATAAATTGCATATTTTAAAAAAAAAAAAAATTGAGCATATTTTGAGCTTTCATAACTAGAGTCAATGGCATTAAAGTAGTTTTATTTATAGTTTTGCATGAACATTGGTAAATTTATTTAAAAAAATTACATATATATAAGAGAATTTTATAAGCATATTAAAATAAAAGTTGAAATTTAAATATAATATTTGAGATTTAAAATTAAGATTGCAATTATAAACGTTAAAATTAAAATTAAATTAAAATAATATGAGACCATACAGCTTAGGCTAAGGTCGTATTTGAACATTACTAAGTTTAATATAAATAGTGTATACTTTAACTCATTTAAATAAGAATTAGACTAATACAACTAAATCTATAATATAATACACAAGATGTTGGCGAGACCTTGCCAACATGTAAAAAAATATATTTTATATCTATAATAAAACACTCACACTGAATGTAAACTAAACTGGCAATGATGATATTTCTGTATATTTATTTAATAAGTTAAAATTTTATTACCAGAGACACAAATCTTTGACTGAAAGTATAATCAAGAGACACAAACCGTTCATTAAAAATATAAATAAATTTAGTTTACCAAATTTTCCACTAGAAGTATTATCAGAGACACAAACCGTTCATTAAAAGTGAGTACAGTCAAAAAAGGAAAAGTACATACTTAAAAAACACACATTTTCAATAAATTAAAAATAAATTATTAATCTTCTGTTTGCGTTTTCAATCTTTGTTTTGGAAAAAAAAAAATCAAAATAGGTACTCTTAAAAAAATTAAAACGACTGAAAGTGAAAAGAGCAAGTAAGTCTCATATTTATAAGAAAAAAATAATAGGCCGATTTTATTCTTGATTTTGTTTTCATTAGTATAAAAGCTTCGTAACAGACTTTAAAATAGTTTTGTTTATTTAGGTTGAAATTTAGATTTTTAACATAAAACATAACATAAAATATTCGAATTTTTTTTATTAATATAAAATTCGGTAGACTTAAATAATTATATTTCATAACAGATGTCTGGAACTTACCAAATATTATAAAAATGGATATTTTTCTTAAAAAAAAAAAAAAACTAACATAGAAAATATCATATTAGAAGCCTTCTCTCACAAAAGATTCATAATTTTGTACTAATTTATTATTAGACCATTAATAATATTGTTAGCCATGGAAAAAAATAAGATTTATTAATCAGATCAGATAATATAATACCAGGAATTAATGATTGAATTTCTGATAATATACACAATATTATACACACAAGATGTTGGCCAGATCTATAATAAACCACTCACACTGAATATAAACTAAACTGGCAATGATGATATTTCTGTATATTTATTTAATAATTTAAAATTTTATGATCAGAGACACAAATCTTCTCCTAAAAGTCTTATCAGAGACACAAACTTTTGCTTTTTAAAAAGTACTTTCGACACAAAATTTAAAGCAAATTTTTAATTTTTCAATTTGACTGCCACATCCATTATGAACTGGCCGCAGCGGTAAATTAAAAATAAATTATTAATCTCCTGTTGGCAGTTTTCAAATAACTCTTTGTTTTGAAAAAAATAAAAATACTCTTAATAAAATTAAAAGACTTGGAAGTGAAAAGAGCAAAGTTTATAGTAAGCCTTATATTTATAAGAAACAAATAATAGGCCGATTTTATTCTTGATTTTGTTTTCACTATTATAAAAGCTGGTAAAAGCTTCGCAGCAGACTTTAAAGTAGTTTTGTTTATTTAGGTTTTTTGATTTTTTAATCAGCATTTTGGATATAACATAAAATATTCGAATTTTTTTATTAATATAAAATTCGGCAGACTTAGCTAATTATATTTCATAACAGAAATCAGAAACTTACTAAATATTATAGAAATAGATATTTTTCTTAAAAAAAAAGAAAAAATAACATTGAAAATATCATTTTAGAAGCCTTATCTCACTATAGATTCATAATTTTGTACTAATTTAGTATTAGACCATTAAATTAAAAAGCTGTCGAAAACGACCGTCACAAAAAAAAAGCCCCCGAAAATTTATGAAATTTCATTATGGGAGATATGAATCTTTTCTTAAATATACCAAAGACCTCTTACATTTACATCAAAGACCAAAGTACATTTAAATAAAATAAATTCAGCAAATTTTTTTCAAGCAAAAAAAAACAAGTAAAAGTAACAGTAAGTCGATGTAACCGACTTATTTATACCCTACATCTAAAAAATTCAAATTAAATTAAAAATCCATAAGTTATTTTAGTTAGGTATTTAATATACCTAAGCTAAAAAAATACATGTAATAATCCCTCCCTTAATACAGGTAGTAAGGGAGTCAGTATGATAACGTAAATGTTTTTGAATCTATAGAAATTGTGCAATTGCACAGGGGATTTTCTAGTTATAATTTAATTTCAAAACAAATATTTTGTAAAATATAAAACAAATATTTGTATATATATTCAAAAATTTTGTTCAAATGAAACATTGTATACTATGTATATTAGACTATTAATAATAAAGAAAAAAAAAAAAAAGAGAACCACGTGAACTTACTTTTGATACAAAATGAATATTATTTTTAAGATGAAACTAATATTCAGGATATGAAGGAAGGATATGAATCCTTAAAATATTTGTTTGGATTAAAAGCTTATAACGCCCGCTGTCTTCTCAACTATTTAAAAACCAACACAACAAATTTTTCTATGAACGGTGTTTAAACTATTTTTGGACCAAAGAAAAGCTGGAAAAAGACAATGAAGATTGCATCACTCAAACTTATTGTAAGATAAAATTACCGCTACAGGAACAAAAATATCTTAAATTTAAAAATGATAAAAATGAAATAAAATCATCTTTTGTTATATATGCAGATTTAGAGTGTTTATTAGAATTTGTGAATAATGAAAAAAAGTTTCAAAATCATACACCTTGTAATATAGGATACTATGTTAAATGTTCTTATGATCCTACATTATCGTTTTATAAAAGTTTTCGTGGAACTGATTGCATTAATTGGTTTGTAATTGAATTATTAGAAATTGCTAAAACCTTAGAGTACATACTGCATACTATCGAACGTAATTCTAATAACACCTATGATTGAAGAACAAATTGAAAATTTTAATACCGAAACATTTTGTCATATTTGTGAAAAACTTTTACTGAAACAGATATCAAAGTGAGAGATCACTGTCATCTAACTGGTAAATTTCGCGGGCATACTCATGTTGGATGTAATATCAATTTTCAGGATAGTCAGGATAGTTATGATTCACATTTCATAATTAAAACTTTAGCAACTGAGATATGCTCCACTGTAAAATTAAAGTTAGCTAATACTATTGCCCTCTTATTTATAAGTGAAGATGCTATTTCCTTTTCCTCAATAGACTGCTTGAAAGCAACACAGTCGGTTACTAATTTGAAAAGAACTCCTTCTAGATACACCCTGAATTTTTTAATGGCTTGCACTACAGCCAATACTTCGAGTTCATAGCTGGTATATCCTTATTCTATCTCTGATGTTTTCTTACTCCAACCATATATTGGATGAAAATCATTTTTGTCGTCGCACTGTATCAATATTGTCCCTAAATCTAATTTAGATACATCTGTATGTAATTCTATCTTCTGGCTCGGTTTATACAAACCTAGTACTGGCTCGTTGCATAATATATTGTGAGCTTCCTTATAGCTAATTTTTCCCTATCAAAAATACTGGTTTGTTACTGGGTTTGACTATTAAGAAATAGTTAGGGATAAATTTCCTAAAATTTCCCATAAAACCTAGGAAGCTTCTTAATTGTTTCATTGTTTTAATGCCTGGAAAATTTCTTACAGCTTCCGTCTGCCTCGATGATGGACGAATTTTCCCATCATTTATTTCATATCCCAAATATTCTATTTACTGCGTTAACAATATACTTTTCTTCCAATTTATTTGTAGATTATTTTGGGCCGCGGTTATTACTGTTTTTTCAAGATTTTTCAATGCTTCTTCGTCTGTTGCACACGGAATAATGACATCATACATGAATATTCAGCATATTTTATTCGCAATCACATCTTTAAATACATATTGTATATACCTCAAAAATACTGTAGGCGAGGTAGTTACCCCAAACGGTGCTTTAGTAAATCTATATTGTTCGTTATGAGTTATGAATGATGTGTATTGCCTACTTCCTTTTTCAATGGGTATATGGAAAAATTCATTTTTCAAATTAATTGTTGAAAACCACTTGCAATTACCAAGTTGATCTAATTGGTCCTCTATTAATGACACTGGTTGCCTATCCCTCATTATTTTCTTTTTAATTGCTCGATAATCTACACATAAACGTTTTTCACCATTTTTCTTGTTAACCAAGTCTACTGGACTAGTATAATTGGAGTACGACTTCGTAATTACCCCTTCTTTTAGCTGTTCAATCTGTTTTCCAATAATTTTCTTATCTGTTATCGACAATCTTCTTGCTGATTGAAACTCTGGACTATTATCTATTAATATTATATTTAATTTTATAGGTGGTAATATTTCTTTCCTCGGAATTATATTGTAGTTATTGTATAGTTTATAAACTGTTCGGATATTGACTCGGTTCACTATTTGAATATTCAACTCATCTTCTTCTTTTATCGTTATACTCAGCAAGAACTGTTTTTCTAGCGAAGGCGTTATTATCATTTCCGATTGGTGTAGTAAAACCGAAACATTATTGATAAAATTGGTACCTAAAGTTTCTTTGTATGGGATTGAATTATTTAAGACTTAATGAAATACGGCTTTGTAATTATAATTATTTAATTTGAATATTAATTCTACTCTATCTACTCTATCGCTCAACTCTGTTATATTCAGAAATTATTTCTTTTCTGTATTGCTTAGAGTTTTCCGTCTTTGTTTGTCTGGTGTACAGTTTTTAGCTAGGTGTCCATTCCGATTACATTTGCTGCATTTAACTCCTGTTTTGTAATTTTTAAGCCAGCATTCACTTGAAAAATGGTCACTTTTGTTACAAACATTACAAGTTTAAGGTTTTCTGAAAAAATAATTTTTTTATTAATTTATCTCCTATTTGCGTTATTGGTAATCTCTTTTAAATTTTGCTCTACCACGTTGAAACTATTATTGTTGTACCTTTGACTAAAATTAACGAAAGATTTCACCGTGGTTAATAATGCAGGAACATTCTTTAAATTATTAATTTTCAGTAAATTTTGTAAATTGTTGTTGTTTAATCCATTTATATGTTATAACTGATTTTTCTGAAAAGTTAGCATTCTTCCTCATTCTTTTTAATTGTCATTATGTAATTCTCCGTTATTTCATTAATATTTTGCATCATATTGTGACTATCTGCCTCATTTTTTTCATTTTGAAAAAAGTCCATCAAATCTTGACGACATTTTTCCCAAGTTCCATGTATTTTGTTCAATTAGTCGAATATTGCTTGACCATTTAACTTAAAAACTACACTTGTCATTATCAAGTTTTCTGAGCATCTATACCCCGTTTTAAATAAATTAATGCTTTCAATTCATTGTTTTCAGACATGTCAGACGGCGTTTCAGCATTAGCACAATGAAAATCAATTTCATTATTCAATTTATTAATGCTAATGATAATGAGAATCGATTTCCTAGCCTTACATGTTATTAAAGAAGAAGGCTCAGTTCACAATAAAACAATATCTAATATCTTTAAAAGTGCTGAAATATGTTAAGTGGATAAATGGTATTTTAGAAATGAAAAAGTTGTATAACGAAAATTTTCTGGTCTGAATTTTATAAAAATACGGCTTGGATTGTGAAATGAAAATTTTTTAGTTTTTAGTGAAATTTTAATTAAAATTATAAAACATAAATTATTATCAACTTCCCAAAAAAATTATCTTCAGAATTTGATGAAATTTAAAATCTATATAAAAAAAATGCCATTTAAAATTTATTTAAAAAAAATTGTGTTTATCTAAAATTGATATAAAATATGTAAAAGAATTGGACACATAGGAATTAGAATAAGAAGAATTAGTAAAAAAACAAAATTGATATTGACCTTGATTCGATAAAAATTTTTAAGAGATAATAATTGTAGAAAATTTATAATCAGTCTTGTCGATTGTCATAAATGATTATTTTATTTTATTTTAATTACCAAAACAAGGTATGTACATATTTAAAAAACAAAAAAAGACAAAAAATAACAGAAATTATAACATTGATATTGAAAATACAGTAATTCTTAATGACTAATTAATATGTATAATATTAAAAATATATTTCAGACTTAAAAAATAAAAGTTATACAATACAAAATTTGATTACCTACATAAAAACTTAAATTCTTAAGTAAATTTTATAATTCTTAATGATATGTAAGTATGTGAACAATAAACAGTACTACTAAAAAGAAAAGAAAAAAATTAAAATAAAACATGATGACATAATCAAAATATGCTTTAAATACTTAATGTAGAATTATGAATGTACGAACATAATTGTGAAATTAAATTACAAAAACTTTTTTGTGAAAATTAATACAAAAAAAAAATTATACATTTTAATACATTTGAATTTATGAAAAGTATATTTATGAATTGGTTAGAATTAATTGTCTGAGGTCAGTAAATTGAAAAAGTGTTGATGTAAAGTGTTTTTGAAGGTATTTCTGGAAATTGTTGAAGAATAGAGATAACTGATTTTATTGAATGTAATACAACATCTGTTTATCGGTTCATTTCTTCCGTATTCTGTACTGTGTGAGTTTGTCTAACTCTATCATTAAGTCTAAATTTGTAATTAAGAGATTGTATAGCAATATTATTATTTAGAATGTCAAAAGTAACACATGATGAAAAAATTTGTCTACGTGAGGACAAGAGGAGCATGTTTAAGAATTTAAGTCTTGTTGTGTAGCTAAGAAGATTTAAAAAATTTGAAGGGTTATATTGGTTTCTTAATGCAAATAGAAGAAACTGTTTTTGAACTGATTCAATTTTGTTAGAATGAACCTGAAAAGTTGGATCCCATATAATGCTACCGTATTCTAATATAGAACGAACTAGCGAACAATATAGTGTTTTTGTCACAGCTAAGTCACTAAATTCTTTAGCTCTTCTCTTAATGAAACCTAACATTTTATTTGCTCTTGAAATTAAGTGGCCATAGTGCAGATTAAAGGTAAGTTTATTATCAAGTAGAATTCCAAGATCAGTAATAATAAAAACCCTTTCAAGTATTAGATTATCTATTCTGTAGTCATACAGTAAAGAAGAACGTTTACGGGTAAAACTGATAACCTTGAATTTCAGTATATTGAGCTCTAATTTATTGGTTATACACCAATCACGTAATGATGATAAGCTTGATTGAAGTAAAGCTGTATCAGAACTGTCATTTACGACTTGATATATTTTTAGGTCGTCAGCAAAGGCTATGTGCGGTATGGCAACCAAATATTCTGAAAGATCGGAGATAAATATATTGAATAAAAGTGGCCCTAAATGGCTACTTTGAGGTACACCAGAAGTAACCCCGATTATATTGGACAATATACCTTCATATTTAAAGTTTTGTGTCCTTTCTGATAAATAAGAGTTAAGCCATGCAAAAAAGAACCCGATGAAGTTGTAAGTTTGTTTAGCAAAGTGTAATGATCTACACGATCGAATGCTTTGCTAAAATCAGTGTAAATTGCATCAATTTGATATTCTTTCTCCATTTTATTCAGGATTTCAGATGTGTATAACATAAGGTTCGTTGTAGTGGAACGACTCTTTCTGAAACCGTGTTGTTGTTCGTTAAGTTTGGCATTTATTACAGGAGTAATTTTAATGACAACAATTTTTTCGAATAATTTTGGAATAGTCGATAGAATGGCTATACCTCGTTAGTTTTCTACTGATGATCGTTCACCTTTTTTATAGATGGGAGTTAAATGAGAGGATTTCCACACATGTGCAAAAACACCATTCGAAAGCGATTTATTTAAAATGAAATAAAGAGGAGTAATTAGATAATGAGCACAGCTATATAAAAAGAGTGGAGGGATTAGGTCAGGTCCGGCACCCTTCTTTGTGTCAAGGGTCATAATTGCTTCATAAATGTCCCTTTCGGAAAGATACAGATCTGTATTTAACAAATTGGAGCTATTAGATAAAGAAATAGCAGAGATATCAAATTGTTCTTTTGGACGATAAACTTTTTGAAAACTGTCAGAAAAAAAGTTACAAATTGTTTTCGGGCAAGAGGAAAAAGTATTGTCCTTGGACATTGAATTAGGGTAGCCGAATATTTTTCGTTTAATGTTGACAAATTCGAAAAAATTTTTGGGATCACTAATTAATTTGTTACCAATACTAATGACATAGTTTTCATAGGCTGTATGAGCTTTCAGTTTGAATTCATTTGCAAGCAGTTTGTACGAATTCAATAAGTTATCGTTAGGTGCTATTGTGTGTTTAATTTTCTTGTATATTTTATTGCGCTGGTTACGCAAAGTCCTAAGTTCTCTATCTAACCATGGTTCCGTTGTGTTGTTTTTCTTACGGATTTTAGATACAAAAACATTTATAATTTCAAAAATTTCAAAAATTAATGTATACATATTGTTATGTAACGTATATACAGTATTATATGTATTATCAGTCTATTGAAATACACGCTTTTCGCGCATTCTCAGTTTATATTCTAATTTTAATTTTTAAAATATACGAGTACCTCTAGTTATTGTTTACTTAGCGTTTTTACTTTAACTCAAGCTGTTAATAACCGTGCCAATAACATTTTTTTTTGCGAAACTTGATACTTTTGCTAAATATTATATTTACTTAAACTTTTGATTTTATTGTTTTTATAAAAATTTAAGTTGTATTAAGTTAAATCAAAAAGAAAAAAATTAATTATTAAACTTGGCGAAATTTGATACTCAATTTTTAAGTTCATTTCAATTTTTAATTCACTAATATCTGAACTATATATACTTTTTTTTGTTTTGTCTTGTCTTGTGTCGGATTTTATATTTTGTTTAATTAAAGTGTAATTTGACCGACAGTGTTAAGCAATTTATTCTTAATTATTGTTTTTTCTATAAACTTATTTAAATTAAAAAAACATTTTTTTTTATTAAACTAAATAAATTTTGTTAAATTTCGATTTTATTTTTGAACATTAATTAATTGTCAAGTCAAAATTAGTTTTAAATGTAAATTGGAAAACTGTTTCGATAATGACAAAAAAAGTAAGTTAGCAACTGCAGACTTTCTAAATTATACAATTCTAATATTTCCTCAATTAATAAGGAGAAGTTATTAAATTCAATTCTTATCAAAGGTGCTCCATCTTCCTTTGATGTTGCTCAAATGTTTCAATTTATTAAAAAAGAGTTCCGGATGATCACTGTTTCATACCTTAGTGCTCCCAATCGGAGAAAAAAAAGAAATATGAAATATCGCTGCTTTAAATTAACTGGACCGTATAAAACTTTGCAGTTGTTGCAGTATCTTGATAATGTATACGTTGGAACAAAATTAAACAAAAGCTAAAGGTAACCTTAAATATCCATTAAGTTTAATAAAAAACCTTAAATGAAACCTTAAATCCTTATAACAAACCGTCAATATTATCTAAAAATTACCACTTATCGATTATTTAAAATTTCAATCCTCTTTCTAACAGTTCATCAAATTATAAATTACCTCCTTTAAAAAAAGTTTCTGTTCATCAATTAAGTACTTCCATTGAAAATCCTACAATTCCACCCATTTTAGACCCTCTTTTGCCACCTGTTGTTAAGGTAACACTTAAATCATTAGAAGATAACAATAACAGTAGGTATTTGTTAGCTAGATTTAGGGATACCAGAATTTTTGAAAACATCCGACTTTATTTTCATAATAAGCCTATGTATGTATAGGTGGCAAAACCAATACATCTTTCAAAATTGCTATTCAACAAGAAGGATTGCCAACTGATGTTAATGAGCTACGTAAAATTTTTATAAGATATCATGAAACGTTTAATTTTTCGCCGGATAATGTCTTAACGGGTCTTGAATCATATGCCTCCCACATTTCTAACGGAATTATCAATCTTCAAATGGTAAGAGAAAATCTATATATATAAGCACTTTGGTCCCCTCCCAAGTGAGACAAAATCTAGTTAATATCAATTTATATCAACATACTCTAGGTAACCCTTGTACTACCTCTTCCAAATTATTTATTTATTATCAAAATGTACGAGACCTGCAATTGCAATAAACTTAAACTGTTTTCTCCAATTCTTCACTTTTAGAGTTTGACATTTTTTTTCTGACAGAAACGTGGCTCACTTCTTCAATTAATAACTTAGAACTTTTCTCATAATCTTTTAATGTCTTTAAAAATGACAGATATGGTACCCTATATCCTGATAATATTTCAAAAGGTGGAGGTGTATTCATTGCTATAAAAAATTCCATTTGTTCTTCAAAATTGATTTGTTCTCAGTGCGAATTATTTAAAGGTACCGAAATTATAGCTATAAAAGTTAAACTGCAATCTAATAATTTAATCATTATTAACTGTTACATTCCGCCTGCTTCTAGCTTTAAACTTTATTCTCAATACTTTTTAGTAATTGAATCATTCATTAGTAATATTAACGCAGATGACGATATTTTATTATGTGGTGATTTTAATTAACCTAATATTAGTTGGTCATGATGTAGAACCTTACTTTGTGCCGAAGGAACTGATTAGCAATATTGAATGCTTAGTTATCGATTCCTTAAACTTTTTTAATCTTCAACAAGTATCTCCGATTTATAATTATCGAGGTAATAAATTGGACCTTATTTTCATCAGAATCTGGAATGACCTAGTTATTCTTGATTGTCCTATGGAATTAGTAAAAATAGATCTTTATCCCTGATACCTTATCGTTTTAACTTTTTAAAAGCTAATTTTGGTGATATTAACAATTTTTTAAATTCTTATGATTTTTCATTCATTAGTTCTTCTGATTTAAATGCCTCAGTTAATAGTTTCTATGAAGTTATCTTGTTATCTATTTCTCGATTTGTTTCTTTAGTAGTTGATACTAGTAATGTATCTAGTCTACCTTGGCTTACTAGAAATCTGAAAACTTTAAAAAATAAAAAAAATAAAGCTTGGCGTAAATTGGTCAAAAGTAATTTGAACCACGATTATAATAATTTTTTGATCTTGTTTAACGAATTCAAACTAATGGCTGATAATCTTTACGCAAACTATGCTTTTAATATGTCCTCGAATATCAAAGTCAACCCGAAACTCTTGTGAATTATAAGATAAAAAGTTATTAATATCCTCCTTTCTTTAAATATAAGAATACTGTCAGCAACGATACTAAAATGATTTCTGAATTCTTTCGAGATCTTTTAGCGTCTACTTACGCTAGCTCAGTTTTTTATGTAAACGAAACAAATTTCCATCATCTTGATAATTTTTCGAAAACTACACTTACTACTGGGTGTACCTGCATTTGCAATATCTTTAAACTAATTGTTTTTGATTCTATTTAAGATCATTGCACGAATTTCTTGTCGCCATTTCAACATGGCTTTATGAAAAATAGGTCCATTGTCACCAATCTAGTTGAGTCAACACCAAATTTTCTCAAAAATATGAGGGATGGTTTCGTTTTCAAACAGATGAAATTTACACTGACTTTGGTAAATCTTACGATCTTTTTCTTCATAATATCATTATTTTTAACGACATCACGTCTTTAATTTTAAATAGTCAGATTAAAGTTTATGCTGATGATATGAAAATTAAAAAAAAAATTAAATCGTTAGATGATTCATTAGCATTGCAAGAATCTCCTCGTTAATATTAGCAAATGTGTTTTTATTACTTTTACGCGTCGTTCAAACCCTTTATTAGATATTTATTCTTTTAATAATCAACCTATTCCATCTGTCTTTTCAATTACTTTTCAGAAGTACTTTTCGACAGTAAGCTTTCATTTCAGCTTCATTATACCTAAATATTAAATAAAGCAAATTCTATGCTTGGTTTTTAATGTTGGGCAAGAGAATTTCAAGAGCCTTATGTGTTTAAATTGCTTATACTTGCTTGGTAAGACCCAATTTAGAATATACCAGTCAGGTGTGGAGTCTATTATACAGAGTACATATTAATAAGATTGAATCTGTTCAAAAAACATATCTCAGATTTACTGAGATTACAGCATAATCTCCCGCCGTACGAGCAACGTTTGAACTTATTAAATCTTTCTACCTTTGAAAAACTTTGTGATGTTGCCGATATAATATTCTTAACAGAATTGCTAAAACGTAATATTGTGTCTACTCAGTTACTTGATAGAATTGACTTTTGTCCAGTTTCAAGATTAAGATCACATAACATATTATATGTTCAATTTCATAGAACTAACTATGGAACATACGAACCTCTAAATAGTACGATGTGCTTATCTAATAAATATAAACAAACTATTAATTTTGAACTTTCAAAACTTACTTTTAGGAAGAATCTTTATTTACATCATTGAAATTTAAGGAGTACCTTTAGCTTGTTACTCATTTTAATTAATTTTTATTTTTTATTTTTTTCTTTTTTATTATTAAACTTGTGTAGTTTCTTATAGTTTGTTAAAGATTGTTAATTATTTAAAGTTTAATATTACTAATAGAAATTTGTATTCTTTGATTAATTTTTAATTGTTTTGTAATTAGTTCTTGTTACTTAATACATCTTAATACTTTATTATTTTTTAAATTTATACTTTGTAACGTGTTTCAGTTAAACATGACAAAGATAAATAAATAAATAAATAAGTATGTAAATTTCTGAAACCTTAGTAACCTTAGTAACCTTAGCTTCTTGTTTACTTAACATTAATATAGGTACCTAATTATTATTAATAGAAAAAGTTAAGACTAATAGTCGTAACATGTTAAACTCTCTATAAACATTTAATTTGTATAATATTATTAATAATAAATATTGCTGATTTGTATAATTATTTAAAGATCACAAACCTTTACTCAAATGCATTATATTATTAAACAGGTTTGCATTAAGTATGATACGCACTTCTTATGAATCATATGGTAATATGATAACGTATTGATCTCTTTAATCGAACAATCTAAGATAATACAAAGTACAACTTGCATCAAAATTTGAAAAATTCATATAAGAAAAATTATGAAAATAGAGCGTGATATTATATGATATTATATTATATGATGATGTGATATTACTTACGAAAAAAAAAAATATTCTTTTATAATTCTATAAGCTAGGTACCTGCAATTTTGCAAAATGGTGTCGAGTTATGGGCCAACAATATCTGTAAAATTTGGTTCCGCTGGTGCGGTCGATTCGGGTAGCTGCCATACAACTTCTTTTTTTATTGAAACTGAGTACCTGAAATTTAGTGAGGAAGTGTCGAGTTACATGACAACAACTTTTTTAAAATTTGATGGATTATAAACCGGTTTAGGCTTCTTACACCTCTTGGAACTTAATGAAGCTTGGCGTCTGAAATCTTACAAATGATTATCAAATTTATGGCAATAACTTGCGTAAAATTTGGTTGTGCTGGTGCAACAGGTTCGGGTAGCTGCCATACAACTTCTTTTTATAAATGAAAATAACTTCCAGTCTATTGAAACTAGGTATCTAAATTTTGTAAAATGATGTCGAATTGCATTACATAACAACTTATGTAAAATTTCGTTGTGCTAGAGCAGCAAGTTCTGGTAACTTGAACATTTTAGAAGTTAATAAAGCTGTGCATCTGAAATCTCAAAAGTTGATGAAGTTTTATGGCAATAACTTCTGTAAAATTTGGTTGTGCTGGTGCAACAGGTTCTTTAGGTGTTATAAAATTATTAGGTGTTTAGGTGTCCAAAATTTACATAAATATATCTCGGTACTAAAACATCTAAAATTTTGTAAAAGATGATCAAGTTTTATGGAAACAGCATATAATACGTTCAAACGGGTATCCCAGAATTGACACACTCTACTCTAGTGCACTCTTCCTCGTTTGAATAATAAATGGTCACGAGAAAACCTCATGTATTTTTTTTTTGTTTTGCGAGGGTAGGTGGGAATCATCGAAAGACACTATATAGGAGTGAAAACGAGCACGAGTTCTCTATGAGTGTGTGGGACTTTAACCCACTAAACACCACCTCCATTTTTTGACCAAACAATAGGTTATACGACTTTTAGTATTAATGTACTTACTGCCTGGTCATAGGCAGTTTAGTTAAGAAATGAAAATTGATTTAAAATTGGCAGGCATATTGTGAACTAAGTTGTTAATATTCACCTTGAATCTTTGTAAGTTGTAAATGTAACCATCACCAATTCTGGGGAACACATGAGGTGGAAGATGTTTCCACATTCGCGATGTTCGTACTACAAACGAATTTCCATAAGCCGAAATATGACATCTGGGAATTTGAACTACATAGGGAGGCTCTCCTTGTTTGTCTTTGGAATACTTTGAGATGAGGCATCAAACTTTTAATCTCGTTAGTACAAGAATCCAACCTTATAAGTATCTATGATACAGGATAAGTGTTCCTGTTAGGCGACGGAGACCGAGTGGAGAGAGCGTAGAGGTGACAGTGGTATCGTTTATTAGACGAATTGCTCTATTTTGCACTTTATCGAGAAATTCCAATGCCGTTTAGGAGGCTGCCGCCCAAATATGTGCATTGTACTCCATCTTTGGTTTTATATATGTTTTATATATATTTAGGAGATCAGAAGATGAAAAGAAGGCTTTACAATACAGAAAACCCGTACACCTAGATGCATCTTTAGCTATATCAAAAATACGATTGGACCAACTTAATTTTTGGTTTAACTCCATGCTCAAGATGTTGAACCCACCCGTATGTTTCAAAACTTCCCCTTAAAAAGTTAAAGTTGGGATTGAAGTGTTTCTTTTCCGAGAGACTAAACAGCACTGAGTTTTCTTAGAGTTAAAATCAACTCTGTTGATTTTGCTCCAATTAGAAATTTTGTCCAAGTCGAGATTTAGCTCAAACAAAGCAGAATATTTCCTGGTGTTGTCTTCATAAGAAGCAACGAGCGTGCTGTCGTCTGCAAAACTATGGATCGGATTGGACGTTATACTTAAAAGATCGTTTATAAATATTAGGAAAAAGGTCGGAGAGAAAACAGATCCTTGTGGGACACCAGCATTAATGAATTAATTTTGAATTGGTCTGAAGAATAACCATTAACCAGGACACGAATCAAACGATTCGAAAGAAATCTCCAATCCATTTTACAAATACACCACCGAGGCTCATTGCTTCGCATTTAGCAATTAAAGCATCATACCAAACTCGGTCAAAAGCTTTAGAAATATCAATGGTGGAGATGGAGGCTGATGTTGAGCCTTTCACAGAGGCATGTCATGCGATCACCTGTTGACCGATGAGTTCGGCACACATATTAACGATCATGAATTAATCCTTTGTTATGTTCATATTTCAGAAGCTTTCTATTTATTAAATTTTCCATTATTTTGGAAGGACCGAAGTGATAGCAATAGGGCAGTAGTTTGAGGGATCGCTTTTTTCTTTCTTTTTTGGTATGGGATGTATGTGTGCTGTATTCCACTGGGCAGGATATCTACCCGAAGAGAGCGATAAATGGAAGAGATTAAGCAATTGTTTGGCAATAGTAGAAAAAGTATTTTTTAAAACTGTGGCAGTAATGCCATCCGGACCGGCTGACTTTTTGTATCCAAATTTTTAAGAGCTTTAAGAACTGCACGAGTTCTAAAAGGAATTCTACCTAAGGAGCAGTTAACCTCGGGAAGAATGCGTGGTCTTTGTGATGACTAGAGTAACGTTTTATCTCTTTTTATATGAAAACAATTTAGTGTCTATCTGAAGCTAGGTATCTGAAATTTTGTTAAAAGATGTCGAGACATACATCATAAAATTTGACAACATTATTTCTATAATAAATTTCCAAAACTAAAATTCTTCAAAATAAAAAATATTCCATTTTGATTTATTTCTAGATATATATGTATGTATGTACAATGGGAATTAAAAAAAATTTTTTTTACTTCTCTACTAAATATGATTATATTGTTACATTATATTGTTATAATACAATTTTCGAACTGAGGGAATTACAGTATCATCTGTAAATGTTGCTATACGAACGTTATAATCTTATGGAATGTCTCTTGTGAACAATCTTTTAAGTCTGAGTATTCAGTTCCTTAGCAAACTCTGAATTATCTATTGCTTAGGTATGAGTAAAGTACTTTAAAGTATCCGAAGTTTAAATTAAGACCTTCGTACCCTACCTTATCGAATACCTGGGCAACATCCAAGGAAACAGCAGGGCACGTTTTTTGTCCTCACATGTTTTTTCTATTATAGTTGTCTGCACTGCGCAATTTGCTAGTTTTGGTTGTTCGTTGTGCTTGATATTATCTGTGACTGGCACTGCTAATTCTTCTCTTGCATCGTCAGTAGGATGTGAAGTATGATATCATTCTTAATCGTGTATTTTTAAATTCGAATCTGTTTTAGGTGTTTCAGAAATGAGACATATGTCAATATTTTCCTTCATTAGAAATATTTCAAGTTCTAGGAGCTGTTGGTAAATCCGGTTGGCATTCCATTTGACAATTATAAGACTATTAATCATTTGATTTTTGCGTGGCACTTTTTGACTGCTTCTTTCCTTTATTTCTGCTATCTCGTTCCGTAGTTGTTGGAATGAAACTTCTTGGTCATTCATTTTTTGCAGCATAATGTTTAACATTTCTTTCATAAAGGGAAGTAAGTCATATACAAATAATATATTTAAAAACAAACGAAAACGGTTTTAACTATATGTGTATCTGACTTAATATTCCCAGTTTGTATATAGTTATGCCAACTGGTTGTTTTGATGTATTTTCTTTACGCTCTTTGCCGAAAATTACTTTGTTTTTTTGTTGTGTGTGTTAGCTTGCTGGTTTTTTCTTTGCTGTTGATATTTTGCTGTTTTATATTTTTATATTTAGGGATTTGTTCTTCTTTTAATTTGAAAGCTAAAGTAGTTGCTGCAATATTGCTGTATATGGCCAAAGCTTAACATCTTTTGCATTGTAGTATAAGGGTTTACTTTTTTCTCAGTGGTAAAGCTCTTTTTATAATTATTATTTCACCATTACTATTCTTTAATTTTCCTTTTTTAGTAATATTAACTGATTCTAGAATTTTTAATCCCTTTTCTTTCAAGTCTTGAACTATATAATTAGCATTACATGAACGGTGTAATCCTCTCAAAATTATTTTTATTGGCCTAGAATTTTTGTTCTCGTATGTGTGCCATTATATTTAATTTTTGCATATTTCCTTAGATATTTTCCTATAAGCATTACCATCTTCTACGTTAATCTTCCAAATATTATTGTTGGACGTTTTGTACTTGCATTCCTTATTGTAAACGAAACCATTGTAGGTGGTGATAAACATGTTTTTCGGGCATGTTTTCTGGTGGAAGTTTTATTTTCCGTGCGCTATAATTTACTTACGATTTCTTCCAGTTGTTTCCTTCCTTATACTTTTTCCTGTTATTCATGATAAAATCTTTGCTCAATTTGTGAATCTATTTGGCTGCTCGTATTCTCCTTTTAAAAGTTCGTCGACTTAATAGGTGTTTTTGTTTGAACAGATTTTACTGCTATTCTGAGTGTTTTACTCTGAGTGGATTTTCCAAATCAACTAGTCTGTCACCTGGGGTATTCAATCCTTGAGTTTTGTTCATAGCATTTTGGTTCCATTGTTCCCTTTTATAGCTTGGGTTCCCTTTAAAGCACCTGTTCACAGCCTTCCCGCCGGTACCAGAGACAGACCAGGAAGCCGCTATTTCTGAGTTGGACTCTTCTTGGACTAATAGTATTTTGATGCTCTTACCACAAGCATCAAATTCTCATCTACTACTAGATCTACCGCAGGTATTTCTATCTCCCTAACCGCTGGATAGTTCATAATTTTATCGTAATTCATAATTATAATTAGAAAACTCTATTGCTCCTGTGAAGTTAATATTAATTGTTTATAAAATAATTATTTAATAATAAAAAAAAAAATAATAAAAAATATTTTTAAAAAATAGCTTCTTTTGAACTAAAAAGTAGAAAATAAATTTTTAATAGCGAATTTTTCTGTAATTTTCTAAATTATATTGTTGCGATGGAAGTTTCTTTAAAAAAAATTATTCCAATATAGTATTTATATATGTGCCATAAAGCCTGTGAAATTAAAATAAAAGCTGGAGGCATTAAAAGTATAACTATAAACTTAAATATTGAAAATATTGCCTATTAATAATTCCAGCTTTTATTTTAATTTCACGGGCTTTATGACACATATATAATTGCTATATTGAGATAAATTTTTTTAAAGGAACATCCATCGTCGTAACAATATAATTTAGAAAATTAGAGAAAAATTCGCAATTAAAAATTTATTTTCTACTTTCTAGTTCAAAAAAAACTGTTTTTTTAAAAATTTTTTTTATTATTTTTTATTTTATCCTTTTTAGTCACGAAGAATAAGTACCTATTGAATTGAATTTTTTTTATAACTTATAATAATAGCTAAAATAAGAAAAATTAATAAAAACAAAAATTTTAAGTATATATCCTAATAAGGTAATTGGTAACTAAATTTAAAGTGAACTACAATTCATAACTAATCTGCTACTAAATTAAAATTTGAATTAAGGAACTGTCATTGTAATATTTTATATGAACATAATTTTTATATTGAATGTTCTGAAGAAAAAAGAAAAGGAGAAAATAGGAACAAAACCAATTTTTGGTTATACAAAAACTGAAGCAAGAAAAGGAGTACAAATTCCAAAGAATTGAATAATGAGTATATATGCATTATACATTATTTAATATTACTTTATTAAAAATCACATAGTACATGTGAATGTTTATCTTATATTATACATGACATGCAAAACTTTTTTTTTGCCTTTGCCATGGCCTATGCACTATGTGATTTTTTATATAGTAAATATTAAATAGCAATATCAAATATATATGTATAATGTATCCATGGTTTCCATAAATTATTATTTTTGAGATAAGATTTTTTTTTATTTTTGATTGTTTGTGTCTCTCTTTTTTTCGGCACTTCAACAATTTACATATAATATTTATATTGTACACAAATTTGTTATTGTTTTTACATTGAATGTTCTGAAGAAAAAGAAAAGGAGAAAATAGGAACAAAATCAATTTTTGGTTATACAAAAACTGAAGCAAGAAAAAGAGTACAAATTCCAAAGAATTGAATAATGAGTATATATGCATTATACATTATTTAATATTACTTTATTAAAAATCACATAGTACATGTGAATGTTTATCTTATATTATACATGACATGCAAAACTTTTTGGTGTTATACAAAAAGCGAAGCAAAGAAAAAGAGTACAAATTCCAAAGAATTAAATAATGAGTATGTATACATATTTGATATGTATTACTTTATTGAAAATCACATAGTGCATGGGAATGTTTATCTTATACATGACATGCAAAATTTTTTTTGTTTTTGCCATGGCGTTTAAATGTAAAGAAAGAGTGAATTTGGATAAAAGTATATATGTATTTATGTGTGAATATTTTTTTTTAATCTTTCGAAATTTTATGATTTACAGATTAAAAATTAAGCTTAATGCTAACACATATATGTATGTATGTAGAAATGTATACGTATATTTACATTGTTAGATACCTATCATCGAATTCTTATATAGGTACTTAAATCGCATGTAAACAAAAAATTTATTCTCTTGTTAACGTAAATATCAGATATCTACATAATATACATATTATGTTTGTACAATGCAACAAACAAAAATTTAAAAATATGATTGCCGTTTCTTTGTTTGTGTGTTTCATGAAAGAGAAAAATGTATAAACTAAATGTGTAACATTATATTGTGTATGATTATAAATTTAGTTTTGTCCATATTTAAAAGGCAACAACAAACACACACATGTCAAGGCAAATTTCATATTTTTATTTTACTCTGTAATAATTCTGTTAAAAAATCTATAATATCTTTGTATGAAAATTTTATTATTTTGCTAATTTAGTTAACTTCTGTACTGTTTTTTGGTATTACTATTTTAGAATCATGTATTGTCACCTGAATTTAAACTGTGTCCAAAATTTCAAATCTTTAGCTCAACGAGAAGTGTGTCTAAAATAGCTTGCAAGATTCCACGATTCCATTACCGAAGAGTAAGTTCAATAAAAGCTATTAAAAAGAAAATAATTGTTTTTTTAAACAAAAGGAAACTAAACCAATTTGAAAGATAAAAAAGTAAATGTAGCAGTGAGTCGATGAAACAGATATAATAATATCCTACACCTGAAAAATTCAAATTAAATTAAAAATCCATAAGTTGTTTTAGATAGGTATTTATTTAACTAAAATCATAAACGCTTTTACTAGCTTTGTTCCACTCGAATTTCAAGAACGAAATTCAGGAACGTAAAAAAGGCATAATTTAACACCATTGCACAAAATTTCAAGTTTCTATATGTCCATATGTAACTTGCTTCATATATAAACATGTCCATATCTAACTTGCTTCTTTTTGGTTGTTACAAATATCATACTAAAGTTAATATACCCTATACTTTAGGTGTATAGTTTTATGTTTAGTTTACAAAATATTATAAAAGAAAAGTAAGTAAAACCACGAGCCCTTGCCAATAAAGCTGTTCCACATACACATGGACATATAAGAAATTACCACACGTGCATGTTTCAAATTGTAGTTGCTTTTTGTTAATATTAATCGTGAATACATACAGTTTCAGCTAAGTTAAAATAACTCAATATAGAACAAATTTTTTTAACAACAACTCCTCATCTTTTAAATCCAAACATTTTTTAACATCAATCGTAAAGACATACAGTTCCAGCTATATTAAAATAACTCAACCAAGTATCAACATTAATTTTCTTTCCAACAACAGGCCTCACTTGGCGCCTCGATAAGAGCGTATGAAGAGAGTGGGTAAGAGCGTATGAAATACGTTGTAAACACCAGGGAGTATGGGTTCGAATCCCATACATGTCGTAAGAATAATTTTCCCTTTCGACATTTACAGCCACGTCTGAAAAAGAAAGGCTGTGTAATTTCCTTATCGGCTTTATGTCGCAAGGGAATGAACTAAAAAAAAAGTTTTCTTCATTTAAATTCAAAAATGTTTAACATCAAACTCAATTCTCAAAGAACATTTGTTTTTCTACAGTAAGACCATCAGACAAGTAAATTTATGAAATAAATGGAATTAATGTTGAAAAAAAGCAAAACGAATTAATAAAAATAGAATTAA
This sequence comes from Poecilobothrus nobilitatus, assembly GCA_947095535.1. Lineage (NCBI taxonomy): Eukaryota > Metazoa > Arthropoda > Insecta > Diptera > Dolichopodidae > Poecilobothrus > Poecilobothrus nobilitatus. The sequence continues at coordinate 118,666,400 of OX352773.1, forward strand.
TGTTGAAAAAGGTAGAACGAACTTAACATATCATATTTTAAAGTAAGAAGAATAGAAAAAATTACATGTCGAAAAAGTGTTTATAGAAAATTTAAAAAAAAAACAAATTATTGTTCACGAAGATATTGTACCTTGTTGAAATTTTACTAAAGCGGCAGACTAAAAAAAATTATTTTTAAATTAGTTTTAATAAATTTCTCCTCAGCTTACAATAAAATCGAGATAAAAATATAAAAAAAACGAAAAATATGCAAGATAATAAAGACAAAAAAACAGATTTTGTTAAAAGATAAAATTGCTTTGTAAATTTAAAAAAAAAATGTAAAATAAATAATAAATACCATAATCCATTCCATAGTTTTTCTGATGACAGCACTCTGGTGGCATCCTATGATTTTTTAAAAAAATCGAATTCTACTTCAACCACAATCAGTTGAAAAAGAGAAATTATGGCTAGTTCGGTAACCACGACCTAGCGAAAATAGCTGATTGGGGTGTTAAAAACAGAGTTGAGTTCAACACTTCCAAAACCTCAAAGCTGTCAGATCTCTTGCAAAAGTGATCAATCCAAACCAATTCTACAGTTCCAAGGGGAAAATATACAGTGGTCTGCAAATTTAAACATTTTAGGCATGCAGCTTAATCAAAAAATGTTGTAGAATGAGCATATTTTTGATATAGCCAAAAACTGCCAAATGTTTAGGTTTTCTTTTTCGCTGTAAAGCTTATTTTTCCCCTAGTGATCTGGCCTATAAAGCATATATTCGACGTAAAATAGAGTATAATTCTCACATATGGACTGGCGCTGCTCAAACTTCATTAGCTTACCTGGACAAAATCCAAAATCCCGCCTTACGCCTGATTGGCGAACCTACTATTCAGGGAACCTTTACTCCTCTTAACTCACGTCGAAATATCCAACGTGTTCCTCTCTGATACAAATGGTCCATTATACAATTTGCAATTTTCAAAACGAACCTATTCAAGTTCGTCTCCAATTTAACCGCCAATTCTCGTTTATATTCATATTTCCCTTGAACTCCTCTGCTTCTTGCTCAAACCTACAATAATTTTGCAAAAAGGAAATTTTTCCTAGAGTTTGGGTAGCGTGTAAAAAAAAATACGAACTTTATCAGTAAACTAAAAAATACAATTATATTTTTAAAGATAAACAAGTATCTTCAAAATTATTTTATTATAAATTACTATTTTATTTTATTTCGTCAAAAAAAATATATTCATATATTATACAAGATCCTGAATTTATCAATTTTTTAGCAATAATAACCATTAAACCTAGTCTCATATTTATAAAATGAATAGTAGAAGGTGCAGAACTATTCAAAAGAGACTCAGCTGTCGATTATAAAAATAGAAGTTTTGCTAACACACCAAGCAGATAACTCTGAACATAATTTTTCAACAAGGATAAATTTCAGCCATGTTGAAAGTGCCATAAGAAAATTTGATGGGACGGAAACAACTAATATTAAGAAAAGTATAAATTAATTTGATCAGTATGCAGATGTATTCGTATGAAATTTTTTTTTTTTTATCCTGTTTTACCCCCAAGGGGAGCATAGGGCTTCCACAAAGCTTTTATATCGCACTCGATTGTGGGCCAAATGCTTGATTTCTGCCCATGTCTTACCCATATCATATATTATCAATTTCTTTAGGTACAGACCTTCTCCATGTTATTTTAGGTCTACCCACACTTCTTTTTCCCTGTGGATTCTAGTCGAGCGCCTGGCGTGCAACGTTCTCTGGCGCTTTCCGAAGTGTGTGACCTATCCATCTCCATTTCTTTTTCTTGATTTGGCAGAGTATGGTTTCTTGTCAAGAGATAGTTAGTAAGTCCTCATTTGATATTCTTCTAGGCCATCTTATATTTTGAATTGTTCGGAGACATTTATTTTCAAATACTTGTAATTCATTTGTTGATGAGTTTTTGATTAACCAGGTTTCACTGCCGTAGAGTAGAATCGATTTCACACAGGCTTCATATATCCTTATTTTCGTGCCTTTGGTTAACTGTGGTGATCTCCAGATTGACCAAAGTCTCCCGAATGCCATCTTTGCCAATTTTATTCGATTCTCAATGTCTTCTTCTGCTCCTCCGTTTGCGGTAAGAAAACTGCCAAGGTAGTTGAAACTTGTCACATCCTCTATGTATGTGTTGTTTATTGCTAGTGGATTGGAATTGTTTGCATTCAATCTTAGGGACTTTGTTTTTGCAATATTTATATTGAGTCCTACTTTATGTGCTTTTGTGTTTAGGGAATCTAGTTTTTGTTGCATATTCCTGTGTGTATGTGCAAGTAGGGCAAGGTCATCAGTATATTCGAGGTCCTCTTGGCGAGATGTAAGGGTCCAATTGATTCCTGTTTGGTGTATTAGTGATTCTTCCAATACGTCGTCGAGAACGATGTTGAACAGGATTGGGGAAAATGGACATACTTGTGGCTTATCGGATCACTAAGGTTTCCATTGTGGATAACCCCGGCCTCGGCGTTGGTGTACATATTTTGGATGATATTTCTGATTTTAGGTTGTATATTCCTTCTTCTGAAAGCCTTCCAGATGGCTCTGTGTTTTATTTTATCGAATGCTCTTTCAAAGTCCACGAATGTTATGTAGAGTGGTGATTTCCATTCTGCTGATTGTTCGATTATCAGACGCAGAGTATTTGAGTGATCTGTACAGCTGCGCTGCTTTCTTAAACTTGCTTGTTGCTCAAGAAGGGTGTCCTCTATTCGTGCTTCAATTCTGGAGTATATTATGAGAGCCAATAATTTATTTAGTGTGTTTAGGACTGTAATACCACGACAATTTTTGTATTCTTGGAGATTTCCGTTTTTTGGAAATTTTATTATGATTCTTGTTTTCCAGCTTTCCGGCATGGCTTCATTGTTCCAATTTCTGTAGACCATTGTTCCATTCGTATGGAATTGTCTACAGACATTTTTCTGTTCCAAAATATCGGGCAAGGTAATTCAACTTCAATTTTAAACCATTGCACGTTAAAAGTCAACAGAAAAAAGAATATTTACTAAAGCTAGAATTAACAATCTAGCTTTTGATAGTTTGATATTTTCTTAAAACCCGATATGATCATAGGTAAGATGATAAAAACCTCATTCAAGCAAGCAAAAATCAATATAAGTAATGGAAATATTTGTATTAAGAAAAGCACGCACAAGTCTAATTTAAAAAAACAGAACAATAACGAAAGAACTTGTTTTCTAGCAAATTACGATAGTCAAGTTGTCCTAGGAACAAGTAAATGTAACAGTAATTCGATGCAACCGACTTATTAATACCCTACACCTGAATAATTCGAATTAAATTAAAAATCTATAGGTTTTTTTGGCAGCTGCTTGAACTTCTTCCCTTTTCTGTCATATTCAACTCGAATTTTAGGAACGTAAAAGAGGCATCCTCTTGGGATATGCTTGACACATTTGTAAAAAATTTTAAGTTTCTATCTTTATTAATTTCGAAGATTTTTAGTCCTTGGGAGGTGTGTGTCAGGTACCCAAATTGCCACTCCAATTCGTCGAATCCATCCCAGGAACATAAAGAAAACTTGCCAGAACATCATTGTACTAAACTTAAAGGTTCTACTTTTGTTGATTTTGGAGATATGCTCGTTGCTCTTGTGCTCGTCCGGAAGTTTCCAAAATACAAACCCATGTTTCAAATTCTTTCAAATGTCAGTTTCCAATTTTACAGAAAAGGAAACATAACAGAACACCTTTGTACTAAAAATAAAAGTTCTATCTTTGTTGGTTGTGGAGATATACTCGTTTGCTCTGGGGCTTGTTCGGAAGCTTCCAAGATTTGAACCCATGGACCAAATCCTCACAAATTTCAGAAACATAAATCAAACATAAAGGAACACCATTCTGCCTAATTTAAAGGTTATATCTTTGTTGCTTTTGGAGATAATATCATTTGCTCTGAGGGTCGTTCGGAAGCTTCCAAAATCCGAACCCAAAGACCAAATCCTCTCAAATTTCAGAAACATAAATCGAACGAGAAGGAACATCATTGTACAAAATTTGAAGGTTCTACCTTTGTTGATTTTGGAGATAATCTCGTTTGCTCTGGGCCTCGTTCGGAAGCTTCCAAGATCCGAATCCATGAACCAAATCCTCTCAAATTTCAGAGACTTAAAAAAAACATGAAAGGAAACCACTCTGCCAAATTTAAAGGTTATATCTTAGTTGTTTTTGGAGATAATCTCATTTGCTCTGGTGCTCGTTCGGAAGCTTGCAAAATCCAAACCCATATACCAAATTCTCTTAAATTTCAGAGACATAAATCGAATGGGAAGGAACTTCATTGTACAAAATTTAAAGGTTCTATCTTTCTTGGTTTTGGAGATAATCTCGTTTGCTCCGGAATCATTCTGAAGCTTCCCATGGTCCTGTTATATAAATTTCATCAAGATAGCTTCATTAGTTTTTGAGTTATCGTGCGAACGGACGGACGGACATCGTTAAATCGACTCAGGAAGTGATCCTGATTCAGAATACATATACATGTCCATATCTAACTCGCTTCCTTTTGGTGGTTACAAACACCATACCAAAGTTAATATACCCTATACTTTAGGTGTAGGGTATAAAAATCGCGTTGTGATTTTTTTCATTTGTATTGAGAAGAAAAAAAACCCTTATAAAAATATTTAGATTTTGACTTTTCGGGGGAATATGATATTTATACACACACACACTCACCCACGCACCCACACACACACACACACACATGCACGTACACCCACAGACAAACGTCCCGTTAAAAAAAATTGTACAGCCTTCTCCGCACCGGAGTATAGCATTTTTGCCCACAATAACTACCTTATACATAATTGTATGTGATCGGTATTATTAACTTAAATAAAATAGTAAGCAATAAATAAATTCCTTTCTCTGTCTAAATTTGTAAATTTGTTTCTCTGTATCCTCAAATACAGAACGAAAACTAAAAATAATAGTAATAAAATTTGTTCAATAAATAAAAATTTTTTTTTTGTTAGAATAATATTTTATATTATTGATAAATTAAACTTGTTTAATGAATAAAAATTTTCTTTTGAATATTCTTAATAAATAAAATTTGTTTGATAATACAAAATAAAAAATCAGCTGTCCCCACGTCAGGACCGGACTGCTTTTGCACGAAAAGCATAATTTCAAATTTCATAAATTTTTTTTATAGTTGTTAAAAACCTTGTTTGACAGTCGAAGAGAAAGGTCGGCTTTTTAGAATGTTAAATAAACTTTATTTTTACCGACCGCATATATTAACGTATAAGGTAGGTAGGTATTGTTTTCGCACTTAAAATTTGTACCAGAGATTTTTGCAAATATACAATATACATATTTGCCAAAATCCGGTGCGTAGAAGGCTGTAAAAAAATTTTAGCGTTATGTCCGTGTGTGTGTTTGTGTGTATGTAGAATATTGTTCTTTCTGTTTTTTTTGTTTTTTAATGGTCCTATTTATTTTAAGTAGGTAATAAAAGTGTAGATAAAAAAATTCTCTATATTCTGGAAAAAATATATTTAAAAACTAATAAATGGTTCTCCAGAAAAACCGGTTTAAATGAATTTTAAGATGCTTTTATTGTTTTACCGTTACCTAAATAACGGTATGTGCAAATTAAATAAAATTGTTGCCTGCAAAAGGGTGAAAAACTAACAAAATTTGCCTGTAAAAGGGTGAAAAATTAGAAAAACTTTAATAATTTTTAATAATAAATATATTTTTTCTATTAAATTTTTTTTTTTTACTGGGAGCCTGATTTTGTAACCAACTCTAAAATCATTCCTAATTATTTTTTTTACATACATATTTCAACAGCAAGACTGCCGCCCCAAACGCCTGTTAAACAAATTACTGAAACCCGGATTTTGTAACCAACTATAAAATCATTCCTAATAATTTTTTTACATACATATTTCAACAGCAAGGTACTGCAAGGCATTTAGAGTAGTGTGAGCTACCGCCTCCAAACCCCGCCTAAACAAATTTCTTAACCTTGATTTTGTAACCAACTATAAAATCATTCCTAATTACATTTTTTACATGCACATTTCAACAACAAAATATTTTAAAGAGTTACTAAACAAGTTATTGAAACCCCTATTTTGTATCAATTTCTAAAATCTCCCGTAATTATATTGTTTCCATACATATTTTGAGATTCATAAAAGTAGTTCTGGAACGATGGAACCAGTTCTAAAATATTCTTTGCTCTAAATTTAGATTTTTTTTTTTTATTTCCAACACAATATTATATATTAGATATTTTTTTCACCATTTTATTTTTGGGTCGGGTCGTTATCTTGTTTAAAATCTTGTAAAAAAAAATGCCAAATTGTTAAAAAAAAATCTAAAGTTTTCCTAATTTTTCCCCCTTTTGCAGGCAACTTTTGTTAGATATTTTGATTTATGAAAAATTGTCAGACATTCCTCTACAAGAAGAAAAAAATTTTAATTGATTTGCATATACCGTTATTTAAATAACGGTAAAACAACAAAAGCATCTTAAAATTAATTAAAACGGGATTTTCTGGAGAACCACTTATTGTTTTTTAAATATCAATATGGCCTTTGCGCAACCAATGGCATATATACTCGGAACCGTAACGTAATACAGTACCGTTACGTCACGACGTCATTACGTAACGCCACCCCCCTTATATGGAGGTACAGCCAAATTTTATACTCTACACAGTAAGTAAAGGGTATATTAACTTTGGTATGGTGTTTGTGCCACCAAAAGGAAGCGAGTTAGATATTTATTTATTTATTTATACTACTTAGCACAAACAGTTTACATAAAATTTATAATATATATAATAACTAATAAACAATAATAAATTGTTAAATACAATAAAAGTTATAATAAAAATTACATAATTGTTAAGTATAAATAAACTTAGAACTAAGATTAAAATTAAAAATCATATACATAGGTATATACTTTACAGTGCAACAAGAAACAAAAACAAAAAAAAAATCCTAATATTAATAGCGATTGTATAATTTTTGTTTTTGGAAATGTTTTAAAAGTGTAAAGTCTATGTTAAGTTTATGTTTGCTACCTATAATAAGCATCCTATTAATAGGTTCAAATTTGCGATAATTAGTCCTATGATTATAGGTTTTAAACAAATTGCAAGAGCGAAGGCGTTGAAGATTTCTAATATTAATTTTACTAGAAATTAAAGTAGATTTAACATAACCCTTGACAATCTCTGTAATGAAAATAACATCAGAAATCTCACGTCTAAAACTTAAAGTACACAAATCAATTAACTTTAGTCTTTGTTCATATGGTGGCAAAATAATAGGACTTGACCATGGCAAGTGGCGTAAGGCAAATCTAAGAAAGTTTATAGATTTAGATACACACATTCTATCATCCAATGTGTACCATGTAAAATGGAAACCAAACCTGACTAGCATATTCCAGGTTCGGTCTTACAAGACAAGTGTACAACGATTTGAGAACATAGGGATCTGAAAATTCCTTAGAAAAACGTTTAACAAACCCCAATAATGAATTAGCTTTATTTATAATATTATTATAATGAATTTTAAAGCTAAGTTGGGAATCAAAATACATACCTAAGTCTTTTATTGAAGTAACTTTAGGTAAACTAATACCATCTAAGTTATAGTTAACATAAACAGGACTAGAACGATGTGTATAAGATAACAATGCGCATTTATTTACATTAAGTAGTAGACAATTATTAACGCACCAATTGTTAAAGTTTTGAAGGTCATTCTGCATAAGGACGGCGTCCTTATTAGATGTAATCTTTTTAAAGATTTTCATATCATCAGCATAATCTTGAAGCTCACAATTAGAAATGATAGAAGTAACATCATTTACAGATAAAATAAAAAGTAAAGGACCAAGATGGCTACCTTGTGGAATACCGGAATTTGCCACGAATGGTTCTGAAATCACATTTTTGAATATAACACTATAAGAGCGATTACCCAAATAAGAATATATCCACTTTAGAAAAAACTCTGGGAAGTCATATTTTTTTAGTTTTAGTAATATAACACTATGTGGCAATAGATCAAATGCTTTACTAAAATCAGTATAAACAACATCTGTTTGAAAACCTTCTTCCATCTTATTGAGGAGGAGGGACGTTGTTTCAACTAGGTTTGTCACAGTAGATTTTTGTTTTACAAAACCATGTTGGTTATCAATTAAAAGATTAGAACAGTGATTATAAATTGAATCCGTTATAATTAGTTCAAATAATTTTGGAATAGAAGATAATTTTTGCTATGGGACGATAGTTAGTAATTTCATTTTTAGCATTCTTTTTGTGAAATGGTTTGATATAAGACATTTTCCAAAAAGGAGGAAAAAGTCCGGAATTTAATGAATTTTTGAAGAGTAATGTTAAAGGCGTAGTGAGAATGTTAGAACACTTGCTCAGTATTATCACCGAGTTTATTTAGATATTTGGAAACTATTTCTTCAATTATATTTATATCATTAAGAGACGTTTTTTGACAACTGTCCATAAAGGAAAAATAATTTTCATTTAGCGAAAAGGAAGAATCACTATATGAAGTGCTGAAAACTCACGAAAATACTTCGAAATAACTAAAGGATCATTACTTGAAAGAGAATTGAAATTCATAAATGTAGGGTAATCATCACAATTACGTTTAGAATTTATGAATTTCCAAAACTTTTTCGGTCCAGATTTTAGTTTACTTGCCATTTTGTTAATATAATTATTGTAAAGAATATCGGATGACGTTTTAAAATTATCAAAAAATATGACAAAATTGTTATAGTCATTAATATCTTTTGAGTTGAGATATTTACGCCAGGCTTTGTTTTTCTTATTTCTGATCTAAGCTCCTTTGTGAACCATGGGGGGCCAGATTGGGAAGATTTGTTTTTTGAAATAGGAACGAATTGAGTAAAACCTTCGAACATAATTTCATAAAACCTAATTGTCATTTGATGTAGGTCTATATTATTAAATAAAGACGTGAAGTCATAGGTATTTAAGAAATTTATTAGTCCGGGAAAGTTGGTTTTATTGAAATTAAAACTATAAGAATATGCTGCTTCAAGATTTACGGAATTAGTTTAACAATAGGTAAAACTTATTGAAGGGTGATAAGGGTCTAACGCAACAAGCGATAACATCGAGTCACAGAAAGTCATATTATATCAATCAGAGGTAAATATTAAATCCAATTGCTTATCTTTAAAATTACGATGGTGGGAAATCTGTTGTAAATTGTTGGTATTTAATCTATCAATAAATTGCGAATCAGTTTCACTCACCGAAAAATCCGGAATCAAAAAAAATTCTTCGTCATGATTAATCCATGTTATATGAGGGAGATTAAAATCTCTATATAAAATTAACTCATCATTAGGACCTGAATTACAGCAAATCGAATCTATTACATTTAAAAGAGTAATATAAATATTTAAATTCGAAGAAGGTGGAATGTATGTATATGTTAACAATATTTACATTTTTGTTTGAAAATTTTATATTCACACCTATTGTTTCAAGACCGTCTGCGTTAGAAATTGGAATTTCATTTGCATTAAAAGAGTTTTTGACGGCAATCAATACACCTCCCTCTTTAGGAATGTAACTATTAGATACATTAAATTCACCATATCAATCTTTTCTAAAAACAGAATATGAGCTATCGAAAAGCTCAAGATTGTTAATAGAAGAATTTAGCCAAGTTTCAGTTAATGCAAATACGTCAAAATTTAAACTTATTGAATTAAGTAAGACTTGACTTGTTTTTGTTCTAAGACCTCTGACATTTTGATAATATATTGATAAATTTATCAAAATTGAAGAATCTATCAAGGATGTAGAGATCTTATTTAAATTATTTATTGGCACGAAAAAATTTATTATAATTATCATTCGAAACTTGTAAGTGATTGTAATAATTACTATTACAATGACTGCGGTATGCCTTTAAGTCGTCTGAGACATCTTTGGAAGATATACCTTTAGTTTCGTGAAATTTTATATATAATTTATATAATTCTTTGTATTCGGTTGGTAAACCTTCGTTATCAATTAAAACTTTTATACTTGTTCTGGTCTTACCTTCCAACACAGTATTATATTTATCATCAAACAAGTATGACAAATATAATCTGACCATGTTATAGACTTTATCTTCTCTTAGCCTAGAAAGAGCGACTGTATAGTCGTTGTTGGCAAGAGATTGTTGTTATCGGTGGTAAAAGCCAGTTAATAATTGAAGGTTGAAGAGTTTCACCTTGAACAAAGTTTATGAATTTAAAAGTAGAAGGAACATTTGGTGAAGTTGAGGAAGAAGGAGGAGGTTCAGTTATCGAAACACAATTAGAATTGGTAATTTCAGGATCTTTAGTTAGTGATGCAGTATTAAAAGCGTTTATATTGTTATTACTGTTCTGAATAGTATTGTGGTTATGAGATTTGTTGTTCTGATTTATGTTTGAAGTAGTGTAAGTGTCTGAGTTAGTGTTTACTATGATTAAGGAATTATTTGTGTCTGTTGTGCTAGAGTTTAATGACTTGTCAACGGTTGAACTATTATTAGAATGAACAGTTAAATTATTAACGTTAATGCTAGAATTAGAATTACTATTATCAGAAACAATCTTATTATTTTTAGATATTATTTTTATATTATTACAAGAAATATTTTTATTTTTATTATTATTATTCGTATTTTTTTTATTATTATTATTTCTTCTATTTTTATTTTTATTAATTTTATTACTTATAATATTAATTTTTTTATTACTATTATCATTAATATTTAACTTATTATCTAATTTGCTTTTCGCATTTTTACCTCTAATATCCCGGAATTTTGTAATTGTGGTCCCCTTATTCCAAAATTTAAGATTTTGCACCTTCATAATTATGTTTTCAGGAACGTGCACCTTAAACGACAAGTATTTCGGATTTCGGATGTTTTTGGGAGTTACCTTTTTACATATTGCAATATCACATTTAAATTTTTGTTTAATATAGCACTCAAGCCTTTTTTCTGTAGTTTTGCAATTTAACCTTGAAATGCAAAGAGAAAAAGAAGGCTTTTTTGTAGCCACTGGGACTATTGCAGCCTTAACTCCAGGTTTTGGTTTATTTTTTTTGCTCTTTGCCTTTGTGCTAGGTGTGATATTGTAAGTTTGGATAAATACGTGTTTATAAACTATGGATGGTTTATTTAATTTATCAAACTGTTGTTTAATTAACTCACTCACATCGCATTGAGTTTCCTTCTGGCTATGATTAGGTAATTGTTTCTCCGAACCCATAGCGTGGAGACATAATTTCATGCGATTTAAATCGTCCTTCATAAGTTCAACTACTTCTCGAATGCCAACCAACTCTTTTGATGTTACCGAAAGAAGTTAATTTTTCATATCATTAACCAGATCTGTTAATGTATTCTTTAAATATTTTTTTCGGTCAGAAAGAAAACTGCATAATGCCTGGTTAAAGCTATCGTAGCTTTTGGCCATATCGTTAAAGCATACCGAGTTACTTTTTAGAGCATCCACTGCTTTGGCCGTGCAATCTTGGCAGTCGCTTTTTATATCATGTAAGTAAACCATCAACTCGTCTTTAAGAATATGAATAGGCTGGTTTAAATCTAAGCAACTTTCGCAAACAAAATGATGCGAAATAAACGTGTTACATGTTTGCCAGCCCCTGGGGGCATTAATGCAAACCCCATGGAACTTTCTGTTACAGATGCCATTGCATGCGATGACATCTGTTTTGGAATCTATAATAGTACAGAGTAGGGCACTGCATTTATTTAATTAGTAGCAGTAATATATAAAAATTTAACAACAAAACAAAATTAATTTTAATAATATAAGTCAGTTTTTTAAGAAATCAAGTTAAAATTAAAACAAAAGTAAACAAACTTAAGTGACCTAATTTAAGTAATTATTAAAAATGTTTAAACAAAAAAAATTATTTTTTTAATTTTAAAATTATGGTAAAAATTTGTAAAGTTAAAATCATTTGTTTTTGATTATATTATTGTTCATAAAGTAAAAAAATTAAACGAATTTAAAAAATTAAAATACAAATGCGCATTTTACAATAACACTTTATTTAACTTGTTAATGGTTTGAAAAGAACTGATATGGACTTGTATATATATTCTGAATCAGGATCACTTCCTAAGTAGATTTAGCGATGTCTGTCCGTCCGTTCGCACGATAACTCAAAAACTAGTGAAGCTATCTTGATGAAATATATATAGTAGGTTACTAATTACGAAAGGAAGGCTAAGTTTGAATCTGGGCAAAATCGGTCAATGGGTTCGGGTACCTCCCATACAACTCCCAAAACCGACAAAAAGCATATCTTTGAATTTAATAAAGATAGAAACCTGAAATTTTGTACAAAGGTTGTAAAAGCATTTAGTTTTTTAGCTTATATTAAATACCTAACTAAAATAACTTATGGATTTTGTATTTTAATTTGAATTTTTTAGGTGTAGGGTATAAATAAGTCGGTTACATCGACTTACTGTTACATTTACTTGTTTTATTTTTACTTATTTTAATTTTTCAAATTCACTAGCTAAGATTGTTTTTTTTTACAGCTACACGTCAAATGATCGAACAATAGATATCGGTGGTCTTTTTCATACATTCACGGTTGTTTGCGATATATTATATTGTTGTCTGTTCTATTAATTTTCTACCTCATTTTGCTATGTTTAAATTAAGAATTTAAGTATCGCGTTTACATTACCTCTAATTGATTTTGAGTTGAACTTGAAAATACTTTCAATAAGGAATTAAAAACTGAATATTTTACAAACTTTTGGTAATTCTATTACACTGTCTATGGTGATTATTAATGCTTAATATTAATATTGATTGTTTATCTTTTAATATTCTTTGATTGGTAATTAGGTGCTAATTATTAATTAATTGTGTTTTAAACATTGCACTCAATATTAAAATTCAATTTAATTTTTAATTTACTCTTACTTGAATCTTTGCTTTTTTTTTTCTCTATTGTATTATTTATACAATTCCCAACCCATTGTTGCTATTAATCATTGCTAATTTTAGTATAAATTTTTGCAATGTTTGTGTTATTATATGCAATGTTTGCCATATTAGCATTATGTGAGTCGCAGGTGATTGTTCAAGATGATAACTTTGTCGTTGAGAATTACTCGTTTGTCTCTCATTTTGTGCCCCATTGAGGGATCGCTCTTTATATTAAAAATGATGTCGCATACAGCGCTCTCGTATTTGTGCATACATGTTTCACTACAATTGGGTAAAAATTATTGTTGATAGGCACGTCTTTCATTTCTGTTATTTGTGCAGATCTACAAATGCTAGTGAACTGGAATCTATTTCGAATATTGAAAATCTCACCAACCAGATGAATACTAGCTTCGATCTGAGCACTCAGACCAGTCAAAGACCTGTCCCAAAAAAAAATAGTATGGCGTTATAACCATGTTAATTGGGAAAGTTTAAATAAATTTTTTAAGCCTTTTATTGATCTTTGTGCTTTAGCAACAGAAATATGGAATTTGCAACCAATGCGATTAGTGAAATAATTCTTCTAGGTATGAGAGCCTAAATAAGCCACTCTATAAAAGGTATTAAAAAACCACCCAAATCTTGATTTAACACAATAATTTAAAAGGAGGAAACTTTTCAAACCCACAAGAGTGATAGGACTGAAACTAATAGGTCTACTGCGCGACCTGGTGTATGAGAGTTCTCAACAAGCAAAAGTTCTTGTACAACAGACGGCGGAGAAGCAAACTTTTGCATCTTTCCAAAAATAGCAAATCCTTCTGAACCTTTGCTAAAAACTTTAACGATAAAAGTGGCATTTCCTCGTTCTTGGCTTTGGTTTAATGAGAATGAGAAAATTGTATCCGGCTCCAAAGAAAACGCAGATTTATTTGCCAAAAATTTCGCTGCCTTCAACTCATCCTTGGCCCAGTCAACACAAAGACCATGCATTCTTCCCGAGGTTAACTGCTCCTTACGTAAAATTACCTTCAGAATTTGTGCAGTTCTTAAAGCTCTTAAGAATTTGGATACAAAAAAGGCAGCTGGTCCAGATGGCATTACTGACATAGTTTTTAAAAATATTTTTTCAGTTATTACGAAACCATTGGGCAATCTCTTCCATTTATCCCTCTCTTCGGATAAATATTCTACACAATGAAAGACAGCGCACATACATCCCATCCCCAAAAAAGAGGACAAAATCGGTCCCTCAAACTACCGCCTTATTGCTATCACTTTGGTCCTTTTCAAAATAATGGAAAATTGAATTAATAGAAAGCTTCTGCAATATCTTCATAGCAAAGGATTAATTCATGATCGTCATGATCGTCAATATGAGGTCCGACACGTCTCAATGAAAGGCTCAACATCAGCCTCCACCATTCGAGGGAGTACGAATATCGCGAATGTGGAACCATATTCCCCCTCATATGTTTCCCAGAATTGGTGATGATCACATTCTTAACGTGCAAAGATTCAAGGTGATTATTAATTTTGCTCACATAATGCCTGCCAATTTCAAAACAATTTTTATTCTCTAACTCATCTTCCTTTGACTAGGTAAGTGCATGAGTACTAAAGGTTATATAACCTATTGTTTGGTCAAAAAAGGGAGGTGATGTTTAGTGGGTGAAAGTCCCACACACTCATAGAAGAATTGTGGTCGTTTTCACTTCTCTGTAATGGCTTTAGATGATTCCCACCTATTATCGCAAAAAAAAATAAAAATATTAAACAAAATAACTTATATATAATTTAATACCATTTTTAATTATAATTTAATACCATTTATTTTTATTTAATAACAATAATAAGCAATGTATTAATCGTAAAAATATTTACATTCATACATACATCCATACATATGACAATGTTTTTTTTTTTCATTCAAAAATGTAGAAGTGAAAAATAAAAACTGTAAACAAATATAAAACAAACATAACATTTCTGATATATTGAATCTGCTAACAAAAATTTTACAGTTTGAATTTTGCGTCATCAACAAGACAATATAATGTATTACGAATGGATATATAAATTTTTAGAGATATGAAATAAAAATATATATATTTTTGCTCATATAATGCATATGGTGTGTTATAATAATACGTATGTATTTATAAGAAAAAAACAGGCAAAAAATATTCAAACGCTCGCAATACGCACCTTTTAATAAAATATGAATATGAGCCACTACCAGCATCGGTGTTACCGTTTTTGAGATATTGCAGTGGAGAGTGGAAATTTTGGTAAAAAAAAGATTCTTTCTGTTTCACGGATAGATTTGGTGTTATAATTGGACTACCAAATTTATTAATACCAAAACTTTAAATTAAATGAGTAGGCTTAAAAGAAAACTATAAAAAAAGTAAAGTAAAGAACTCTTACATTATTAAAAACAAATCGTTAAAAATTGACTACATATTATGCCAGGAATACATATTAAGAAAGTCATATAAAAAAAATGTTACAACTTTGCGTTTTTTTTAATTATTATTTTAAAATTTTTTTGTAGACAACTTAGGGTCGACGCTTTTATATGCACAGATGGCATAGTAAAACAGGGCGTCGGAATTCAAATGACGGAAATTATAAATATTTTTTATTGCAATAAAAAAACGTATTAAAAAGTTTTCAAAAACTCATAAATTTTTTGTCATTTAAAATCTAATATATAAAGCAGAAATTCTGTTTGTTTGTTTGTTTGTTTGTGCCCTTTTCACGTAAAAACCACCAGTCCGATTGCAACCAAATTTTGCAGGAACATTTCTACGACCCCGGAAAGTGTTATAGGCTATATGGTGTTTTGGTTCATTAACCCATTGCGGCCCGAGAGCCATTTAAAGCTTTTCCGTTTATTCGTTGTCCTGCCTAAACGGTTGAGTTGAAAATTTGTACAATTGTTCTTCTCAGCTTTGGACGGGTGCCGAAGAAATTTGGATACAATATGTTAACCGGATTCGGCCCGGCGAGCTTCCAAAAAAATTTTTGTTTCCGATTTATGTCCAATTTTGTAAGGGGGTTTTATGGTCCGAAAAAAAACCTGTGACAAATTTTTATGAAGTTCCGTTAACCCGTTTGGTCAGGAGAGCCGAACGAAGTTCATTAAATTTTTCAGTTGTCCTGCTTAACCGGTTTGACCAATTGAGTTGCAAATTTACAAATAGTGTAGCTCTTTACCACAGGAGCTCATTGAGTTGATTTGGTTATAATCCATTAACCCGTTTCAGCACCAGGACTCAATGAAGTTTTTCAATTTCCTTGTTGTCGCGCTTAAACGGTTTTGCCAATTGAATTGAAAATTTACAAAATTGTAGCTCTTTACCACAGGAGCTCACTGAGGTGATGTGGTAACGATCCATTAACCCGTTTCGGCACCAGGGCTCAATAAATTTTTTTAATTTCTTTGCTGTCGCATTTGAACGGTTTTACCAATTGAGTTGAAAATTTACAAAAGTGTAGGTCTTTATAACAAAAGCTTTCTGAATTGATTTGGTTACGACACATTAACCCATATATTGCACTTTGGCAGACAAATTCATTCAATAAATTTTGTTGTGATACATTAACACATTTCGAAACGATAGATTGTCAAAAAAAAAATGTTGTTTCAATTTCTGTCTAATTTGGCAGGATGAATTTATGGCTCTAAATTAAGCCTGTGACAAAATGTTTGTTAATGTTTGTTAACCCATTTCCGCACGAGCACTTATTAATAATATTTTCCCTAATTTTGTGTATTGTTATTATTATTACAAAGATATTTCTAACACTCTTTACTTTTATCTATGTATACTGTTTCTAATATTCCATAAAAACCTCTCAATGCAAATTTCTAATAAAGAACAGTAATTAAAGTAACCTTATTAAGTATCTTAAGAATACTGTGTTTAAGTCTTAACAACATAACATTTTCGGCCGTTGTTAAAAAACAGAAACAATCTCCTACATTAGACAATCCATCATGTCATCATTCAGAAATGTATTACTTACATGTGATCTTTACATGTGGTCTATCTAAATAAGATGCATGTGTATAACATGTTTCCCAAATATCATTGAAATATGTACATATAGTATGTATAATATCCGTATATTTAAAAATACTATAAACTTAATCAATTAAATTAGAAAACATATTCACATTTCTGTACATCATTTAATCAAAAATGAGTACATACATATTTAAAGAACAGAAAACCTTACATTCTTATCCATATACAATTTTTACACATATTTTTAACCAATCAATTTGGAAACATAATTAGAAAAACTAAAGGTAAAAAAATTCTGGTTCAATTATAAAGGTAAAAAACAATCTTTTATTTTTTATATTGAAAATATGTTAAACAGAACCTGAAATGTAAGCATTTAAAAAGAAGTTTTTTCAAAATCTGAAGAGCTGTCGGTGCTGTAGGATCTCCAACGGTGAGGGTACATAAAAAAGTTGTTCTACAACATTACCCTTTTAAGAGACCTATGCATAGTTAATATTTCATTGCTCTTTATTAAACAGTATATAAGTTTTAACAGACGGAGGGACAGAGCGAACTTAATAACAAATTTTTCAAAATGTGCTTAAAAGGATAACTCACAAAAACATGAAGTGACATTACTTACGAAAAACAAGTAAATGTAACAGTAAGTCGATGCAACCGACTTATTAATACCCTACACCTGAATAATTCGAATTAAATTAAAAATCCATAAATTTTTTGTTGGTTTTGGAGATATGCTCGTTGCTCTTGTGCTCGTCCGGAAGTTTCCAAAATACGAACCCATGGTTCAAATTCTTTCAAATGACAGTTTACAATTTTACAGAAAAGGAAACATAACAGAGCACCTTTGTATTAAAAATAAAAGTTCTATCTTTGTTGGTTGTGGAGATATACTCGTTTGCTCTGGAGCTCGTCCGGAAGCTTCCAAGATTTGAACCCATGGACCAAATCCTCACAAATTTCAGAAAAATAAATCAAACATGAAGGAGCACCATTCTGCCTAATTTAAAGGTTATATCTTTGTTGCTTTTGGAGATAATATCATTTGCTCTGAGACTCGCTCGGAAGCTTCCAAAATCCGAACCCAAGGACCAAATCCTCTCAAATTTCAGAGACCTAAATCAAACATGAAAGAACACCATTCTGCCAAATTTAAAGGTTATATCGTTGTTGGTTTTGGAGATGATCTCATTTGCTCTGGTGCTCGTTCGGAAGCTTCCAAAACCAAACCCATGGACCAAATCCTCTTAAATTTCAGAGACTTAAATCGAACGGGAAGGAACATTATTGTATAAAATTTAAAGGTTATATCTTTGTTGGTTCTGGAGATAATCTCATTTGCTCCGGAATCATTCGAAAGCTTCCAGAATCCGAACCCATGGACGGATTTTGTCCAGATTCGAACTTAGCCTTTCTTCTGTGATTAGTAACCAACTATATAAATTTCATCAAGATAGCTTCATTAGTTTTTAAGTTATCGTGTAAATGGGCGGACGGACGGACGGACGGACATCGCTAAATCGACTCTGGAGGTGATCCTGATTCAGAATATATATACATGTCCATATCTAACTCGCTTCCTTTTGGTGGTTACAAACACCATACCAAAGTTAATATACCCTATACTTTAGGTGTAGGGTATAAAAAAGGAGGATAACTTTCATAAGTTACAGTCAGTCAAAATTTTCAATGCACTAAATTTGAAAAACGGATTTCTGCATGTCACGGTAGATAAAGAAAGTAGGAAATACACAGCCTTTATAACGCATTATAGCCAATATGAGTTCACTAATGTTCCATTTGAACTATGTAAATCGCCGACTGTTTCCAAGAAGTCCATAAATTTTATATTAAAAGATTTAATAATCCGAGGTTATTCCTTGACAGACATGTAGTATTGATATTATCGTATTAATACTATAGCATCTATAGCATTGTTAATATTATAGTATTTAAACCCCCCTGACACGAAGCAAAATAGTATTATTTGACTTTTAGTTTTTAGTAAATCATTTTTATTGTAAGTAAACACATAAATTAAAATGAACCGTAAAATTGCATTAATATTACATTTAAGAAATAATGAAGAATTACTTGAAGAATTGAATGATGTGAACCAAAAACTCCTCATTCAATTAATAAATTCTAGAAGAAAATTGATTCTCAATAAAAAACTAATTTATATAGAATATTTAAACTCGAAACAAAAGACTGTTTGGTCAGAGGTCATTTTAAATTTTTCGATTAAAAGTAACTTTAACACTAATATTCAAATTTTGAAATATAAAAAATTTGAAACTCTTTCATATTTTTAACATAAAAGACAACGAAATACTAATTTACAAATTAAAAAAAAAAGTATTTTTAATTCTTATAGTATTTGCAATACTATAGTATCAATACTAAAGGGTCTTTCAAATTGAGTTTTCAAAAGTCGACGCCTGCGGAACACACTTCAAACATTGAACGCACCCATATCATATGTTATTTTGACAGTTGTAGGTTTGCTATTTATAAAAATGAAGTCGTATACATTACAACAACGTGTTGAAATTATTGAATTATTTTATGAAAATTGTCGTTCTGTAAGAAATGTATTTTGCAATTTACGCGATGTTTATGGTCGCCATAATCGTCCAACTGAGCAACAAATTGGTAACATTGTGCAGAAATTGCAAGAAATTGGTGCAGTACAAGATCGAGAAAGAAATCAGTATGCTCGTGCCGGTCGTTCACAAGAAAATATTGGTGCTATGAGTAATAGTGTTACAGCTCACCCCACTATGTCAATTTTCCGACATTCACAACAATTGGGACTTTCTGAGTCAACTGTATGGCGTATTATGCAGAAAGATTTAGCGTTGAAGGTCTACAAAGTTCAATTGACACAAGATCATTCCATGCGTCGGGACTTTGCCAATTGGATACTGGAACAAAACGACGCTTTTTAAAAAAAAATCATCTTTTCGGACCAATCACATTTCGAGGTCGGGGGCTACGTTAATACACAAAATTGCCGTATTTGGAGAGAGGGAAATACTTGCGTGATCCTCAGAGAAGTCAACGCATCCACAAAGAATAACTGTTTGGTGTGCATTGTGGTCTGGTGGTGTGATTGGTCCGTACTTTTTCGAAAATGATGGTGGAAGAGCCATAACCGTTAACGGTACCAGATATCGTGACATAATCAAAACTTTTTTATGGCAAAACTGGAAAATATTGATACTGAGGACATCAGGTTCCACCAAGATGATTGGCCTACGTGTCATATAGCCGGAGAAACACTGCAATTACTGCATACAAAGTTTCCAGAACGTGTTATTTCCAGAGTCGATGATGTGAATTGGCCTTCAAAATCCTGCAATTTGACACCGTTAGACTTCTTTTTTTTTTTTTTTTTTTTTACTGGTTGTCCATATCCATTGGGTAGGATGAATACCCGAAGTGAAGGAGAGGTAGAAAAGGTTGCGCAGAGGTTTTGAAATAGTGGAGTAGGTATTTTTAAGAACCATGGTGGTTATACCATCTGGACCGGCTGACTTATTTGTGTCAAGATTCTTTAAGATTTTCATCACTGCCGCGTCCTAAAGTAAATTTTACCGCCAGCTCCTGCAACAGAAGGTGGCATCTGAGCTGACTGTGACAGTGTCGAATTGAAGGCGAACTGTTTGCCAAATAAGTTCGCCTTCTCTTTAGAAACTGATACAGTTCTGTTATTTTTATCAATAAGTGGTGGAAAGGAAGACCCTCTAACGTCTTCCTTTAGACTTTTGGCAAATGACCAAAAAGATTTGCTATCCTTAGGCATGTGGATTATTTTACGTTTCAACTTTTGGTTGAACAAGAATTTTTGCTTATTGATAACTCTCTTGCATCTGTTTCTCACCGCTATATAGTTGGCCCTGCGAGCCTCCGACGTATTGTTTTGGTACAGCTTAAAAGCCTACTCTTTTCTAGAAATGGCTTCTTTGCAAATACGATTAAACCAAGATTTGGGACTCCTCTTAACAGATTTCATGAAATGAGGGATGAATAGCCTCATTCCAAGAAAATAGTTTCACTAATCGCATTTGCAGAAAAGTTAACATTTCTGTTGCGAAAGCAGAATGACTAATCAAAGGCTCTAAAAAAATTGTTAAGGCCCTCCCAGTCAGCATGGTTGTAACGCCAAACTAACTTTTTGGGAGAGGACCTTTGGTTGGAGATTGAGCTTACCTGGAAACTAGTGTTAATCAAACAATGGTCGTAGTTACCCAGGTGGCAACCAACTGAAACCACATATTGTTCAGGGTGTGTGGTGATCAGCACGGTCCGGGATCCTAGTGGGATTTTGGACAAGTTGAGAAAGGTGGAACAGTGTGAAGAATAGTTCAACTTGTTTTCCAATTGAGTTTTGACTCGGGAAAATGTTGCTAGAAAAATGAAGCCAGTCCCTGCTATGAATGTTGAAATCTCCCGCCAAAACAATTTCAGTTTCTGGAAATGCGTCCAAAATTTCATTGATCTGATAGATTTTCAATTTCCATAGCAGTTTCTTGTTCATTTGAGTTGGGTGATCTGTATAGGAAACAGAAATGTATGACATGCTCTTCAACGAGAATTTTGACCCAAATATAATGAAAGGTTGGGCTAGAACATTTATATTTTGGAAGTGTGTTGAAAGCGATGTCATTTTTTATATAGATAACGATACCTCTTTTGGGTACGAAGTGTGAAATAAGGCTACTCACTTAACATTAAAGTTATCATTGTGGTTACTGGCTTGTGTTTTAGAAAGGGCTAAGACTGCTAGTTTAATTGAACTAAGATGGCAATCGACGGCATGAAAATTCGTTTGCAACCCGCGTATGTTACAAAAATTAACACTAAAAGTGGTAATTTTGATAATAAATAATAATATTAAAATTAAAATTGAAATCTTGTTTAAAATTAAAATCAAAAGCAAAATTAAGATGAAATCAGAGTTGAAATTAAGATCAAAATTAGACTAAAAATCAATTTCGAAATTAACCAAGATCAAAATCTGACTTAAGATAAATTAAAGTATGTAAATTAAGTAATTAAGTATGTATAATAAAATTTAAAGCAAAAATTATAATTAACAAAAACTTAAATTTATTCAAAATTAAAATCAAAAGTAAAAGTGCACGATTTAAATAACCCGAACTTGACAACACTTTAAAGCAAATTACTATCAATGTCAATAACAATACTTTATGTCAACATTAATACATTACTTTTCAATACTTTTCAATATTTTGCCATGAGTGAGCAAATGGTTTATAACAACGTTCAACTGTCTTTAACATACATTTTTAAGTGACCTTATTGAACGCAGCTACAACCACAGACTCACTAAAAGCAAAACTTACCACCAGAAATTAATTAATTAAGTTACGGTAATTACTATGGTGGTATTTAAAAAAAAAGAGCGAATTGAGAGTCAAAGAAGAACACCAGCATCCATCATACGTGTATGAGGGAGATGGATATATAATTGTTTTGTTTACGATAAATTGATATTAAGATGAAATAAATAAAAAAGAAAAGTAAATTAATGTAAACAAAACCAAGGCCAGGTCTACAAGGATAATCTTTGAAACGTTGATTGAAAGTAGAAATTATTCGAGATATGGGTGATATAGAGCCGCAACTATGCCAGAATGTGACCGACAATTTTGATAAAAGATTCAAGTACTATAGAGACGCAAGATTGGTCACATGGGAGATATCATTTTCAGAGTATAAATGGAAAACATTGTACCTAAAAAGTAAATAAAAACTTTTCCAGTTTCAATTCAAATTCTATGTCTTTTAATTATTTACTTTTGAAAATTCAATTTGAAAGACCCTTTATATGTCTGTCACGGGCATTATGTTCTAATCACATCAAACACCATTGTACAGGGAATTTGAAGACTACAAAATTCTTTTAGAAATAGCTGCTAAAAATGGACTGAAAATAAAACTGAAAAATTGTAAATTTTTACAAGGTGACATTCAATATTTTGTTTTCCGTATTCACAATGGAGAAATTTCACCTTCAGCTCTTAAAACAAAAGCAGTTTAAAACTTTCCAGTTCCGAATACATTAAAACAACTTCAAAGCTGGGACTAGCGAATTATTTTAAAAAGTTTACATCTAATTTCGCAAGAAGAGTTCAGCCTCTAAGCAAACTCCTTGTAGTTCCCAGGATGGATACGGGGCTGTCTTATTTGATAAAGATCCCGAAGATGATAGTTTACACCCCGCCGACTTCTACAGCACGAAAACTACAGAAGCGGAGCGAATATATAATTTATATGAATTATAAGTATTGACAATTGTTGAGGCTCCAAAGAAATTCCTTGTTTATCTATTAGGACAAAAATTTAATTAGGTAACGTACTGTAAAACATTTAACTGAACGATAAGAAAGCGAGATCTAACCACCAGCGTCAGCGATACAAAAATGAGATATGTAAACCCGTTAAGCCGAAACCCAAACATTATGTTTGTTCAACAAAATAGTGAATTCTTAAACTTTTAGAAGTTCAACGAAGTAATGAAAACCTCCTTCCAATCATTGAAATTTTGACAGAAAACCAATAAAAAGAATATATGATGCACAACTAGGTACTTTGTAAGAATTTAAACAAAAGTCTTTTATTTGTAGTTTCTGAAGTTAAGTCAAGTATGAAGAATCAGATTTTTAGAGAGGTATATTAGAGGTCATATCCGTCATAAAATAAAAAAAGATATTATAGTAACGGATTTTTATATCTCGGATTTAACACGAAGAATCACTAAAATGATTGCTAATTGGATTCGGTATATACTGTCACCTTGGACCGATGCAAAGCACCGAAAACGTTATAAGTACATGTTTGCAATAATTGGTTCGAATTTTTCTATGGTTATTTCCAAGAAAACGTTAAGTTGTGATGAAGCTGGAGCTTTCACGTTAAGGATTGTAAAGAAAAAGATATAAATCCACATTTCATTACGAGTAGAGTAAACGAAAAAATACCCAAATTATGTGAGCCCATCCAATTGTTATTACAACACTAACAAAAATATCATTAGAAAACTCTGGAAATTGGTATAACTTTGTGAAGCGCAACAGATGGTCAATTCGACATACTAACGTGCGATAAGAACAACCCGTTTCAAATTATTTGCAGACTGTAATATGAAAATGCAAAAGGATTGAAAAATAGTGTAACTAGTAATAGTGTAACAGTGTAACAGATATAGCGAAGATTCAAGATGAAGACAAGTTATAATTTAATAAAAAACGAATGCAAGCTACCAAATATATGGTAGAAGATCTGGTTGCAATTCAAAAGGTACCATTTGGAATAATGATTACAATGACTACTAAACCAAAATTCTTGGGTCCGTATCGCGTAATTGTTTTATACGATTTTAATATATATGTGAAGTTAAAAAATAAGGAGAGCACGAAGGACCTATTATCATAGACACCAGCAATGATAAAATGAAACCTTGGCCTCATTCAGAAGAGAAAGACGAATTTTATTTAAGTGATGAAGAGAATAGTACTACAATTTTCAATAAAGAAATGTATCAAAATCAGAATTAATCACGATTTATAAATATTCACAGGCTAAAAATCCTGTTAGATGGCCGAATAGGATTGACAAGTTATTGTATAAAGTATAAATTTTAAGTCATAAGTATCAATTAAATAATAAAAAAATAAGAAATAAAATATTAAAAATTGAAATTTTAATCACAGAGTTCAAGGATATTGATATAGTAATATTTTCATATTGATATATATAATATCCCCAATTATAAGGCGGTTTATAATTGCAAAAAAGAAAAAAGGGAGGCGGAACAGCAATTTTTGTAAAGGATAACATTCACTTTAATGTAGTAATTAAGGATGAAAGATATAACTATATGGTAATTGAAATCCTAAACTCTCAACCAAAAGTAAAAATTGGAACATTTTATAAAGCTTCAGCGTAAAACAGCAATTTATTTTTAGAATGCTTAGAAACCAAAATGGCGGATAATTCAAATCACATATTTTTTTCTAGTACTAACTTAAATTTGTTTGATAATACCAACTTACTAATAAGATACAAAGATATGATAGCTACTTCTGGATATTATATACTTAATAAGAAGCAAAGTACAAGAAATACAGCTTAATCTAAAACTCTAATAGAGCATATAATAATAAACTTTAATGAAAAATATCAGATTTCTTTCACAATAAAGGATAACAGTTTATCTGATCACCAAATAGCCGTAACATCAATCAAAGCAATTAATGTTAAGAAAATACCATTGCAAAACTATACTATAAATAAAACAGACTATATTTAAATGTGTAACATCGAAAAAACTAAAATAGAAAATACAAACATTATGCAAATTGATACACTAGCTAAAACAATACAGGAAGCAAAAGAATTGTGTACTAAAGCAGCAACACTCAGAACTAGAAATAACAGCTGGATTAGACCCATGATATTTGAAAAGCTTAAAATTAGAAAATCCCTATATGATGCACATACAAAAGATCCAAACAATAGGGAAAAAAGAGTAAAAAATATTCTATTCAAAAAGAAAGTAGAAAAATTAATAAAGGAACTTAAAAATAAACATTTTATTAAAAGTATTGAAAAAGCAAGGAATGACTCTAGGAAACTATGGAACTTATTAAATAATACTATAAAAAATAATAATGACCAAAAAACTGAAACTATTACTTACGATATTTATTGCGATATTGCGATATTTATTGATTGAATAAAAGCATTTGACATGGTAAATAATTCCAAATTACTTAATTTCTTAGAGAACATGGGAATAAGAGGAAATAGTAACCTTTTATTAAAAAGTTATTTAATAAATAGGACCAAATGCGTTAGAATAAACCAAATTTTGAGCGATGAACTATTAATAAAAGCAGGTGGTCCACAAGGGTCTCTTCTTGGGCTGCTTTTATACTTACTATATATAATGAAGATACCAAAAAATAATATCATGTCAAACTACAATGTTTATGCGGATGACACCAACCTGATTGCAAAAGCTAAATCAACGAAAGAATTGGAAGATGTACTAAATAAGGACTTGGAAACATTACGTAATTGGTTAGAGTATAATGAGCTTAGTATAAATGTCAAAAAAACTAATTACATAATATTCAAAACTCAGAAAAAAAAATATGATGATATTACTCTGAAGATAAAAAATAATATAATTCAAAGAGTGGATAGCGTTAATTATTTAGGAATGATATTTGATGAAAATTTAAGATGGGATAAACACATTAAAACAATTAAGAAACAAATTATCCCTATATGTATGGCTATAAAAATATCTGATGGCATTCCGTATCATGCAGCTAAACTGGTTTACAATGGTTACATTTTATCAAGAATTAGATATAATATATGCAGCTGGAGTCACTGTTCAAAATTTCACGTAAATTCGATTGGAACCATAATGAATAAGGCATTAAAAATTTAATTTAAAATAAATCCTAAAACTAGTACTAGGAAATTATACAAAGCAACTAATATACTTGATATAAATCAACTAATTTATTTTGATAAATGTAAATACATTTATAATATACTAAATAGTAATTTTAAATCAAAAGTAATTCTAAATAATAGGGAGAATGTAGATAATTATCTTACTAGACGTAGAAAAAATATTGAAATACTAGCTTTAGGTATTCATCCAAACAACAAAAAAGCTTAAAATGTAGTGCAATTAACCTGTTCAACTCTTTACCCACGGGAATTAAAAATTGTCAAAATGTAGCGATATTTAAAAATAAACTTAAAAAATATATAAAAATTTTTAGAAATTAAAGTAGGTAAAATTATATTTAAAAGATTAGTGATAATTAATCTAAAAATTTAAATAAAATTAATTTGTATTTAAATTTTAATTTCTTACACATAATTTTATATTTATATTATAAAATTATCTGAAATTAAATAAATTATTATAAAAAAACAAAAATCAATCTTAAGTCATAAGTAACAATTTAAACAATTATTGATAATATCTTTTAAATAAACGCTATTATTAAATCTATAATATATTTGTTAAATAAAGTTAAATATTGAATTCAATAAGTTTGATAATTAATTTTAAATAAGCAATTTTATTAATTAATATTATATTAGTTAAATAAAGTTAAACATTAAATTACATAATTATTGGTAATTAACTTTAAATAAACACTTTTACTCAATCAATCAGTATTTTGTTTTATTTTTTTTTTTTCATTTTTTCATATTTATTAAAATTATAATTTAAATTTCCAAAAAAAATTTTGTATTCATAGTTTCGTTACATATTGCACGTAATATTTTTTGAGTATACATTTATTTTTTTTTTAATCCAAATAAATAATGATTGGTATATGCATACGAGTACATTAATAAAAATTAAATATTGGAGTTACATAAATTATTTTCTAATTTAAAGCCTTAGTCATACCTGTCTGGCTTAATAGATTATTATTGACAATATGCAATTTACAAAATTAACAAAATTTAGTTTATCTTCTCATGCTGATTATTTCATAATCTAGACCAACATTTTTTGCTACTTTTGCGAACAATTTATTATATTATATACACATAATAAATAGATTTTAATATTAATGTTTTGTTCTAATAGTTTTACCACTAATAAATTTGGGTTATTAAATTCTTCTATGATCATTTGAACGCTACTTATATTTTGTTTTCCTTACTCCTATAACGAGCATAGGGCACTTCCACTAGGTCATTTATTATTCATATTTGACTAAGCTTCAGTTTCTGGAATCTGGAATTGCACTAAGTCGTTGATTACTCGGCTGTAGGTATTGTACAAGACTAGGCCTTTCTTTTATTATATATTACAATATGATATTAATTATAATTTATAAGACATATATATGCTTATTTTTAATTTAATTATATTATACTAATTATATATTATAAGAAAAATCTACATTATATTTTTATTAATCTATATAACCCGGCCGGGGTTTGAACCAGAGACCTTTGTATGAAAGGCCGGTGTTTTAACTACTATACCATTGGCTGGATGCTACTTATATTACTATCTGTATAAATTGCAACCCTTCCATAAGAATATTATTCATTTGAAAAATATAATATATACACTGTATATAAAATAATACAGTGAATTTTGCACTTGATAATAAAGACAAAAAAACCGATTTTGTTAAAAGATGAAATTGCTTTGTAAATTAAAAAAAAAAAATTTAAAATAATTAATAAATACCTTAATCCATTCCATAGTTTTGCCGATGACAGCACTCTGGTGGCATCTTATCATTTTTAAAAAAATCGAATGCTACTTCAATCGCAATCAGTTAAAAAAGAGAACTTATGACTAGTTGGTTAACCACGACCTAGTGAAAATAGCTGATTGTGGTGTTAAAAACAGAGTTGAGTTCAACACTTCCAAAACCTCAAAGCTGTCAGATCTCTTGCAAAAGTGATCAATCCAAACCAATTCTACAGTTCCAAAGGAAAAATATACAGTGGTTTGCAAATTTAAACATTTTAGGCATGCAGCTTAATCAAAAAATGTTGTGGAATGAGCATATTTTTGATATAGCCAAAAAAGCCGCCAAATGATTAGGTTTTCTTTTTCTCTGTAAAGCTTATTTTTCCCCTAGTGATCTGGCCAATATCTATAAAGCATATATTCGACCAAAGATAGAGTATAATTCTCACATATGGGCTGGCGCTGCTCAAACTTCATTAGCTTACCTGGACAAAATCCAAAATCGTGCCTTACGCCTGCTTGGCGACTCTACTGTTCAGAGAACCTTTACTTCTCTGTACATTTGTAAACATTTACATTTTGTAAAAAGGAAATTTTTCCTAGAGTTTGGGTAGCGTGTAAAAAAAAAAAAAAATACGAACTTTATCAGTAAACTAAAAAATACAATAATATTTTTAAAGATCAATAAGCACCTTCAAAATTATTTTATTATAAATTACTCTTTTATCTTATTTCGTCAAAAAAAAATATATGCATATATTATACTAGATCCTGAATTTATCAATTTTTTAGCAATAATAACCATTAAACCTAATTTCATAATTACAAAATAAATAGTAGAAGGTGTAAAACTATTCAAAAGAGACTCAGCTGTCGATTATAAAAATGGTACTTTCGCTAACACACCAAGCAGGTATGTAACTCTGAATATCATACCAGAGTTTTCTTATGGCCATGTTGAAAGTGCCATAAGAAAATTTCCTGGGACGGAAACAACTAATATTAAAAAATGTATAAATTAATTTGATCAGTATGCAGATGTATTCGTATGGAATGGTCTACAGAAATTTGTCTGTTCCTAAATATGGGGCAAGGTAATTCAACTTCAACTTTTAAACCATTGCACGTTAAAAGTCAACAGAAAACAGAATATTTACTAAAGCTAAAATTAACAATCTAGCTTTTGATAGTTTGATATTTTTTTAAAACCCGATATGATCATAGGTAAGATGATAAAAACTCATTCAAGCAAGCAATAATCAATATAAGTAATGGAAATATTTGTATTAAGAAAAGCACGCACAAGTCTAATTTTAAAAAACAAAACAATAACGAAAGAACTTGTTTTCTAGCAAATTACGATAGTCAAGTTGTCCTAGGAAAAAAGGAAAATAACTTTCATAAGTTACATAAGTCAGTCAAAATTTTCAATGCACTAAATTTGAAAAACGGATTTCTGCATGTCATGGTAGATAAAGAAAGTAGGAAATACACATACTTTATAACGCATTATAGCCAATTTGAGTTCACTAATGTTCCATTTGAACTATGTAAATCTCCGACCGTTTCCAAGAAGTACATAAATTTTATATTAAAAGATTTAATAATCCGAGGTTATGCCTTGACAGACATGTAGTATTGATATTATCGTATTAATACTATAGCATCTATAGCATTGTTAATACCATAGTATTTAAACTCCCCTGACCCAAAGCAAAATAGTATTATTTGACTTTTAGTTTTTAGTAAATCATTTTTATTTTAAGTAAACACATAAATTAAAATGAACCGTAAAATTGCATTAATATTACATTTAAGAAATAATGAAGAATTACTTGAAGAATTGAATGATGTGAACCAAAAACTCCTCATTCAATTAATAAATTCTAGAAGAAAATTGATTCTCAATAAAAAACTAATTTATATAGAATATTTGAACTCGAAACAAAGGACTGTTTGGTCAGAGGTCATTTTAAATTTTTTGATTAAAAGTAACTTTAACACTAATATTCAAATTTTGAAATATAAAAAAATTTGAAATTCTTTCATATTTTTGACATAAAAGACAACGAAATACTAATTTACGAATTTAAAAAAAAGTATTTTTAATTCTTATAGTATTTGCAATACTAAAGGGTCTTTCAAATTGAGTTTTCAAAAGTCGACGCCTGCGGAACACACTTCAAACATTGAACGCACCCATATCATATGTTATTTTGACAGTTGAAGGTTTGCTATTTATAAAAATGAAGTTGTATACATTACAACAACGTGTTGAAATTATTGAATTATTTTATGAAAATTGTCGTTCTGTAAGAAATGTATTTTGCAATTTACGCGATGTTTATGGTCGCCATAATCGTCCAACTGAGCAACAAATTGGTAACATTGTGCAGAAATTGCAAGAAACTGGTGCAGTACAAGATCGAGAAAGAAATCAGTATGCTCGTGCCGGTCGTTCACAAGAAAATATTGGTGCTATGAGTAATAGTGTTACAGCTCACCCCACTATGTCAATTTCCCGACATTCACAACAATTGGGACTTTCTGAGTTATCTGTATGGCGTATTATGCAGAAAGATTTAGCGTTGAAGGTCTACAAAGTTCAATTGACACAAGATCATCCCATGCGTCGGGACTTTACCAATTGGATACTGGAACAAAAGGGCGATCTTTCAAAAAAAACCTCTTTTCGGACCAATCACATTTCGAGATCGGTGGCTACGTTAATACACAAAATTGCCGTATTTGAGGAGAGGGATACCCTCGTGTGATCTATGATCAGCCAACGGATCCACAAAGAGTAACTGTTTAGTGTGCATTGCGGTCTGGTGGTGTGATTGGTCCGTACTTTTTCGAAAATGATGGTGGAAGAGCCATAACCGTTAACGGTACCAGATATCGTGACATGATCAAAACTTTTTTATGGCCAAAACTGGAAAATATTAATACTGAGGACATGCGGTTCCAACAACATTTGGCTACGTGTCATATAGCCAGAGAAACACTGCAATTACTGCATAAAAAGTTTCCAGATCGTGTTATTTCCAGTTTCGGTGATGTGAATTGGTCTTCAAGATCCTGTAATTTGACACCGTTTGACAGACTTCTTTGCCTGTGGCTATGTGAAGGGCCAGGTCTACAAGGATAATCCTCGAAACGTTGAAGCATTGAAAGCAAAAATTATTCGAGATATTGGTGAGATAGAGCAGCAACTATGCCAGAATGTGACCAACAATTTTGATAAAAGATTTAAGTGCTATAGAGGCGCACCTGGGAGATATCATTTTCAGAGTATAAATGGCAAACATTGTACTTCAAAAATAAAAAAAACTTTTCCAGTTTCAATTCAAATTCTATGTCTTTTAATTATTTACTTTTGAAAATTCAATTTGAAAGACCCTTTATATGTCTGTCACGGGCATTATATTCTAATCACATCAAACACCATTGTACAGGGAATTTGAAGACTACAAAATTCTTTTGGAAATAGCCGCTAAAAACAGATTGAAAATAAAGCGGAAAAATTCTAAATTTTTACAAGATGACATTCAATATTTGGCTTTCCGTATTCACAATGGAGAAATTTCACCTTCAGCTTTTAAAACAAAAGCAGTTTAAAACTTTCCAGTTCCGAATATATTAAAGCAACTTCAAAGCTGGGACTAGTGAATTATTTTAAAAAGTTTACACCTAATTTCGCAAGAAGAGCTCAGCCTCTAAGCGAAATCCTTGTGGTTTCCAGGATAGATACGGGGCTCTCGTTTTTTTTTTTTTCTTTATTCAAATAAAAAAATATAAGGTTTACAATTATTATAAAATAATATAAGTTTAAACAATTAAGTTGTTAACGACCGTAGCTGATAGGCTGTCTGGGCTTGATTGTTTTTTTAGAATATTATTTGACTGCATTTTATTTATTTTTTGCTTTTATATGTACATCTATTTTAATTCTCATTTTAAGTTATAATTTTATATATATTTCAATTCAATTTATATATATAATTACATTATTTATAATTTTTCAATTTATTATTTTTAATACATTTTTATTTCATTCCTTACTTTCTCAATTTTATTTCTTTCCTTATTTTATACTTTTTTATTTTACTTTTTTTTTTCAATTCATCTTACAAGCTAATAACCAATAAGTAATAAAAATAATCAAAACAAAAAGAAATCCAATCCAAGAAAAAAAAAAAAGAGATTAATAATAATTCAACATAATTTCCAGATTTTTCCCGCTTCAACCACTCAATTTTGCCATCACTTATCTACTAACAATTATCTTAACCATACCAACAATTTACATCATTGCACTATACACAACCATTTTTGAGATATGAAGAATAGAAAAGTGTGTTTATTGTATTTTTAATAGATAAAATTGGTTATAAAATTAAATTACAACACTAGATTATCAATAATTTAAAATTTTATCGAATTTATTTTTTAATAACACACTTTTCTATTCTTCATATCTCAAAAATGGTTAGAGATAGAGAAAAAGTTATTGGGTACTAATTATAGGGCTTGAAAAGCTGTCTCGAAATATGCTATAAAAAGTACCCCAAATACCGGGTGTTTCAAAAGAAAATTGAGTTTGAAACATAATTTTTTCATTTTAAATCATGTTGAACCTTCATAACTTTGTAATTGTTGGGTATATGTGGATCATTAGTATACAACAATTACAGCTGATAATTTACTCTACAAAATGTTTTTTTTTATCTCTCTACAGTAAGCCGTTCAAAAGGTATAGATTTTTTTATGAAAAGTCTCTAAAAAATCTTTAATCCCTCATATCTCGGAAAGGGTCCACAATAGACTCCCCTCCAGTACAATTTTTTGTTTGTTTTAATGCCCCCAATCACTGAGTGCAGTGCGCGTACTTGAGTCTCGGACACCCTGTATATTTACAAATTACTTATATATTATTTACCATATTATTTGCCATATTATTATTTACTATATTACACTTCAATGTCTATGAGTTTCAATTTTCTTGTAATATATGTTTTTTGATTTCGTTCTTGAACACACCAATTGAATTAATTTGTTTACGGCCTGTTGGAAGTTCATTATATAGCTTTAGAGATTGGAACAAGCAATTGTTCTGCTGTTGGTTTGTCCTAAATAAGGACAGATAGAAATTAGAACTATTCCTTGTATTTTAATTATGTATGCTTATAGCTCTATTGAAAATAAAATTGTGCTTTATTGTATTATTTACAATCTTATAGGCCGCAAGGTACTATTCCCGTTTACAAATGTTACTCAGACTTAAGTATTTTTCAGAGTATAATCTGTTCGTGGGAAACATATTCGGATAGCCATGAATAATTTTAATTGCCTTCTTGTGCACGATATCCAGTTGGTACAATATAAGTTGGCTCGCTCCACTCCAAATTGGATTAAGGTATATTATGTGTGATAGAATGAAGGATGAATATATGGAGTATAGAGCGTTTTGAGATATATATTTCCGAATACGACGTATGAACAGATATGACGTTATTTTCCGAATGATATAATGAATGTGTTCAATCCATTTAGCTTTTCTGTCCAATGTCAATCCTAAATAACAGAGATTTTCTACACTATCAATAGATATAGAGTTATAAGAAAAGTTCCTAGAGGTGTAGATTTTGTTGCCAAGCACCAATATTATGGTTTTTTTCACATTTAAACGTAACCTATGATGTATTATCCAGTCTTCGATTTTAAAAAGGTCATCTTAGAATTTCTCAAAATGTTTTCTGTAGCGGCCGCATATTTTAATATAGCATTGTCGGCATATAATTGGATATATGCAATAAGATCTAAACGAGCTGTATGTATATCTTGAATAATTCTGGTACCAGAATGGAGCCCTGTGGGACCCCTTTTTTTATAATTAGCGGACCACTAACGGAAGAGCCGATTCTGACCTTTTGCACTCTATCAGTCATATAAGCTTTAAAAAGATTTAGTGAACCCTGATCGAAGCTAAGATTGTTCAGTTTTGCCAATAGGATATCATGATCTACACAATCGAAGGCCTTTGGAAAATCAAGTGATATTAACGCAACATATTTACCACTATCAATATTGTTAGTCACAAAATTATTTAAGCTTAAACACGCCGCAGTAGTGTTTGAATTTTTTTCGAATCGATATTGTTCTTTACGTAGTACATTATTATGTGTGAGAAAATTAATAAGTCGATTTTTTATAACAAATTCAAAAATTTTAGAAATACTTGTTAAAACAGATATTGGCCGGTTATTAGATAGATTTGTTTTATCTGCTGTTTTAAAAATGGGTGTAACTATTGCTGTTTTGAGGGAACGTGGAAATAATGAAGTTTGAAAAGAGTTCCAAACTTTCACCAATAATAGCCAAATTTATTAATTTGGCTATTATTGGTGAAAGTTTGGTTGAAAAATTTTGCAAGAACTTAGTCGAAATACCATCACAACCAGTTGCTGCGGAAGATTTTAGGTTTGCAATAATCTGTTCAATTTCAGTACTATTGGTGGAATATAAGACAAAGTTATTATGGATTGTTCTTTGTACTCTATTGACATATGAATAATCAATTGGGTTAGTGGAGATATTCAATGCATCAGTCACATTAACAAAATATGTATTCATTTTGTCAGCTATTTCATACTCATTTGTTGTGGTTATATTATTAGTTATAAGCATTTTAATATTGGGGTTTTGTTTTGGCAAATCGGTTATAAAAATTCCAAAGACTTTTACCATTTTGAATATCTTGTTGTACTTCAGATGAAAAATATTTTTTTTTTGCTTGAAATATTAATTTGTTTACCTCGCCTTTCATCGATAGATTAGTGATACGAGTGTTTTCTTTGTACTTTTTGAATATTTATAATAAGAGTCTCTAATCTTAATTTTAACAAATATTTGTTGTGTCATCCAAAGGGGTTTCCTTTTTTCTTTTTTTACTATAATAGTTTTAGTATTTTCCCGAATTAAATTTTGCAAATCTGAGACAAAGCTTTCAAATTCAGAGTAGGAATTCAAATTTAACCAGAAGTTATGCAACTTTACCGCTTGCAACTTTACCGTAATCCAAAACCTTTTTATTAACAATTTTACCTTTGGTTATTTGTTTAAGATTAATATTGATGTGAAACATTTCGTGATCAGATAAGGATGTTTCACAAATTAAAAAGTTGTATTTGTAATTTATTAGGTCCGTGGAAAAGTGATCAATAATAGTTCTAGTTGTACTTTTTTTTTTTCCTAAGGGACGTGGGAATCTTCCAAAGACACCAAGAATGTTCCCCTTGGTAGTGTCAGATTCTTACTGACTAAACCCACCTCCCCCTTTAGCCAATATAATGGGATGAAACCCTTACCTGCGAACGCAGCATATTGGCTAGGGAGTAGGGATAGGAAAGGATAGGAAATGGATACGGAAACATTGAATTGGGAGTGGGACTGTAAGGAAACAATGAATCTGCCTATTATTATTACTATTTTGCTAACAGTGACTAAAGCCGCCACAACAGTCACAACATGTAGTAGTATATAGTAACTACATGAGGTAATTATTGAAGGCAACCCCCACTGTCACTGTAGCGATTACTATTATTGGCATTAGTATTAGTATTAATATTAATATTATTATTATTTTACTACAGAGTCAGCGCCATCAATGGATTACAACGTGCAGCAGTATATAACACCTTATTTGCATGATATAATCAAAGATAGCTCCACTGTAGTAGCTATTATTATTATTATTATTATAATTATTGTTATTATACTATTATTATTATTATTATTATTATTATTATTATTATTATTATTATTATTATTATTATTATTATTATTATTATTATTATTATTATTATTATTATTATTATTATTACTATTATTATTATTATTATTGTTATTATTATTATTATTGTTATTATTGTTATTATTTTTACAACAGAGTGAGCGCCATCAGTGAATTACAAATTGCAACAGTATATAACACCTTACTTGCATGATATAACCAAAGATAGCCCCACTGTAGCAGCTAATATTATTACTATTATTATAATTATTGCTATTATTACTATTAGTATTATTATTATTAATATTATTAATCTTATTATTACTACTATTAATTATACGATATACATTATTACGATATAAAAGTACTACATATTTTTTTTATTTATGACCTGACCGGGGTTTGAACCCAAGACCCTTCAATTGAAAGGTTGGTGACTCTACCACTGCGCCATGAGTCAGATAAAGCGTATTAGTATAATCTAAGACGTAGCGATTATTGATATCCAGCAAATTTATATTCATATCACTAATTATAATGGAGTTCTTGTATTGCGCAGCAACACAATTTAATTTAAGTATAAAATCTGGTACAGTATTTTCATGTCATTTTCATTTTCGTGTACAGTCATTTCATGAATTCACACATTTATCAATATATATCGCAACACCACCATGTGGTTCTTGTCTATTTGAAAAATATGGGACATATCCTGCAATGTTAAAAAATTGATTTTCTGTCTCCAGTAGCCATATTTCAGTTAATACAATAATGTGAACCTTGTGGTTGTACGAATGAATTAGGGATTATAAGCTATATAGTTTATTTCGAAGGCTTTGTATATTAATATAAATAATATTTAAACTTCCTTTATTATTTGCAAACGGAGGTAGGTTGCATACCCCTGTTAAATGTACAGTATTTTTTAAGTCAGAAATATTTATTTCATTATGACTATTTATCTATTTATCTTTTTTAAGTGTAAATATATATATATACAATGTAAGTATACATATATAAAAAAATAAAATAATATAAAAAAAAAAAAAAATTCTGACTTCAATATTTCAAAACAAGTTTTAAATGTGGCTTTAATATATAGAAAAATTAATTGAAAAATGTACCAGATAGACACATTAAATTAATAAGAAAGAGGGAGCAATAGTGTATAATAATGAACATACGATATTGTTTTCGTATTGTTTAATAATAAATAAAATTAAAATAATATTGATGAGTATGATTTTAATATCGAACATTTAAGTAGTTTTTTCGTGCGTGGATTATAAGTTGCTCGATTTGTTTTTAAAATAGTGTTTAATAAAAATTATAAATCTAATAACTATACGCCGTGATAAAAAAAAAAAATTTAATAATATATCTAGTGAAAAATTAGTGATTAATATTTTATAAGTAGTGAAATTGAATAAAAAAATAACTAAGTTATTTCTTTTTTTTAAAATCATAATGCAATATTTAATAAGTACAGACATAAGTCCACGTGTACCCATGTTGTATATATATATACATATATGAGTAATTAATAGCTCCGTGTATTTATGTTTGAGCTTATACAATATTGTGAAAATCAATATAAATAAATATTTAAAAAGGAAAATTAGTAGTGATAACAGAATAATATAAAATTTAATTGTACATGAAAAAAAAAAAGAAAAAATTTGTTTCTGATAATATTTTTAGTGAAAAGTTGATTTGTTCAAGGAGTTTAAACATAAAAATAAAAAAAAATCTAATCATATAAAATAATATGAATTCAAAATAGCAATATGAAATAATTTTAGTTTATAAGTGAAACAAGTATATAATATGATATTTAATATATAAGTTTAACATGTGCATAGCGCATTTACTATAAATTGAAAATAAAAATATATGTGTAATATTGTATATATGTATTAAATATGATTTCAAATTATTTGTTATTAGTAAAGCAAATGTAAAAAAATTTATGTAATAAAAAACAAAAACATATGTTTTTTTACATAATTTAAAATAACAAAGTAAAATAAAAATTTTTAACAAATAAATGTAACATTAATTAACTCTGATTTTAAAATATTTATTATCTGAAAAAAAGAGTAAAATAATTTATGCAAAAAAATACATGTTTTCAAATATAATTTAGAAAAATAAATTATATAATATAAAAATTTTTAACAAAATTTATGATGTAAATTTAGTAATAAAATTAATGTTAAAAATTTGTGAAATTATAAAAATTAAAGTTGTGGTTTTTAATTTCAGTTCGATTGTTTTATTAATTTGAGTAGTTAAAGAAAAAAAATGAAAAAAATGAATACTAAATGGTAAACAAATATTTCTAAGCTTTTCAAAAAACTAAAAAGTAATTTTGAATAGTAAATTAGAGTATGTGAATGATTAAATTTAAAAGATACTTTTGATTTTTGTGATATCATTAAAATTTGATATAGTAAAAATTTTGCTGGTTTTATTTTCTCGCAAAAAGATTTTGTTATTTTTAACCCATAAAAATTC
Organism: Poecilobothrus nobilitatus; assembly: GCA_947095535.1. Taxonomy (NCBI): domain Eukaryota; kingdom Metazoa; phylum Arthropoda; class Insecta; order Diptera; family Dolichopodidae; genus Poecilobothrus; species Poecilobothrus nobilitatus. The sequence goes on from OX352773.1 coordinate 118,705,107, forward strand.
CATTCTTTTTGACATTTTAATAGATTTCGCCTCATAATAAAGCTTACTTTGAAGTGAAGATAAGTGATGGCGAAAAATATTTGATTATTATTACCTTCAGATGCCAGATTAAGTTCTGCGGTAAACAAAGGTCCAAAGCTCTTTTTTTAGCTAGTATTTCATTTTTAATTTCGTCCGAGCTTAATTAGATAATATATAGGCAGCTTTGTGATGTATCTCCTTTTTTCTTTATTACTGGAGTTATGCTAAATGTATTTTCATTAGTAACCCTCAATTTGTTAAAAATATTTTGAAATATATTGAGGGTTTGCCAAACCCGAAGGCAAGCCAGCAAACAGTATATTATTTTTCCTGTTTTGCTGGTTCAGTTCATCTGCAGTTGCCTCGAATTTATTCAGCTTATACTCCAATGATCTAGTGTATTCTTCCATATTTTCCATCTTTTTCGACAAAATTTCATTTTGTTTTTTTATAGTTTTATTTTCATTAAGTGCCAAGTCAAGTTTATTTGATAAGAAACTTAGAGAATTGCTCATTTTTGAAAAGGCACATCCAAGGGCTTTTAAATATTGGGCCATTTTGTCCATCGTACAATCCGTTAAATCCAAAGCAACTAGTTCATTCTCCTCTGATTCATTTACATCTACAATAGTCTGCACCGTATCTATATTTTCAACCGCTTCTGCATCATAGATATCATACACCATCGGAAGCGATTTATTCAATTGTGCCGGGCAAGAAGAACAATTCCAAATTATGATCCCGCTTTTCACCAGATCATATGTATCATCTGATACTGTTGCACTTTTTGTCTGGAACAATTTTTGGCAAATCCTGCATTTTACTGCTCTTGATTTGGCAGATAAGGATTTTTTGCATTTTTCACATTGTACCATTTTTAAAAATAAAATTTTTTTTTGGTTTTTTTTGTATTTTTCTTTTTTTAAATTAAAATTAATTATAAATTTATAAATTAGAGCGCAAAAATAAACACGTCTTAATATTTTGACAGTCAAAAGCTTATTTGATAAAGATCCCGGAGATGATAGTTTACATCCCGTCGACTTCTACAGCAGGAAAACTACAGACGCGGAGCGAATATATAATTTATATGAATTAGAAGTATTGGCAATTGTTGAGGCTCGTACTGTATTGTAAAACATTTAACTGAACGACGAGAAAGCGAGATCTAACCACCAGGGTCGCCAAATAAACATTACTATTAGGACAGTTCGATTATACAAATGAGCATAGAACGGGTACAAATATGAAATATGTAAACGCGTTAAGCCGAAATACAAACGTTATGTGTTCATCAAAATAGTGAATTCTTAAACTTTTAGAAGCTCAACGAAGTAATGAAAACCTCCTCCCAATCATTGAAATTTTGAAAGAAAAACCATATAATGACTATATGATGCACAACTAGGTACTTTGTAAAATTTTAAACAACAGTCCTTTATTTGTAGTTTCTGAAGGTATGAAGAATCAGATTGTTAGAGACGTATATTAGGGGTCATATCCGTCATAAAACAAATAAAGATAATATAGTAACGGATTTTTATATCTCGGATTTAACACGAAGAATCACTAAAATGATTGCTAATTGGATTCGGTATATACTGTCAGAAAAGAAAAGAGCTGAAACATAAGGTCTATTACAATCAATTCTGAAAGAAGAACTACCCCTCGACACATTCCACATCGATCACCTTGGACCGATGCAAAGCACCAAGAAACGTTATAAGTACATGTTTGCAATAACTGATTCGAATCTTTCTATGGTTATTTCCAAGAAAACGTTAAGTTGTGATGAAGCTGGAGCTTTCACGATAAGAATTGAAAAAAAAAGATATAAATCTGCATTTCATTACGAGTGGAGTAAACGAGAAAATACCCAAATTAAATGAGCCCATTCAATTGTTATTAGAACACTAACAAAAACATCATTAGAAAACTCTGGAAATTGGTATAACTTTGTGAAGCGCAACAGATGGTCAATTCGACATACTAACGTGCGATAAGAACAACCCCTTTCAAATTATTTGCAGACTGTAATATGAAAATGCAAAAGGATTTAAAAATAGTGTAACTAGTAATAGTGTAACAGTGTAACAGATATAGCGAAGATTCAAGAAGAAGACAAGTTATAATTTAATAAAAAACGAATGCAAGCTACCAAATATATGATAAAAGATCTGGTTGCAATCCAAAAGGTACAATTTGGAACAATTATTACAATGACTACTAAACCAAAATTCTTGGGTCCGTATCGCATAATTGTTTTATACGATTTTAATATATATGTGAAGTTAAAAAATAAGGAGAGCACGAAGGACCTATTATCACAGACACCAGCAATGATAAAATAAAACCTTGGCCTCATTCAGAAGAGGAAGACAAATTTTATTCAAGTGATGAAGAGAGTACTATAATTTTCAATAAAGAAATGTATCAAAATCAGAATTAATCACGATTTATAAATATTCAGAGGCTAAAAGTCCTGTTAGATGGCCGAATAGGATTGACAAGTTATTGTATAAAGTATAAATTTTAAGTCATAAGTATCAATTAAATAATAAAAAATAAGAAATTAAACATTAGAATTAGAAGTTTTAATCACAGAGTTCAAGGATATTGATATAGTAGTATTTACAGAGGTATGGATATTCGACAACGAAATTGATATATATAATATCCCCAATTATAAGGCGGTTTATAACTGCAGAAAAGAAAAAAGGGGAGGAGGAACAGCAATTTTTGTAAAGGATAACATTCACTTTAATGTAGTAATTAAGGATGAAAGGTATAACTATATGGTAATTGAAATGCTAAACTCTCAACCAAAAGTAAAAATTGGAACATTTTATAAAGCTCTAGCAGAAAGCAGCAATTTATTTATAGAATACTTAGAAACCAAAATGGAGAATTATTCAAATCACATATTTTTTGCTGATACTAACTTAAATTTGTTTGATAATACCAACTTACTGATAAGATACAAAGATATGATAGCTACTTCTGGATATTATATACTTAATAAGAAGCAAAGTACAAGAAATACAGCTTAATCTAAAACTCTAATAGAGCATATAATAATAAACTTTAATGAAAAATATCAGATTTCTTTCACAATAAAGGATAACAGTTTATCTGATCACCAAATAGCCGTAACATCAATCAAAGCAATTAATGTTAAGAAAATACCATTGCAAAACTATACTATAAATAAAACAGACTATATTCAAATGTGTAACATGGTAAAAACTAAAATAGAAAATACAAACATTATGGAAATTGATACAGTAGCTAAAACAAGCAAAGCAAGGAAGCAAAAGAATTGTGTACTAAAGCAGTAACATTCAGAACTAGAAATAACAGCTGGATTAGACCCATGATATTTGAGAAACTTAAAATTAGAAAATCCCTATATGATGCACATACAAAAGATCCAAACAATAGGGAAAAAAGAGTAAAAAATATTCTATTCAAAAAGAAAGTAGAAAAATTAATAAGGGAAGCTAAAAATAAACATGTTATTAAAAGTATTGAAAAAGCAAGGAATGACTCTAGGAAACTATGGAAATTAATAAATAATACTAAAAAAAATAATAATGACCAAAAAACTGAAACTATTACTTACGTTTTAAAGAAAAATGGCGAAAAAACAATTAATGAAAATGAGACGGCAGATACTAATAATAAATTTTTTAACGAAATAAGTAAATGTATTCTAACTCAGAGTCGGAATTCTAGTACAGTTAACAATGCTGCCTATAAAATATATAATAGCAAATCGTTATTTCTTACTCCAGTTACACAAGCTGAAATCTATCAAATTATCATGAAATTAAATAAAAATGCAACTCCAGGATTAGATAAAATAACAATAAAAGACTTACAGGAATTGGTTAATGTTATAAAACAACCTTCAGAGATAATAATCAATAAATATTTTACAGGAGGAATATTTCTAGATCAACTTAAAAAAGCCTTTATAGTTCCCATACATAAATCTGGGTTAAAAGAAGATTGTAATAATTATAGGCCAATGTCAATTTTAAATTCTATATCAAAAATATATCTATGAAAAAGTAATTATATATAAAAAATTAGAAATTTTATTACACAAACAATTGGCTTTGATACCAATCAATATGGTTTCTTAGAAAATAGTGGCACAGAGTCAGCCATTACAGCAACATTGGAAAAAATCTATGAAGCAAAAGATGATGGTTTCTATGTAGGTGCGATATTTATTGATTTAACAAAAGCATTTGACATGGTAAATCACTCCAGATTACTTGATTTCTTAGAGAACATGGGAATAAGAGGAAATAGTAACCTTTTATTAAAAAGTTAATTAATAAATAGGACCAAATGCGTTAAAATAAACCAAATTTTGAGCGATGAACTATTAATAAAAACAGGTGTACCACAAGAGTCTCTTCTTGGGCTACTTTTATACTTACTCTATAGAATGAAGATACCAAAAAATAATATCATGTCAAACTACAATGTTTATGCGGATGACACCAACCTGATTGCAAAAGCTAAATCGATGAAAGAATTTGAAGATGTACTAAATAAGGACTTGGAAACATTATGCAATTTGTTAGAGTATAATGAGCTTAGTATAATTGCCAAAAAAACTAATTACATAATATTCAAAACTCAGAAAAAAAAATATGATAATATTACTCTGAAGATAAAAAATAATATAATTCAAAGAGTGGATAGCGTTAAATATTTAGGAATGATATTTGATGAAAATTTAAGATGGGATAAACACATTAAAAAAATTAAGAAACAAATTATCCCTATATGTATGGCTATAAAAATATCTGATGGCATTCCGTATCATGCAGCTAAACTGGTTTACAATGGTTACATTTTATCAAGAATTAGATATAATATATGCAGCTGGAGTCACTGTTCAAAATTTCACGTAAATTCGATTGGAACCATAATGAATAAGGCATTAAAAATTTAATTTAAAATAAATCTTAAAACTAGTACTAGGAAATTATACAAAGCAACAAATATACTTGATATAAATCAACTAATTTATTTTGATAAATGTAAATACATTTATAATATACTAAATAGTAATTTTAAATCAAAAGTAATTCTAAATAATAGGGAGAATGTAGATAATTATCTTACTAGACATAGAAAAAATATTGAAATACCTACAGCTAGAATATTCAACAACAAAAAAGCTTAAAATGTAGTGCAATTAAACTCTTCAACTCTTTACCGACGGAAATTAAAAATTGTTTAAATGTGGCGATATTTAAAAATAAACTTAAAAAATATATAAAAAATTTTAGAAATCAAAGTAGTTAAAATTATATTTAAAAGTAAAATTAGTGATAATTAAAATTAATTTGTATTTAAATTTTAATTTGTTATACATAATTTTATATTTATATTGTAAAATTTTATAAAAAAAAAAAAAAAAATCAATCTAAAGTCATAAGTAACAATTTTAATTTTTTGAGCACATTTTGTTTTTATTTTAATCACGATAACCTTGACATTTCGCATTTTTAGATAGATAGCATTATACAAATTTCTTTTTTTCTTAAAAGAGACGTGAACGTATATAGATGTGAGTATTGCAAGCAAGCAATTTATTTTAAAATTGGAATCGACGCCATAATTAAGGTTTTAACAATTATTGATAATATCTTTTAAATAAACACTATTATTAAATCTATAATATATTTGTTAAATAAAGTTAAATATTGAATTAAATAAGTTTGATAATTAATTTTAAATAAGCATTTTTATTAATTAATATTATATTAGTTAAATAAAGTTAAACATTGAATTACATAATTATTGGTAATTAACTTTAAATAAACACTTTTACTATATAAATTTAGTATTTTGTTTTGTTTTTTTTTTTAATTTTTTCATTTTTATTAAAATTATAATTTAAATTTACAAAAAAAAATTTTTATTCATTTTTTATATAGTTTCGTTACATATTACACGTAATATTTTTTGAGTATACATTTCTTTTTTTTTGAATCCAAATAAATAATGATTGGTATATGCATACAAGTACATTAATAAAAATTAAATATTGGAGTTACATAAATTATTTTTTAATTTAAAGCCTTAGCCATACCTGTCTGGCTTGATAGATTATTATTAACAATATCCAATGTACAAGATTAACAAAATTTAGTTTACCTTCTCATGCTGATTATTTCATAATCTAGACCAACATTTTTTGCTACTTTTGCGAACAATTTATTATATTATATACACATAATAAATAGATTTTAACATTCATGTTTTGTTCTAATAGTTTTAGCACTAATAAATTCGAGTTATTAAATTCTTCTGCGATCTCTTGAAGGCCACTTATATTTTTTTTTCCTTAGTCCTATAAGGAGCATAGGGCACATCCACTAAGTCATTTATTATTCATATTTGACTAATCTTCTGTTTCTGGAATCATTATTGCACTAAGTCGTTGATTACTCGGTTGTAGCTATTGTACAAGACTAGGCCTTTCTTTTATTATATATTACAATATGATATTAATTATAATTTATAAGACATAATATATATACTTATTTTTAATTTAATTATATTATATTATACTAATTATATATTATAAGAAAAATCTACATTATATTTTTATTAATCTATATGACCCAGCCGGGATTTGAACCCGAGAACCCGAGAGGCCGGTGCCTTAACCACTGTAACATTAACTGGATGCTACTTATATTACTATATAATATATAAATTGCAACCCCTCCATAAGAATATTATCCATTTGAAAAATTTACTTTTCATCAGACAAGTTGAAAAAAATATTTTCAATTTTTCTTAGCGAGATTTCACATAATACAGTGAATTTTGCACTTCTTCTTAATTTATTTCATAAACTTTGGATATTTAAATATAATATATAAAAATTATTTCTGTAGTTTAACTTAAAATAATGTTGCCCATCCTTGTATGATAATTTACATTTAAGTTATGAGTAATGTTTACGATTTCATCTGTGTCATATTTGTTATTTTGTATCATTAAAAGAGAAAAATAATGCTTTTCATTATTTTGTAGGTACCTAATCGAAAACTTAATGTACAAAATTATATATTTAATGCACTTTATTAAGTATAATATTGTAAGGTATAAGTAGTGATTGTTCGACTTTAAGTAGTAATAACAAGTGATAATTAAAAAATAAAATTTAATTGTTGTTGGAATTAATTTAAAAGTACAGTAGTAATTGTTTAATATAATAGATAGTAATTTAATTAGACAGTAATAGCTTAATATGTAATATATATTTTTTTTATTATAATAAAGTTTTTTTCCTGTGTGCGGGTAATTGTCTAATATGTCATCCAAATTGTCACACAAATAGGTCACCATGTGCTTGTACGCTGTCGTGAACTCCACTTACACTGGTAAATAAAATCTACCGGCTTTTCTTATTTCTGCTGGCGAAGGCAATCCTGATTTGGTTGACAATAAAACAATTATTAATTTAATCAGGAATTTTAAGTTGTAGATCAATTCAATAACTTGAATAATTCTGATTTTATTTTCTAAAATATCGTGTCTTACTAACTATATAAAAATTTACTAATTTGATATAAACATTACCAAAGTCAATAAATGAATATATAATAAAAATAAATAAATAATAAAAGTCAAATATGAATAATAAATGACTTAGTGGATGTGTCCTATGCTCCTTATAGGACTAAGGAATAAAAAAACATAAGTAGCCTTCAAGAGATCGCAGAAGAATTTAATAACTAGTTAATTTGTTACAAAGAATTTTATTTATTTATTTATTTTCTTTATTCGAAATATACAATTAGGCGTCAAGTCTCTAATAAAATATTCATAGTAAATGAATTCAAATAACCCAACATAATAATAATAATAATTATAAGGTTCTCAATATATTAATACAATAGAAAATAACGAAGTATACTAGACTAAAATTAAATGAAAATTCAAACATTAATTCTAATTCTTCTAACATTATAGATAATAACACAATTTAAGAATAATTATTTAAGAATTATTTATTTATCCTTAAGATATTCAAAGCAAAACTTTAAAAATTTATTTTGTGTTTGAGCACTTTGGAAGGGAGTTCCATAGGGACGCAATTCTTATAAAAAAGGATAGATGACATATCCGGCTATTATGCTGAGAAGTAGTAATGATTATTGATCTGGTGGATTTACCAAAGCAAATTTTGTTATATAAGTAGTGAGAAGTTGCAATACAATCTGATTACTTAAGATACCAACCAGGCCAATTTCCAAAGTGTGCGAAGTAAAGGATACATTCTATTGGCGATATGTTTAATGTGTTCAGCCCACGTAAGCTAAGTATTCAAAACAACACCCATTTTTTTTAGCATGACCATTTATTTTAAGTTTAGGTAGTTAGAATTGTTCTAGAATAAATAACAAGAGCTTATGGGATTTGGCTGCGTTAAATTTAAGATTGTTTGTAACCGCCCAATAGGATATGGCATCAAGCTCATCATCCTATTTGACAATACATGATGAAAGCTTTGAAAAGTAGCAGTTCATAAATATCTGAGCATCAGCATAAAGTCTGAGAGCTTCACTCAAGCATTTGGGAAGATAATTTATAAAAATTGAAAATAAAAGTAGTCCCAAGATGGAACCTTGGGGAACACCCGAACACCGCACAGGGTAATCTGAAGCGATATTACCAATGATGACAGATTTTGATCTGTGGTTGAGGTAGATTTTAATATGTTTGACTGCAGACTTATGAAATTTAAAGTGATGTTTAAGTTAAAGATATGGCGGCGCAAATGGTAAAACTTTCAAACGGCAAAGCTTTTAAGCGGTAAAGTACGAGTAAAAGGCTTGCGTCTTTGATATTTTGCAAGACCATGTGGAGAGGAGAAAAACAATGGCAGGATTAAAAATTGATGAATTATTATGATCTTTGGGAAGCTTTAAAATTATTAAATATTCAGAAAAATTCAACCACTTCAATTTGAAAAGTTTTTTAAGTTTGGTTTAAATACTTCAATAAAAAGTGGTTTGATTTAAAATTCGTGAATTATTATGATCTTTGAGAAGCTTTATAGTTAAATTAAAAGTGCTAAATATTTTAAATTAGAGTGAAGATATGAAAAGTTTTTTTAAGTTTGGTTATGATAAATCTAAGTATTCTTAATACTGTAAAACTTGGGTTCAAAAAGTTATTTTTATAATTAAATAAAATAAATAAAAAAATTTTTTAAAAAAACAGCTGTTTTGAACTAAAAAGTAGAAAATAAATTTTTAATAGCAAATTTTTCTGTAATTTTCTAAACTATATTGTTACAATCGAGATTTCTTTGAAAAAGTTTATTTCAATATGTCAAATATATATATAAATATAAGTATATATAAGTTTTATAGTCTGTGAAATTAAAATAAAAGCTGGAGGCAACAAACGCATGACTATAAACTTATATTTTTAAATTTTGCCTCCAGCTTTTATATTAATTTCACAGACTTTAAAACTTATATATACTTATATTTATATATATATTTGACATATTGAAATAAACTTTTTCAAAGAAATCTCGATTGTAACAATATAGTTTAGAAAATTACAACAAATATAAGTATTGAATTGATATTTTTTTTTTCCTTGTTTAATTTTGAATTTTTACAGTTGCCCTCACATTCAATAATTATATTATTACCTGTTATAATATAGAATATATTGAATTTTTTTATTATTAATTTATTGTGGCAAAATTTTTAAAAAATTAAGAAAACGTTGTATAGCTAAATTCAAAATTTAAATAAAAATATTGCAATTTTATAATGTTCTTTATTTCCACTTAAAAATGTGACCCTTTGAAAACTTTGATTTATATATTGCCTTGTTTTTTCTTTCTTTTATAGCATAACATTTTAATATTTCTTTTTTTCTATCTGTTATGTGTGTAAATATCAGATGTGCACATATACATAAGAAATAGCCTTTAAAAATATTTAAAAACAATCAAAGTAATATTTTTTCTTCTCTTTTTTTTCTATTCGTTTTTATTTTTCTTCCAGTATTACATTTTACTTTTTTTTCTGTTATTTAGGTACGCTAAGAACTTATTTTTTTTTTTAATATTAAATTTATGCATACAGTCTATTTAAAAAATAGAAATTATTAGCTATAAAACATCCTGAATTTTTTTTTTTCGTTTATGTTTACCGTCCATTCATATAAATATAATTGTTGGTATTAAAAAATAATGAATCTATAACTACACACATATATACTGATATATTCATTCATATATATTTTATAGTAGTATGGGTACTATATAATGATATGAACTTCTGATTGTTATATTGTGTTATATATTGTGGCAAGATTTTTAAAAAATTAAGGAAACATTGCATAGCAAAATTAAAAATTTAAATAAAATTGTTATTGCAATTTTATAATGTTCTTTATTTCCACTCGAAAATGCGACCCCTTAAAAACTTTGATTCATACACTGCCTTGTTTTTTCTTTCTTTTCATAACATAACATTTTAATATTTTTTATTTTTATCTTTATGTACGGAAATATCAAACGTATGTTTCTTTCTTTTAAAATCATAACATTTTAATAGTTGTTTTTTTTCTATCTGTTATGTGGGTAAATATCAGATGTGCACAATATATACATAAGAAATAGACTTTAAAAAATAAATAAATAAATAAACCGACACCGACGAGTTAATATAAAAGCATATAAAATATTTAAAAACAATCATAGTAACATTTTTTTTCTCTCTTTTTTCTATTCGTTTTTATTTTTCTTCCAGTATTACATTTTCCTTTTTTTTCTGTTATTTAGGTACGCTAAGAACTTATTTTTTTTTTTTAATATTAAATTTATGCATTAGTTTATTTAAAAAATAGAAATTATTAGCTATAGAACATTCTGAATTTTTTTTTGTTCGTTTATGTTTACCGTCCATTGATATAAATATAATTGTTGGTATTAAAAAATAATGAATCTATAACTACACACATATATACTGATATATTCATTCATATACATTTTATAGTAGTATGGGTACTATATAATGATATGAACTTCTGATTGTTATATTGTATTATACATTGTGGCAAGATTTTTAAAAAATTAAGGAAACATTGCATAGCAAAATTAAAAATTTAATAAATAAAATTGTTATTGCAATTTTATAATGTTCTTTATTTCCACTTGAAAATGCGACCCCTTAAAAACTTTGATTCATACACTGCCTTGTTTTTTCTTTCTTTTCATAACATAACATTTTAATATTTTTTATTTTTATCTGTTATGTACGGAAATATCAAACGTATGTTTCTTTCTTTTAAAATCATAACATTTTAATAGTTGTTTTTTTTCTATCTGTTATGTGGGTAAATATCAGATGTGCACAATATATACATAAGAAATAGACTTTAAAAAATAAATAAATAAATAAACCGACACCGACGAGTTAATATAAAAGCATATAAAATATTTAAAAACAATCATAGTAACATTTTTTTTCTCTTTTTTTTCTATTCGTTTTTATTTTTCTTCCAGTATTACATTTTACTTTTTTTTTCTGTTATTTAGGTACGCTAAGAACTTATTTTTTTTTTTTAATATTAAATTTATGCATACAGTCTATTTAAAAAATATAAATTATAACCTATAGAACATTCTGAATTTTTTTTTGTTCGTTTATATTTACCTTCCATTCATATGCATAGGTACATAAAATTTTTTTTTGTTCGTTTATGTTTACCGTCCATTCATATAAATATAACTGTTGCCTACATATTAAAATATAATAAATCTATAACTACATACATAAAGAGCCATATATTCATTCATATACATATGTATCTATATTATGAGCTGAACTTCTCAGTGCTGCATTATATCATAATGCGGCAAAATTTTTAAAAAATTAAGAAAACGTTGCATAGCTAATTCAAAATTTAAATAAAAATGTTGCAATTTTATAATGTTCTTTATTTCCACTTAAAATGCGACCCTTTAAAAACTTTGATTCATACACTGTTTTGTTTTTTCTTTCTTTTCATAACATAATATTTTAATATTTTTTTTTTTATCTGTTATGTACGGAAATATCAAACGTATGTTTCTTTCTTTTAAAATCATAACATTTTAATAGTTCTTTGTTTCTATCTGTTACGTGCGTAAATATCAGATGTGCACAATATATACATAAAAAATAGACTTTAAAAATATTTAAAAACAATCAAAGTAACATTTTTTGTTCTCTTTTTTTTCTATTCGTTTTTATTTTTCTTCCAGTATTACATTTTACTTTTTTTTTCTGTTATTTAAACATAAAATTTTTTTTTGTTCGTTTATGTTTACCGTCCATTCATACAAATATAACTGTTGCCTACATATTAAAAAATAATAAATCGATGAATCAACTAAATAATAATAGTTGGGAATTTGCGAATTTGGTGTGACTGTGTTAGCAGATTTTTAATAGTACAGCACACATAAAAATATGCATACCATTTTTGTACATGTTTGTACCTACATATGTAGTAAAAAAATTTGGTTTTAAAAGTATGTAATTGAGGATATATTAAATTGCTTACTTCTAAATGCTAATGTTTTTGAATTAAAAAAAAAATTATTTTGCTTTTTCTAAACGATGTAGATGTATATGTATGTATGTACATAACATATATTTTATGATTAATTCATAATTATTGTTATTGAAAAGAAAAATATTGTTGTTATTTACTATTTTTAAAAAAGACTGGATTTCTTATTTTTAATATATTCTTTTTGTTGTTTAATGTTTTTACATAATTGGAAATATATTCTTAGTTTTTATACTTCAGAAAAAGGCATTAGTGGTGCAGATCATCATTCCCTAATAGATCTTAATTTAAAGGCAGCTCCCAATTTAGATATCAATGTTAGGGCTGTTAATGTTAATATAATATCCGATTTTAATATGTTAAGAGTTTCGAAAGAAAAGCCCTATTTTAATTATAATTAAGAAAGGAAAAACACATATCTATATAAATATTATATATAAACACATTGCTTTTATAAATAAAAATGTATACTAAAAATCAATTGATTTGATGAAAAAAAACTTAAATTTAACACTTGCTTACTAAATTTTAAGTAAATGCATATTAAATTTTACACTGTGTTCTCAAGTGCGGCACATTAATTGTTTACACATTCATATCTTTCAAATTCATTGCTTTCAAACCAAAAATATTTTCGAAGCACATATTATTACATATTTTGAAGTATGTACCTATGTATATGTACGCATACAATGCAATGGGCTACATAAAACACAATAGGCTTTTATAGAAAAAAAAAAACATTTATGCATTACGTATACGTATTGGTATTGGTAAGTTTAGTAAATTTAGATAAAATGTTTTATTTTGGTTCTGTAATAATTCTGTTATAAAAAATTCTGTTATATCTTTGTATGAAAATTTAATTTTGAAATTAAGCTAATTTCTCTAATGTTTTTCGATATTATTATTTTAAAATCATGTATTGTCATCGGGATCTGATCTAATGAAGAAAATTTCAAGTCTCTAGCTCAACGGGAAGTGTGTTGAATGAAAAATGACTTCTAAGATTCCATCCTTTACCCAACCAAGTTAATAAAAAGCTGTTAACAACGGGAAGTGTGTTTAAAATGACTTCTAAGATTCCATCCTTTACCCAACCAAGTTAATAAAAAGCTGTTAATAAAAACAACGATTTAAAAACATTCTTCATATTTTGTAGTAATTTCTTATAGTAATTTCATTCAAGTACCTAAATGCTAATTAAGCAAAATACTATGACATAATAATTCAAGTTCAAAGAATAAAGAAAATTATTTATTTGTTATTTAAAATGTAGAATTTTGCTAGATAATTTTTATTTATGGAATTTTTATATTTTAGTATTTAATATTATTAAGGTGGTTAACTGGTATATCTATCAGAATAAAAATCATCTGTTTGTATAGTATAAATAAAACTGTCGATATCAGTATAATTTAAAGAAACTCTATTACCATATTTTGGTTTAATATAATTATAGTAAAAATCATACGTTACAATTTTGAATTGTTCTAACACACCGAAACCTAAATATATCGATTTGTTATAAAGAACTTGAGATTTATTCAGTTGAATTGCAATTAAATTTTCAGTAAATCTAGATGAACTATGGTAATTAGGTTTTGCTATTAGAGCACGAGCACCCAAATGTCTCCCTCCATTTCCCCATGAAGTGGCTATTTTCACATAGACTCTCTTGTCAACATTCTCCATAGTTTTTCCCAAAAAGGCATTATTCATTAATTAAAAAAATTGTTTCTCAAAATTATTTAATGCATTAGTTCTGTGCATGTTATTTAAATCAATGTACTTTTTCAACCAATCGGAAGATTGCGAAAATTTTAGAGCTCTATGAACTTTTTGAAGTACTATACCATTTTGAAGGCATTGTTTTAAATTTCAGTAATGAATAACTTATGTTTTTGAAATATGAAATTAAATATTTATGTTTTTTATTTAAATCAAGCAATAATTTTAATATTTTGTTACCGACCGGAATTTTATTTTCTGCACAAAACGGAAAATCATTATTCAAATCATGAAGATTCACTAAAAACTTTTATATGGTACTTTTATATGGTATTGAGACATTGCCTAGCCATATAAATTATTTACGTCTAAATAAACAATATAATGTTGAATTTTCTTCTTTTTTATAATATTCCCCCATATATTTTTTTGTTTCTTTTTTTGTGTGTACATAATAAAGAAACCTCGTTAATTCATAACTTCAAACACCCCAGTTTTAAAGCTTATAAAAATTTATAATCATAATTAGCACTCAACACTATTAGAAATAATACAGAGTGTTTTAAACTGTTCCCTTTTGTTTTTTTTTTGTGAAAATTATATTTTTCATTTATAGTATGTTACCCAGTTGATGAATTGTATATTGTATATTAGTCTTGTCTTGACTAATACCACCACGTATTCCTTTTTGAAAAAAATTGTACATATTAATATCACTTAATAAAATAACTCTAGCCCAACACCTGTATATTTTAACATAGCAGCCCAAGTAAGGTCCGGTGCAGTTTAAAAATTAGCATTATCTAGTTCTTAAATTTTTATACATATTTTTCGGAAATTTTAAAAAACATCTGTTAATATTAACACATCAGTTTTTAAGTACATTTTCATGTAATTCGCGAGGTTTTTACAATTAAACGTGTTCCATACGGTAGTTGCGTGATTATAGTCAGTATTAGAACAAGCGGTGTTTGTCATTCGGTTCATATTCGGCTTCTTGAGGTGGTAAATATTTCTCATAAAGTTTTTCTATGGAATCAATGTATTCATAGGGATAAACTCCCTTCCGCCTCATTAATTTAAATTTTCCTCAGAATCAAATGCTTTTCTGACGTGCTCTAAATTCTCTTTATTTAAATTACTACACAATGAGTCAAGGCTTGAGGCCATTAATTTAAAACTATCAAGAAAACGTAAATAAAAATGATTGTCTCCGTCAAGTCTAATTTGTTTGGTAAGTGAAATGTAAAGTTCTTTATTTAGAGGTAATACAGCAATGTTACCCTTAATTTCATTCAAAGCCCTAAAGAATAAATGATAATCCTATTTTGAAAAATTATGGAAAAATATAGGATAAAAAGTAGGTCGTCTATATAATATGTTACATGAAAAATGTGCAGGGCCTCTATATCTACCTGAAAAATGACAATGGTCTCTTACTCTATCAATATAATCTAAAGACTTACTACAAATGTGACAATTCCTCTCTGTTAATTGGTGTAATTCTTCGTCCAATATTAGATTTAGATTTGCCATTGATTTCGGTAGCATGTGATAATTTTGAAATATATTTGTGCATTTATTTACCAATGATGTTATAAACTCCTTAGCAAAATCAACTCCTACAAACTCCTCATAACCAAGAATTATCGAAAGTACATTTAAAATAATACATGAACATGTGAACATGTTACATGTGGAAATTGTTGATAAAATACTTTCAGCATCAGCTTAAATGACAAAAGAAACTTCCATTTGTTTTTGGTAATTTTTATATATTAGAGTGTTGTTCTCTTCAGTAGGAAGTATCGCAATAATTTTCTTACACTCCTCTTTGTGTATACTAAGCTGTTGAGGATCATAGAAATGTTGCAAACAAGAATTATTTATGTATATTTGATGTTCATGATATGCAATAAAATTCCGTAATAACTTCAAGACATGCAAAGTGGAAATTCTCATCTTTTTCAAGTAAAACTAGATTTATGTGATTTAGTTTTTCTTCTTTGGTTATATAAAATGGTCCAACTATTTGATGTTCTGCGTTTTTATACTCCAATCCAAAAACATTAATGTTTATATCATCATTAATTTCTGCAAAAGTACGTAATTCACTTAACTGTGCTGGAAATGACGTACCTTCAAAATTCAGTTGACGTACATAACCATATTCTAAATCAACAGTTGGTGATGTTACATCACTAATTTTATACGATGATGTATCATATTAACTAGATTGTGATGCAAGTCGTTGCATAGTTGCAGGTTCTTCATTTCGTACATTTATGCAGGCTCTCCTTCGAATAATTGATATTGGGAGAGCGATATATGATGATTCACGGATTGGTTGATATTAATTTATATTTATTTCAACCCGCAAAATTTGTATTATCTCTAGCCATTTTCCTTTACGTTTGAAAAGATTTGGTTGATAAATTTTCTATATCGTCATCAATCGGCTTTATATTATCTCCAAAGAGTTCAAGATTGAATTTTATAGCATTATGCTTTCTTACTGAGAATTGTAGTAACTCAATAACTTCATTTTTGATACAATCGATAAACTCTTTGGGATTTAAAATCGCATCATTTTCATTATCGCGCAGTTTGTTTCCAATCTACCATCAAAAGACTGGTTAATTTTTCGTAAATTTTTAGTCACATGTTCAGCTGAATTCATTTTATGTGAATTAGTACGCAGATGTGCAGCTTGAAACTTTTTAGAGATGTATTTTTCACAGGAGGTGCGAAACAAATTTTTAAGATATTTTTATGTAATTCATATATGTATGCATACATAAACTATGAAAATAATACATTTGGAATATTTTTATTTCACTTGAAATAAATTAATAAAATAAATGCGAAAGTCATAAATCAATTTGTCACTGTTTAGTGATCAATAATAATAGAAAAATGTTACAAAAGTCCTTGACAACTTTTCAAATACTGCAACAATATTGCATCATATTAGATATTGAATTTATTATAAATTAAATTCTATGCTACAAGTTTTAGGTGTGTTTTTAAAAATATAATGAATAATGATTAAATAAATTAAATTTATAAATTCAACAATGTAATGCATAAGTAAAAAATGTTTTTTTTTTTCATTCTCTTAAAAATTAATTTATGCATTGAAAATTTCAGGTGTTTTAAATTATTATCTACTCACGATAATTTAATCAAAATTTTTTTTTTAATTTTACAACATTGTATTATTAATTTATTTATTTTTATATCACTAAATGTGATAAATGTGATTTTATGTTAATAGATTTATTTTAAAATTTCCTAGTGGAAAAAGGAAGGGATAATATGTTTGATTTGTTTATAATAAGCTGCAGGCTAATGTAATATAAAATATATAAGTAGTGAATAGCATAATGAATTGCCCTTATTAACTTAAAGATAAGAATTATACAGTTCGTCAACCTTTTGTTTAATTTGCATTTACTAAATTCCTTTGAATACATTGACCGACCTGATTAAGATAAATTTGATATATTATATATATATTAATACAATGTATACAATGCATTGAATAATTCATATCTGATACTTTCTTTGATTGATCTCAATTAACTAAGAAATGCAATAATTATGCTATGCTACTTATTGTATTATTTATTGATAAGAATGTAAATGGTATCGATTACCATATAATATCGTTTTATAATATTATGATTTGTAATTAAAATTAATGTATTAGTATTAGTAGCGTTAGTTCTAAACTCTAAGTTATAAATAAGGTAAAATATGAAAATAAATGAACAGTTAAGTAAGAGAAATCATACTGAGTTTTTTAACCTGGTAAAGCGAACCTAATTACATGGCGACCATCACCGTTCAGATGTGCGTAGTTTAAAACCGAAAATTTTAGTTTATTATGTTTAGTGGAAGAAATTAAAAATATTTATAATAAAAATAAACAGAGAATGTTAAAAAAAAAAAAATATTAGATTAAATTAGAAAATTTTATAATTTTAATAATAATATATTTTAAAAACTAAAACTATGTATAAGTGACTATAAAACAATCTTAAATATTTTAAAATTACAAGTGATGATAAGTAAAACTACATTAAGTTAAAACCATTTTTAAGTAAACTAAAACTATTTTAAAATTAATTTTAACTAAAACTGAAGAAGTGTTAAAAAATTAAATAGTAATAATGGCAATAATAAAAACAATCAAAGAAAAAAAATATAAGAAAATGCCAATAATACTTTACGAAAAATTTTTCAAGTTCACAGAAAAAAGAGATATTTTCACATACGTAGAAGAAGAAAAGTGCGAAGTTTTATGTTCCACTTGGAAAGAGCTAACAGAACAAGAAAATATTTTTGAAAATTTAAAAGAAAGATTGGAAATACTAAGAAGTTTCCAAAATTTAAAAATTAATTAATAAAAAAAAAAAAAACTTTTAACTTAAAAAGTATATTTTAAAAATATGTATAATAAACAAAATGAAATTTAATAAAAAAATATATAACAATTATAAAAAAAAAAAAAAAAAACAAACATTATAAAATTTTGTTCAAATCAATTCAAAGACAAGGTATTAAAAATATATAGGAAAAATAAAACAAAAAAAAACAAAAAAATAATAAAAATAAAATTTCAGTAAAAGAATAAAAACCAGTGCTTAATCAAGTGTTTAAAAGGGGTGGAAAAAGCTCAAAACTAGATAATGAAAGCGAAATAAACAACAATGTAATAGTGGAAATTTAGCAGGATAACAAAGACAACATCAAGATTCTGCTCGTTATCATCCCTACAATCAAGATATTGGAAACAGTCAACTTACTCTACCAGCATCACCGAAAGTACATCAAAAGCAGTTACCAAGTTCGAGCTCCTCAAATTGAATAAAGCTAAGTGCAAATTTTGTTTTATTACTTTTAATTATAAATATAAATTTTAAATAATTTCCTAAAAATTTTAAAAGTAACGAAACTTTGGTTGAGACTGTAAAATAATGTACAATGTATACAAAGTCTCATTTCAAATAAATTTTTTTTTACTAAATATTAAACTTTAAAAATATACGAAATAAAAGGCTAATTATTTTATAATGAATTTTAATTGTATAAGTATCTTTAATATCAACATTTTTTTTATGTATTTGACTAAAAATATTTAAAAGTTAAAGTAAAAGATTCGAACGATAAATATATTATTAATTTAAACTTTGTATAAATTTTTTTTTAAATATCTAAAATTCACTACTAATACAGCCAAAATAAAATAATATCAAATAGAATTATTAAGTATTTTTATGAAACTAAAGGAAAGAACAATCTTGATATTTCACTTATTCATATTAATAATTATTGTACTAAAAAAAAAAAGGAAAATATATAAATTTATAATTTTTTTTAAAAAAAATTCTATATAGAAAAATGATTTAATAAAAAAAAAAAGATAAAAATTAAAATCTAATTTGTTCTGATTAAAAAAAAAAAAAGAGGGAAATAAGCATTTATCTGTTCTTAATATTATATCCTTATCTTTGATTTAAACTCATGCCTAAAATAATAATAATAGCAAGAAATGACTTTTTAAAGGTTATAAAGGCGATATTAAAAAAAAATAGGTCAAAGAATCCGTTGACATTAAATAAAAATAAAATTAGAATTATAAAAAGTTACAACAAATTATTAAAAGTATTACAAAAATTGTGGATTAAATTAAATAATAAAAAGAACTTGATGGAACATTTTCATTTCGCGAGGGATTGATAAAAAAGGGTGTATAAAATATTGAATTGTGAATATTCTATACCAAACAGTGTATTTCATCTTATAAGTATATCAGAAGATTCAAATTCTGACTCTGATACTAATTCTGACAGTGTTAACTCAATAAAAGAAATAATGTCTCTTACAGCTCCCGAATTTTTAAAATTAGCGTCATGTACCATTAATAAAAATTATAATGGTGACCCGCTAATTTTACAATCCTTTGTCGATTCTGTCAATCTGTTAGAAGAGATGGCAACAACAGCAGCCTTAAAAGTACTATTATAATCAATAATACTATCTAAATTAGAAGGAAAAGCTAGAGAATTGATAACAAATGAAGATACCGTTGGTAAATTCATAGAAACCTTTAAAAGAAAAATAAAAACGGAAAGTTCAAAAATAATTGAAGGTAGGATGCAAGCGTTAAAAGCTGATAGAGTTACCTTATAAGATTTCGCTAAACAAGAAGAAAGTTTGGCGGAATGTTTCAGAAGATCTTTAGTGATAGTCGATGATGATCGAAACTTCATTTCCTAATAGATACTCAGGCGAACATTTCATTAATAAAAATTTCATCGATTAATAACAATTTTAAATTAAATAAAGATATTTAAGATAAAAATTAAAGGAATAACGAATAATTATATTAAATCCTTGTGTACAGTATATACAAAATCATGAATTAACGTGCGAATTACACGTAGTACCAGATAATTTCGATATACCAGCTGATGGTATTCTGGGTAAAGACTTCATAAAATTCTCTTTACCTTCATACAATGACTGTTTAATTTTAAACCAAGAAATTTCAGAAGGAGTATTCATACCAAGAACAATAGTGGCTTCTACAAACCCATTTGTTCGTGTTATGAATATAAATTCAGAAAATAAATTAATTTCACAAAATATTGAATTAAAAACTCTACCATTGTCCGACTTTAAAGTAATAAGGTTTAAATCAAATTCTATAAATTCAAATCATAAAGAACTTCATAAACTTATTACAAAAAATTTAAATAAAATTTACTTATCCAGCTTACTTAAATTATGAGATGAATATTCCAATATATTTCAATTAGAATCAGACCCTATGTCTGTTAATAATTTTTACAAACAAAAATTGCGGATTACAGATGATAATCCAGTTTACATAAAAAATTATAGACAAAGCTCATACCCAAATAGACGAAATAAATAGACAAGTCGAAAAATTACTTAAAAACAATCTGATTGAACCCAGTCAATCCAACTACAATAGTTCAATAATTTTAGTACCGAAAAAAGGTGATCAGAACAAATGGCGAATGTGTATTGATTATAGGATAGTAAATAAAAAATTAATTGCGGATAAATTTCCACTTCCAAGAATAGAAGATATTCTTGACAATACTTGGGTCATAAATGTACTAATCAAGGTATATATCTAAATTTGAGGTTATTTCTAAATTTCACTGTAAATTTGAGGTCATTTCTAAATATCCAACACCTAAAGATAAAGATGAAACTAGACGTTTCGTGGCTTTTGCTTATAATTATAGAATTTTTATCCCTCATTTTGCGGGAATAGCAAAACCTTTAAATTCATTAACGAGAAAAAAAGCAATTTTCGTTTGGAATAATGAATGCTTTTGGAATAATGAATGTTTGGAATTATTAAAACCACCTATATTACACTATCCTGATATCTCAAAAGAATTCACATTAATTGTGGATGCGTCAAAAGATGCAGTAGGAGAAGCATTGACACAAAACTATAATGGTACAGATCTACCAATTTGATTTGCCTCAAGATCATTCATTAAAGGTGAATTGAACAAATCGACTATCGAAAAAGAGTTGGCAGCTATTCATTTTGCAATAACTCATTACAGACGATACGTGTACGGAACACACTTTGTTGTTAAAAGCGACCACAAACCATTTATACTCTTTAAAGAATCCATCATCTAAACTGACACCCATGAGACTAGATTTTGAAGAATATAACTTTACAATAGAATATATTAAAGGAAAATTAAACGTAGTAGCAGATGCATTATCTTGTATAAACATAAAAGATTTACAATTTACCCATGAAAATATAAATGAAAATATGAATATAGCACAAGTAATGAGAGTCCAAACTATATCAAATAAAAACAATGAGGAAAATGGTAACAATAAAAATGATATTAAAGTTTATGAAACCCTAAAAAATTGGAACACTCCCAAAATAAAAATAATAAAAACTAATAATGAAATTTTATGCAAAATAAGTAAAAAAAACGAAAATATATAGTCAATTTAGATATGAGTAAATTTACCCTTAAAAAGAATATAACTTTAGAGTTTCTTAACTTTCTATACGCATTAGAAAAGGAAACTAATAAAATAAATGTAAAAGAATTAGAAATTGATAATAGAGATTTTATATTTACTCAACATACAATAAACAACTTTAAAGAAATAGGTAATAGAGCTTTAAAGAAATTAAAAAACGCGATAGTTAATTCTCCAAAAACTGTTGAGAAAAGACTTGATATAAATACTATACTAAATCAGTATCATAATGATCCTATGTTCGGAGGACAGTAGGACAAAAACGCCTATATGCTAAATTAAGAGCAAAATGCTATTGCAAAGGAATGGCAAAAGACATTTTAAAATTTATAAAGAACTGTTGAAAACGTCAAATAAATAAAGCAAAATTAAAACATAAAGAACCGTTACAAATAACAGATATACCTCAAAAACCGTTCGATAGTAGTAATTGATACAATTGATCCTTTACCAAAGACCATAAATAATAATCAATACGCAGTAACAATTATCTGTGACTTGACAAAATTTTTAATAACGGTACCAATTCCCAACAAAGAAGCTAAAACAGTTGCAAATGCAATCGTTGAGAATAATTGTGTTTTAATATTTGGACCTATGAGAAGTATTCTAACAGATAACGGAACTGAATATAAAAATCAAATAATGAGAGAAGTCCTTAGTTTGTTAAATATAGGACATAAATGTTACCAACATGAAACATTAGGAACCATAGAAAGAAATCATAGAGTTCTTAATGAATACTCGCTCATACATAAACGAAAATAAAGACAATTGAGACAGTTACTTACCATATTTTACTTACTGTCATAATTCTACACCAAACGTTTATTTTGAAAAAAATACGCTCCATTCGAATTAGTTTTTGGGAAAGCACCATTAATTCCAGAACTGATATTAACTAGTAAAGTTGATCCAATCTATAATTTTGAATAATCTATAAAAATGCTCAATATCTCTTATATAAATCAAAACTAAATAATAAAAGAATATATGACCAAAAGACAAAAGGCTATAACTTTGAAATTAAGGATAGGATTTTATTAAGAAAAGAAAATGCACACAAATTAGATGCACTATATAACGGGCCATTTGAAATTACAGATATTATAGGTGCAAATATAAAAATTTAAACTTCAGATAATAAAGAAGAAACTGTGCATAAAATAGAGTAGATAAATTCATAAATTAAATACATAGCTCTAAAAGTAGAATAATTAATTAATAACCTTAATGAGTTTTAATATTTTTTTTAAATTTGTTTTTAACGTTTAATATTTACTTAATATCTTGACCTAGATTATTAAAATTGTTTATTACCTAATACAAATAATTTTAAGTGACCTACTTTAATAAAATTAATGAGTTGGCCAGCTCAGCAAAATTATATTAAAATTTTTTTTTTGTCACAAATTAAGCAAAGTTTAATTTTTTTGTATATCAATTTATTTGTATCATAACAATAATAAAATATAGTAAATAGTATTAAGACAAAATACGAAAACTTTTTTTGTTACCCCCACGAAAATATCGGATAATATTTCAAATGCAAAAAATTATTAAATGAAAAGAAAAGCGAAAAAAAAGAAGAAAATATCATTTCAAAATTTCAAAAACAATTTTTCGATATAAAATTTTTTTTTCCCTTTCCTTTTTCTTTTGGAGGGAGGTGTAATATAAAATACATAAGTAGTGAATAGCATAATGAATTGCCTTTATTAACTTAAAGATAAGAATTATACAGGTCGTCAACCATTTGTTTAATTTGCATTCTTTACTAATTCCTTTGAATGCATTGACAGACCTGATTAAGATAAATTTGATATATTATATTAATACAATGTATACAATGCGTTGATACTTTCATATCTGATACTTTCCTTGATTGATGTCAATAAACTAAGGAATGCAATAATTATGCTATGCTACTTATTGTATTATTTATTGATAAAAATGTAAATGGTATCGATTACCTTATAATATCTTTTTATAATTATGATTTGTAATTAAAATTAATGTATTATTATTAGTAGTTAGTTCTAAACTCTAAGTTATAAATAAGGTAAAATATGAAAATAAATCAAGAGTTAAGTAAGATAAATCATACTGAGTTTTTATTGCATTACCCTGGTAAAGCGAACCTAATTACACTAATCATTATATTACAAACAAAAAGTAAGTTGCAATTATCATCAAAAAATAGTAAGTAAATTTTATTAAAAAAATATTTTTTTATTTTTTTTTTTACTTTTAATTCTAGTCGTTTTAAGATAATTTACGGACAGCAGCCAAAAGTGAATAGGAGGTGTATCAAAGAATAAATGCTCTGGCAGAGAGAGAGCTCTATAAAATTCTTAAATGGTTTTTTATGACTACAAAAAGAGGTCAACAGGTACTGCTAAGTCAAAACTAAGGAAGAGCTGGCAGTGTTGAACGGTGCAAGTCATCTGTTCAAATTTTTGTAACGGGATCCAGATTTCCTGAATATGGCTCTTTTTGAGCTAATACCAGAATAAAAAATATTAAAAATAAAACCATAAATTAAAATTATAAACTTTGTTTTTACTTTATTATATTTCTATATTTTTTTACAGACTTTTTACACCTTTTTCAGCAACTGGTCCCCGACAAAGGAGACGTGCGCATTCTCTCAAAACAGATACCCATTCGTGTTTGCCTTGGCTGCTGGGGTCTGGGGTTTCCCGTCACTTATGTGAACTCTGAGGGTTGAGGCCAGAGCTCTAGCGGGCAGCTTAGGCCAGAGCTCTAGCGTTTGGCGGCTCAGGCCAAAGCTCTAGTGGCTTGGGCCAGAGCTCCGGCGGCGCACTTGGCTTTTTCATTTGGTTGTACTGTAACTTTTTTAAATTAATTGGTTGGATTGAATCTAACTCTGTCTCTCAAAAGGTTCTTCTGAGTACATTTTAGACCCGTCTGATCTGGGGATCCCTCTTTTTTTATACCCTACACATTAAATATAGGGTATATTAACTTTGGTATGGTGTTTGTTGCCACCAAAAGGAAGCGAACAGATATGGACATGTATATATATTCTGAATCAGTACAACCTCCTGAGTCGATTTAGCGATGTCCGTCCATCCGTTCGTTCGCACGATAACTCAAAAACTAGTGAAGCTATTTGATGAAATTTAGATAGAAACTTCAAATTTGGTACTAGAGTGTTGTTTCCTGAATCCCTGATTTGTCCAAAATTTGAGGTGAATTGGAGCAGCTGCTCGGTTACCTCCCACAAAACTCCCAAAACCGAACAAACATATCTTCGAAATTAATAAAGATAAAAGCTTCAAATTTGATACGAGGGTGCTGCTTCCTGAATTTGCCTAAAATTTGAGATGAATTGGAGTGGTTGGTCGGGTACCTCGCATACAGCTCCTAAAACCGAAGAAGCATATCTTCGAAATTAATAAAGATAGAAACTGCAAATTTGATACGAGGGTGTTGTTTCCTGAATCCCTGATTTGCCTAAAATTTCAGATGAATTGGAATGATTGTTCGGGTATCTCCCACACAACTCCCAAGACCGAACAAGCATATCTTCGAAATTAATAAATTTAAAAATTTGAAATTTGATATAAGAGTATTCTACCCTGTTCTGATAATGTCTCAAAAATTATGGATGAATTGGGGAGGTGGTCCAGGTACCTGCACACACTTCCCAAGACCTAACAAGCATATCTTCGAATTTAATAAAGATAGAAACCTGAAATTGTGTACAAAGGTTGTAAAAGCATTTATTTTTTTAGCTTATATTAAATACCTAACTAAAATAATTTATGGATATTTAATTTAATTTGAATTTTTTAGGCGTAGGGTATAAATAAGTCGGTTGCATCGACTTACTGTTACATTTACTTATTTTAAATCGTATTAGGTATAAATTAGAGGTTTTCAAGTTATTTTAATATAGTAAAGCACAAAATGATCAGCAGGAAGGCAGTAGCTGATCTACAATTTATTGTTGGAAATAATGAGCAATATCTCTTGGAGGAATTTTCGTTGATAGCTGATGGGTCACTGATAACAACGCTTTTTATGTTTTAAGCACCTTATTCGTTCGAAGAATTAAATAGTGATGTTAAACAGCAAAATGAATTCATTAAAACGTAAATAAATGGTTTTGACTGGAATGATGGCTTTAAAAAATATTTAGCGATTAAAAATATTTTAAAGGAACATTTATATTCATTCGATGTCATTTACGTAAAGGGGTACCAGAAAAACGAATTTTTAGATAAATTTGTTTCCAGTCAGTAGAAGTTATCAATTTAGATAATGGTATATTATATTACATTCCATCTCTTCAGAAATTAAGGAATTTACAACCATTTGCCCTCACCATAACATAACTGAAAATTTAAAAAGATGTGCTGTAAAAAATTGTATGAGTTTGTATATGTATTTAATAAAAGAAAATATTTGGTTTTAAAAAATATTTGTTTTTTTATTTATTGTTGACCAAAATAATTTTTCTGACAAAAACATATGTATTTCATTAAATAGTCGGGAATAGTTACAGCTATGTGTAAATTCATTGGAATGTAGAAATCTTCTTGTTCCAATCTTAGTTTATTCTTTTCAATACATCTCCCAAAATATTTGAATACATATTCTCGTAAATTAAGTTCAGCTCCATTGTTATATGACATCACTGCTTGTATAAAGTCTAGCATAAGACAAAAACCAGTGCACTCTTCTAGCTGCAATGTAAGTTTTTTAGTAATTAAATGTTAATTTTTACATGATTAAATGTTAGCGAAAATACTTTTGAATTTAATTTTGCTTGACTGTTTTTAAAATCATGATAAAATGTATACCACTCCAAATAATTTATTTCGCTTATGACTTTGTTTTGTCGTTGGAAAATTATTGATGCAACAAAATTTTCAATATTAAATTCAATTTGAATATTTATTGTTTGTTTTTAATAAAATAATAATAAAAGATTCTGCAATGGCTCACCTTTTTCTGTTTTAAATACTTCTGAATTTGTAGATTTCTCCATTTTGTTTTTGTTTTAACTGATGAATTCTATTTTAAAATTTTCTATTTATAGGTTTTCTCCCACATTTTTAAAAAATGTTTCGAAATATTCTTTGTATTTTTTTACCGGTTGTAAGTGGGGATCATGAGTCGAATAAAATAAAGAAATATTTTATGCTTTTACGGGAACTTCACATCCATAGATATACACAACAATAATGTCCGGTCCGCAAACAGATGTTAAATTACTTTGTAAACGTTTATTGTTGAAAACAAAACATTTCGATTGATTTTGTAGAAATTTTATAATCTCATTGTGAAACGGCGGATTTTCAAATGAATCAAAATATTCTGCTCACCCTTGAACTGGAACAAATATTGCTAACCAATGTGTTCCCTTTTCATTAGAAGTATCAGTATTTACCACCAAAATACTAGGTTTTGAAACTTGGTTTGGTAATTGATCAAGAGCATACACGCCTCTAAATATTTTATGTGTTATTACATTTCAGCACCTTTGAAATCTGAAGTGTATTCATTATCTTGCAAACGTGAAATATTAATTAGTCGAGTATTTCCTCGTATAAATGTTGTCAAAAATTCCTTTAAGTTTTCCATTTGTTAAGACTACGACTATATTAAATTATTGGATTAATTAATACGAAACAAATCGTTGACGTCTTCTGTTGAATCCAACACAATATAACCATGTGGACTTGAGGTTGTTTCATTATATACTCTCAAGAAAGTCTTTATATTTTCCGGATATAGTTGTCTAGCAAAATTCTGCGATTTGTCTCGAGGGTTTTTGAAAAGCCCTATATATTTACAATTTAATGAAATATCTCTTAAGAATTTCCCCTGGTGAAAAACGTGTTGCGTTAACAATACAATACATAAATTACGATGGTGCGAACCTTTAGTAAATAGTTCACATACCTGTTTATTTGCAGAATCTAACATTAAAACAATTAAAACAATTAAAACAATTAAAGTAGGTTTATTTTCATTCTCACTAAACTCTTTGGGAATACTGGTATAAAAGTCTATATCAGGAAAATCTATATTTTTCGGAACAGCAGACATTTCTGGGTTACACCATTTAATTTTTTCAATTTTCGAATAAATCAATCTGTCAATATTTTTAATTAAATTACACACAAATATTGTTTTCCCACAACCAGATGGTCCCGCAATCATCATTGTAATTGGATGAATAAAGTTAATAATTTTTTGTGTGTGTCTGATAAGAAACTGAATTTAAAATACAATTTAGAAATGATATAAAAGCAACGAACACATTCTTAGTACAGTCATTTTGAATTATGGAAGTAGAGCAGTTCTTAAATATTTATTCCTCCGTCTTATAGATGATCATAAGAAACTAATATTACATCTATACACACACATTAAAAATTATTCTGGAGTAAATAAGTACACTTCAATTTATGGTACTCATTTTACGCTTTGTCCATGGGCATATGATAATTCTACTTCTGGACCGGACATATGTGAATGCCATACAATAGAAAATTATAGAATCACTTTGGAAAATTTAATTAAATGGTACAAGAATAATGTCGAGATTACAAGTTGTATTAGAAATTCATTGAGGTGCTAGATGAAAATTTATTCAAAAGGGTTTAAAAGATACTTGGCAAATTGATTTGGTTGAAATAATTCCATATGCAAAATTCTACAAGTGATATAAATATTTATTAACAGTAATTGATACATTTTTAAAATTTGCGTAATATGCTGACCGGTTAAAAACAAAAGTGCTAATAATGTTTTAATAGCAATGAAAAATATTTTTAAGCGAGCTGGTAAAAAACCAAAAAATTTACAATTTGATCAAGGTACGGAATTTTTCAACAAAAAATTTCAAAATCTAATGAGGAAAAATAAAATTAACCATTATCATACATATTCAGAACTAAAAGCATCAATTGTAGAACGTTTCAATCGTACGCTAAGAAACACGATGTGGAAACAATTTAGTTTCCAAGTCATATAAAATACATATAAATGGTTAATTATTCTGTCATCGCTAGTAGAAAAATATAACTCAACATACCATCATACAATTAAACTTCCACCTAAAAAGATTACAAAGAAAATTAGAAATTATTATTAAAAACTGTATACAATAAATTAAAACTATTCCGAAAAGCAAAATATAAAGTTAGAGATTTTGTTCGTATAAGTAAATTTAAAGGTATATTATTTATTTAAATTTAAATTTAAAGGTATAAGGCAAAGGGTTATCAACTTAATTGGTCAATAGAAATATATACCAAAGCAAAACTAAAAAAAACTGGCCCATTAACATACAGTTTTCTTGATTACACAAAAAACAAAAAAAAGGCAGTTTTTATGAACCTGAACTTACATCTGTTAAATTTCCTAATGTTTACCTTGTAGAAAAAATAATAAGGTAAAAAGAAAATCAAGTTTTGTTTAGGTGGTTTGGCTTTGATAAAAACATGAGTTATGGGTAAATAAACGAGATATTATTTAATGAATAAAAATTTATAAACTTTTAGTAAAAAATTCAATGCTGTTATTTAATATTAAAAATAACTTTTTTGGTTTAAACCAAAGTTTTTTTTTCATTTTTGGTACAATATAATTTCAACCGTTAACCCAAAGCGTTTGTTAAAGTAAAAACTTATTTACCAAAAGTCAAATTTACATTGTACTACGAGTATAACAAATATAACAAAAATTATTTTGTATACATTATGTATTCAAATCAAGTTTTAAAAACTTTTTTAAAATATTTTTCAGATAAATATTAAATCAAGTTTAAATTTTAATAATAAAAAATTGGTATTTAAACCAAACTTTAAACTTTTTTTTTCAACTTTAAACTTTTCATATTTTTAATAGTCTAATAATAATATGTTAATATGTTGAATAGTCTAATTTAGAATATTCAGCACTTTAAATAAAATATTATATCATTTCACCAATTTAAAATATCAAACACACAAATCCACTCCAAATTACTCATTCTTTATGCTTTAAAAAAAATTTATTTAAGTTACGTTTATTTGTTTTTCTCCAGGAAATATTATAAAAACTTTTTATTATTTTTTAATTAGCTTTCAAACTCTACATTTTCTTAAATATCATTTCTTAAAACAACATGGTTTTTGTTTAAGGAAAAAGAACTAGTCAACACAATATATTTATAATAATTCTATTACATTCTATATTCTATATTTAAATCAAGCTTTATTTTGGTATATTAAATTTTTAATGAAGTATATAAACCAAACTTAAAAAACCTTTCCATTTGAAGTGGTTGAATTTATCTGAATATTTAACAATTTTAAAGCTTCCCAAAGTTCATAATTATTCATAAATGTTTAATCCAGCTATAAAAACTTTTTATATAAACTTTAAATCAACTTGAAACTTAAATTCCATAATCAAGAAACTTTTTTAATAATAAAAATTATTAAACTTCTCAAAGATAATAATAATTCACCAATTTTTAATCCAGCTATAAAAACTTTTTATATAAACTTTAAATCAACTTTAAACTTAAGTTCCATAATCAAGAAAATTGTTTATTAATAAAAATTATTAAGCTTCTCAAAGATAATAATAATTCACCAATTTTTAATCCAGTTTTAAAACCTTTTTTAATTTTTTTATATAAACATTAAATCAAGTTTAAACTTAAGTTCCACAATCAATAAAACTTTTATTAATAAAAATAAATCTTTAATTAAATTTAAAATATCAATGACATAAACCTTTTACTCATACTTTGCCGCTTAAAAACGCTGTTGAAGCGTCAGCGCCATTGTTTTGCACCTCTCCACATAAACTTTAAATCAACTTTATACGTAAGTTCCATAATCAAAAAAATTTTTTAATAATAAAAATTATTAAGCTTCTCAAAGATAAAAATAATTCACCAATTTTTAATCCAGCTTTAAAAGCTTTTTATATAAACTTTAAATCATCTTTAAACTTAAGTTCCATAATCAAGAAAATTTTTTAATAATAAAACTTATTAAGCTTCCCAACATTAAATTAAGTTTGAACTTAAGTTCCAAAATCAATAAAACTTCTATTAATAAAAATAAATCTTTAAATAAATTTAAAATATCAAAGACATAAGCCTTTTACTCATACTTTGCCGCTAAAAAACTCCGTTGAAGCCGCAGTGCCATTGATTTGCTCCTCTCCACATGGCGTTGCAAAATATCAAAGACACAAGCCTTTTGCTCTTACTTTGCCGTTTAAAAGCTTTGCCGTTAAAAATTTCCACCATTTCCGCCGCCATATTTTTACTTGCTTAAAAGCTTTGGCGTTTAAAAGCTCCGCCATTTGCACCGCCATATCCTTACTACTAATGCTTTGGAAAAATCCAAGAGTAGAAGTAGAGTGGCATGCTTTTTGTCAATTTTCTCAGAAATAAAATCTGTAATTTCAAGAAGTGCAGTCTTAGTACTGTGCTTCTTCTTGAAACCTGATTGGAATAGAAACAATCGTTCAGTTTCATCCAAATACTGTAAAATGTGTTGATGCAGTAAAAATTCAAATCCCTTAGAGATAATTTTTTTTTTTCCCTTGCCACTCAAATGAGGAGTATAGGGCATCCACTAAGTCATTTATTATTCATATTTGACTAAGCTTGAGCTCCGTGAATCATTAATTTCACTAAGCCGTTGATTACTCGGCTGTAGCTATTGTACAATACTAGACCTTTCTATTATTTTTACGCCATCTATTATCTTATACAAGAATTATGGTTTATTATTATTTTATCATATAATATAGCTATTACAATATGATATTTTATTATAATTTATAAGACATATATACTTATTTTTTTTTTAATGTAATTATATCGTACTAATTATATATTATAAGAAAATGAAAGGCCGGTGTCGTAGCAACTACACCATTGGCTGGATCTTAGCGATAATTAGTAGATCATTAATGCCAGGATGCGTTTTTTTTTTGGAACTGGAATTACTTTCAAGCTTTTTCACATCATTGGGAATTCAGAAGTAGTGAGTATAGTGTTAAATATGTGAATTAGATAGGCAAAATAACTGGCAAAAAAATTTTAAGAATTTGAGGGGAATAAGATCGAAAACAGTGGCATTCTATTTAATGCGCAGATCAGTTCTGCTAACATCATTAAAATTAATATTATTAAATGACAAATGGTCGTCGGGTGAAAATATTGATTAATCTATACCAGATCTTAGTCATAATTGATTGTTATCAGAGCTAGTTTCTGAAATCAAAGCTCCACTGGCTAAAAAATTTCTATTTAATTAATTAATTCACTTGGATCAAATATTCCAACTTCTTCACGGTTTTTAGATTTACTTAAGCCTAGTTTGGATGCATTATCAGAGAAGGTCGAAGAAGACAAATTTGAATCCAAATTACCGACGACATTTATTAGATTTTCACTCTTCAAAAGCTAAGTCCCTTTCAGAGGATAAATTGCTGATCGTTTGACTGTATTAAAGAATAAATGTAATTAAAGAATCTCGAGACTTAAACTTTCTCAGGGGAATGTAAGAATCAAATCTAAGCTGTCGAAGAACTGCACTTTGTTATTTATATCATGTTAAAGATAAATATTGAACCATTTCAACTCCCTAGCACGATTAAGCATACTGTTGAAATCACAATTTTTGTAATCTCCGTTACATTATATTTAGAAATTGAAATAGATGTGTTGTAAGCAAGATATATCAGATCATGATCAGATATTCCAGAGATCGAGGTGTGCCCAGATACAACATCACCAACTCGATTAGTTACGATAAGGAAATAATCCAATAGTACTAAACGTGTGGGAATGTAGTCACTGACAACACTAATTATCAGGTATACTGAGAAATCTGATTTTCATACCCTCACTGGTTTCAAGCAGATTAATATTAAAATCACCAGCAATGCCAATGTTTTCGTTTTTAAAGCAAAGATTATTAAGTGTTTGTATGAGTGGTATAAGGCGTGTTATAGAAGGATGCAGGAAATATACACCACCAAGGAAAACAGTGCCTTTGTTAGTTTTTAGCTCAGCAAACAAGTACTCATCAATTTCATCACTTGGAGTTGATTTGCTAATTATGCCACACCACAAACCATATACATTGCTAATTGCCATACCACAGCGCATATACATTGCAACACAACCACCACGCTCAGCCACCGCTTCATTCCTATCATTCCGGTACAACTTAAAACCAGGTATTCTCACGCAGTCAGAGCGTAAATCAGAGTTCAACCACGACTCGAAGATTATCATGACATGCATATTTGTTTTGAAAATTACAGTACGAAGTTTATCGATCATAGGGTACAAACTTCTTATGTCCCAATATTTCGAGTACAATAAGTCACCCACTCATGTTAGACGACGAATATGCGGCTAGATTTGAGGAAATTAAATTGATGCGTTCACTTAAATCCTTAGTAGTTGTGGAGTATTTTGTAAAAGCATCATTGACCTTGCTCAACATGGTACTCAAATTTGCCTTAGATTCAGCAATGATTTTATCATTCAATTTTGCTTCAATGTCCAACAACTTGCCGTTCACTACTTCAATAGTAATGTTGAAAGAGCTGACTATATCGTCAAATTTTTGATTCAGACGACGTTCAAGATCAACGAAATTGTTATCGATTACAGTGTTAAAACTCTTTTCAAATGAGTCAAACCTTGCAGAAAGGTCCTGAACTAGCTTAATTAAGAGCCACATCACTCCGCGGAGAATTAGAAGAAGTAGGTGCTTTAGAAGAAGATGTACTATTAGACCGAAGTTTAAGTTTTAAATTATTAGCTGATGTGTTCAAAGCCATGTTACCAACAAAGTTAAAATTTTCAAAAATGAAGATCATACAAAGTAATTTCGAAATTCAAAAATTTAGCTAATGTATTTAAAATGCGTTAGGAAATCGTCGAAGTCAATTTTTAACGCATCATTAATAATTTTAAAGTTAAATTAATAATTTTTAAAACCAAAACTTCAAAGTTAAGTGAAAATTTGTTATTATTTGTTATTTTACTACATTATATTGAACTGCAGCGGCAATGATTTTGTTTGGTGACTGACGTTTAATTTGCCATACAATGATTAATGTGTTAGGACAGTTATTGTAATTATTTGTTTTTTTATTTTGTATTGATTTACTTTTAATAATGTGATTAGTAATTTTAGTTGTATTATGAAAACTTGAAATAAAATATTAATAAAATAACGTGTAAAATTTATTATATTAAAAATTATTATAATTGTTTATTATTATTATTATTATTTGTTATTTTACTACATTATATGGAACTGCAACGGCAACATACTTGTTTGCTGACTGACGTTTAATATGACATACAATGATTAATGTATTAGGATAGTAATTGTATTGTAATTATTTGTTTATTTTCTATTGATTTAATTTTGTTAATTTTGTTAATTATGTGATTAATGATTAATTTTAATTGTATTATAAATTTTTAAATTAAAATATTAATAAAATAAAGTGTAAAATTTATTATATTAAAGATTATTATAATTGTACTTATTTGATTTAGTGTGACTATTTTGTTATTGTAATTAATTTCATTTTATTATTGATTATTTTTATTGTTGTAATTCATTTATAATTAATTATAGTAATTAGTGTTTTAAATTTTAATAATATTATATAAAACTTACACATAGCTAAATTTAGCTCAAAATTTTGTTGTTGATTATTAAATTAAAAATTATTAATTATATTAATATAAAAAGTGTAACAATTATTAGGTTTGTTTGGTATAAAACTTGCAAAGACTTAAAAAGAAAGAAACGTGACGTCAGGCGAAAAAAGCAGATAAAAATGACAGTATTTTATCCTCTCAATTGCAAGTAAAATATGCCAAACACTTTTATTGCAAAAACTTTTTAGTATTTTGATTTTGACAGTCTACATTCAAAGAAATTTAAAAGGATAAACAAATAAACAACAAAACTAAACAAATTTTTTAAATTAATTTTGTAAAATAATTATGTCGTATTCGCATTTAAAATTTTTTATTATTATCCAGCGATTGTGAATCAGATAAAATTCGTGACTTAGATACAAGTGATTCTAGCGAGGATTCTGATATATTAATTATAAGTAACATTTTGGCACAAGATGATTGTGAAAATTTAAAACAGGAGAGTAAATCGCAAGTAAAGCTGAACTGTATAAAAAATTACTTAAAAGAAATAGTACCATCTTATAATCATTGGAAGAGTTACTAATTTTATTTTATAAGTAATCTCGCACCAGAAATTGTCACATGGCCAACAGAAGCTAAAAAAATAGAAACTAGTGAGTTTTTCTTTAATAAAAATTTACGACGTTTTAATATAGGTTTATAAAATTTTAAATACAGTTGATGGAACTGACATTATTATTGATCCTCCAAAACACAAGAAGGATGACTATATTGATCGTAAAGGCAATACTTCTTTTGTTTTACAAGGAATTTGTAATGAGAAAAGGAAATTTATATATATTTTTGTGGGATTTCCTGGTTCAAGTCATGATAGTTGGGTACTTCAAAATTAATTTATATATCTAAAACTAAATAATTTGTGTCGAAGTAGATGATATATGGAAGATGATATATGTATTTATTTAATTTTCTTTAATTTTTTGAACATTACATTTTGGACATTTCTGCATATAAATGCATGGACTACTCGATGACTAGTTACAGAGATAATGGCCATTTAATTACAGCTCAAATAAACTGTAATAAAAAGCTATAAACTATAATAAAATGTAATAATAAAAAGTTAGAGTAAAGATTGAACATGCATTTGGTGTTGTAAAACAACGTTTTAGGCAGTTATATTACTGCAAATTGAAAGGAATAAAATATTATGTCATTTCATTAGAGCTTCCTGCGTTCTGCACAATTTATGTGATGAAGACGATTTAGAATTGAGATTGTTTACGAGCCAGAACCAGAAGAAATTGTTAATGACACCTTTACACCTTTATATTGGAGATAGTCGAAAGGGAAAACATGTCAGAAATACAATTTGTAAAGAATTGTGTGAAATAAAAAATTAATTTAATTTTTATTCATGTTTATTATTATTTGCAAAATTTCTAGTTTTTTTTCGCGATAATTTTTTTTCGCCTCTTCTACCACTCTTCTCTCTTCCGCTTGTTTAAATTTCTCTTCGAAGAGTTTGTCCGATTTCTCGAGTCCGATTTTTGCAGAAATTTAATTATTTTTTCTCGAACTCGAGAGTATCTTCGTTAGTTTCCATTTGGAGTAATTTGGTTTTTTTTCCCTTTGGAACCGGAACATCTAAAATTAAATTACAAAAAAGCATTACAAAAGTAACATAGATCGAAAACTATAAAACTGTGTGACCTAAATTTGAAGATGATGAAGTCTCATTTTCAATTTCAGAAAACGTTTGGTTTTTGTGCAAATATTTCATCAAGTTCTCTAAAACTAAAGAATTTATACTCTTTTTATAAAAATAACAAGTAAATGTAACAGTAAGTCGATGCAACCGACTTATTTATACCCTACACCTAAAAAATTCAAATTAAATTAAAAATTCACAAGTTATTTTAGTTAGGCATTTAATATAAGTTAAAAAAATAAATGCTTTTACAACCTTTGTACAAAATTTCAGGTTTCTATCTTTATTAAATTCGAAGATATGCTTGTTAGCTCTTGAGAAGTGTGGGAAGGCACTCGGACCACCTTCCCAATTCATCCCAAATTTTAGAGACATTATCAGAACAGGGTAGAATACTCTTATATCAAATTTTAAATTTTTATATTTATTAATTTCGAATATATGCTTGTTCGGTTTTGGGAGTTGTGTGGGAGGTAGCCGAACAACCACTCCAATTCATCTCAAATTTAAGGGATATCAGGGATTCAGCAAACACATCTTCGTACAAAATTTTAAGTTTCTATCTTTATTAATTTCGAAGATATGCGTATTCGGTTTTGGGAGTTATATGGGAGGTACCCGAACCCATGGACAGATTCGAACTTAGCTTTCATTTCATATAAAATTCTATTGTATAAACTAACTTAAGAACATAATATTTTTGCTTACATATCAAGTAAGGTGTAGTCATTATCATCACCTTCACATTCTAGAGCAGACGGCTGATTAGACTGTGGATTTTGAGCTTGCCTAGCTTGAGGTGATATCTGTTCAATATAATCAGGTTCTAAAATTTTTAAAAATCCTTAGTCCTTAAAAGGTTATATTTATTCCTCTTTCCGAATTAGTACTCATAGACAGAATTTCTTTATGATCGAAGGATCTTGATTCGTGGCATCGAAAGCTATTCAGTTAAACCAGTTATTCTAGGAAATCGTGAAGCTGTATTTCCGCTAGAGTTTTTATAAAGCTCTTCATTTTGGAGGCTGTCTATATAAAACCAAGGATCTGTATGTTATCATAGGTTTTATAATACACGTATATATCCATTACAAGATTTTTGAAGATTTAGAAGATTATTCTTAGATATCCTAGATGCACCAAATGAAGATGTTACCCTCTTTTGCTAACATAGATTTGATCAATGATAGGAGCACACTTTCTATTCCCCTATTACTGAGATTATCTATTTTTTTCGATTTTAACTTGTTTGTTTTTGGTACAACCGAGGGATACTTTCGCTTTAACGGGAATGATCTCAAACTTGGTCAGTAGAAGTTTGCTTTTTTATATCATATCTTGTTCGGTTTGGATTCTCTCCATAAGCTAAGCTTTATAAATTGTTTTAATTTTTTCCCTTTCAGGACCCTTTTGTAACTATTTTGGGTAGAACAATTACCGACCTTTTTGTAGCATCGCTAACGTATTTGGGAAACATTCAACCACCATATTTTCCATTTTTATTTATCAAATTAATTTCAATCAATGTAAGAATGTATATATGTATAAAATCCTTAAATGGAACTTAATATTTAGGATAAAAATAAATAAAATCTTACCTCGATAATTAATTTAGAATTGAACTACTTGTAGTTTTGTTTATTGATATGTAATCCTGATATTTAAATTAATATTTATTTTTGAAACAAATAAAACTTACCTTTTCCATCCACTACTAAAATCTTTGTTGTTATTGATAGGTATAAATCAATTTATTTACATTTAATTGACGTCAAACTATTGAAAATTTTTAACAATTAACCAACAACAACTTTTGACAATTTCCATTTTTTTGAAAAGTAGAAAATTTTACTTTTTAAAACTCTAATATAAGGGGAAGTGCATACGTCATCGTGACGTCACATTTCCCTCTCTTTATCCATCAAAAAGTAAAAAGTTTTTGCATAGCAAACAGAAAACTTGCAAGACTTTTTAAAGTTTTAAAAAGTTTTAAAAACTTTTCACATACCAAACAGACCTATTATATTAGTTCTTGTGAAGTATTATATTTAATGTGACTATTTTGTTGTTGGAATGCATTTCATTTATTTTATTATTAATTTTTGTTGTTGTAATTCATTTATAATTAATTATAGCAATTAGTGATTAAATACAATATTATTTAATTCTTACACATTACTAAATTTAAGTCAAAATTTTGTTGTTATTTATTTAATTTAAAATTTTATTAAATTGTCAATTTAATGATTAAGATATTTGAAATAAAATAGTAATTATCGACATCTATATGCAAACACTATGGACGATCGGTAATTAATAAAAATAGACAATTATGAAAAAATTTGTTTCAATTATGTTTATAATTTTTAATGTTGTTAAAAATAAACTTGTTCTCAATTTGATCGATAGCCAAATTAATTATTAATATTAAGAAAATTAGAAATGAAAGACGACTATTACACTCATTTAATACATACATATGTAGGTTAAAAAAGAAATAAAATTGCTTTTATGATTAATTAGGTATAAAATGCAAATCTTTATAATAATTCAAAAAAACTAAAAGTTAATTAATGAAAAAATGTCCAAAATTATAATTAAAATTTCTTTCAAATATTTTTAATTAATTGCTATATAAAGAGCTTCTAACAAGACGCTAATGTTTATCCCGCGTTTATTTGCGACAAATCCATATTAACCTAGTCTATTTTTTTGTACATTAAAATATTACATATTATATTATTTTGTACATATTATATACAAAAAATATTATTATTATCAAAAAGTAATGTTCAACTGCAATTGAACACAAATGATTCACTTAATATATTAAAAATTATAACATTAAAAATTTCAGAAGAAATATTAAAATCCGTCGTAAATGCATTTGTTATTATCAGTTACAAAAAAAACAGCTGTTCCACCACAGGACCGACCGCCACTACACAAAAAGTACAATGCCAAAATTTATAGATTTTTTACATAATAATTTATATCAAAGCAAAATAACTTCTAATAATTTAATAACATTTTGTTTTATTCAATAAAAATAATTATATGCAATGAAATCGTAAAAATATATGTACATTCATTCATACGTCCATTTATTATTATTATTATTGTAATGTAGATACATGATTTTTTTTTCATTCAAAAAATAATATTAAAAGTAAAAAATAATAAAAACTGTAAACAAATACAAAACTAACATAAGATTAATATTAAATCTGCTAACAAAAATTTTACCGTTTTAATTTTATGTCATCAACAAATGAATAATATGCATTGGCATAGATATAAGTACATACATATGTATGTATAAAATTTTTTAGAGATATAAAAAAAAAACAAAAAAAAATTGTTCATATAAATTCATATGGAGTGTTACGTATGAAATTTGGACTTAGAAAAAAAATTATATAAAAATAATATAATAAAGTTAGTCGGATCAAAAAATGTTCTATGGCAAACTTGCTCCTCTTTACTTGTGTAACAACTTTTTCTTTATAATTTTTCTCACAAAATTTTTCTGTTACGAAATATTCGTAAAAAACTTAAAAAGTACACTAGTAAACTACCACTTGCGGTTGTCCGATTTGCTCCAAAAGCTTATAAAGTACACTAGTAAACTACCACTTGCGGTTATCCGATTTGCTCCAAAAGCTTATCAATCCGAGATATTTACGTCAAAACCTTAAATACGAAATTTCAAAAAATTCCGCTCAGTCGTTTAAACTGTACACGTGGCCACAGACACACACACGCACCCACACATCACACACAGACGACATCATGCTGAACATTTTTTACATCCTTCTCCACACCGGAGTAGTGCATTTTTGCCCAAATCTCGGGTACAAATTTTTAGTATGAAAACAATACCTACCTTATACATTAATGTATGCGGTCGGTAAAAATGTAAACAGATGTTAGCAAATGTAAAAATGTTAGCAATTGAAAGTGTGAGACACAGTGAGCTAGGTCAGCATTTTTTATGTTTTTAATTATAAAGTTATTTTGGTCATGTTGAATTTGCAAGTATTGAAATAATTATGTGGACAAGTTAAGATATACTACATCCTTTACTACATCCCCCAAAAAAAAAAGAAATTGGTTTATATTTCTTAAATTTAAACTAATTTAATTCAGATATTTTATCTTCTAGTTTTAATTGAAGAATTTTTTTTTGTTTTTTTTTTATTACTTTATAATAATTTTATAATATAATAAATTTTATATTTTTATTTATAAATTAAAAAAAAATTTTCTTTTTGAAAGATTTTATAACTTAAAGATTGTTTTTTAATATTTTTCTCTAGATTTAATTAAATTATTGTCATCTAATTCTACTTTTTTGTTATTCATTATTATAGTACTATTTGAACCTTTTTGTGATACAATTTTAAATTGTCCTTTAAAATTTAAATGGTATTTCTAATTTTTTTTTATTATTATTTTTTATTAATTTCACATTTTAAAATATTATACATTTATGTTATTTTGTTTCAATTTTCTTCTTTGTTTATTAACAATTAAATATTCTTTTGCTCTTTTTTTTTCCTAGAATTTCTCCTTGGTATTTAGGGACAGATTCTTACTGACTAAACACACCTGCTCCTTTAGACAGTATTGGGATGAAATCCTTATCTACGAAGGCAGTATATTGGATAGGGAGTAGGGATTGGAAATGGATACAGAAATATTGAATTGTGAGTGGGACTGTAAAGACACAATGAATCCGCCTATTATTATTACTATTTTGGTAACAGTGACTATAATTGTTACAACAGTTACAACATGCGGTAGAATATAACACCTTATTGCATGAGGTATTTTTTGAAGACAACCCACACGTTCACTATGGCAGCTATTACTATTGGTAGTAGCATTCTTATTAATATTTACTTTACTACAGAGTCAGAGCCATCAGTGGATTACAACGTGCAGTAGTATATAACATCTTCCTGCATGATGTAACCAAAGATAGTTCCACTTTAGCAGTTATTATCATTATTGCTATTATTAGTATTACAATTATTATTATTATTATTATTATTATTATTATTATTATTATTATTATTATTATTATTATTATTATTATTATTTTTAGTACTATTATTATTATTATTATTATTACTATTAACATTATTACGATATGAAAGTACTTCATATTTTTTATTTATATGATCTGACCGGGTTTTGAACCCAAGACCCTTCGATTGAAATGGTAGCGACTTAACCACAACGCCATGAGTCAGATAATAGCACTATATAATAGCGCAGGTAGCATTATATATATTTTTTTCCCTAAGGGAGGTGGGAGGCTTCTAAAGAAACCAAGAATTTCTCCCTTGGTAGTGTCAGATTCTTACTGACTAAACCCACCGCCCCTTTAGCCAATATAATGGGATAAAACCCTTACCAGCGAACGCAGTATATTGTCTAGGGAGTAGGGATAGGAAAGGATAGGGAATGGATACGGAAACATTGAATTGGGAGTGGGACTGTAAGGAAACAATGAATCCGCTTATTATTATTACTATTTTGCTAACAGTGACTATAGCCGTTACAACAGTCACAACATGTAGTAGTATATAACACCTTACTACATGAGGTAATTATTGAAGGCAACCCTACTGTCACTGTAGCGGCTATTATTGTTGGTATTATAGTATTCTTATTAATATTATTATTATTTTACTACAGAGTCAGCGCCATTAGGGGATTACAACATGCAGCAGTATATAACACCTTACTTGCATGATATAACCAAATATAGTTCCACTGTAGCAGCTATTATTATTATTATTATTATTATTATAATTATTGTTATTATTACTATTATTATTATTATAATTATTATTCCTATTATTATTAATATACTATTTATTATTATTATTGTTATTATTACTATTATTATTATTATTATTGTTATTGTTATTATTATTGTTATTATTATTATTATTATTACTATTATTATTATTATTATTATTATTATTATTATTATTATTATTATTATTACTATTATTATTATTAATATTGTTATTGTTATTATTATTATTATTACTACTATTAATTATACGATATACATATCGTAATAAATATAAAAATACTACATATTTTTTATTTATGACCTGACCGGGGTTTGAATCCAAGACCCTTCGATTGAAAGGTTGGCGACTTAACCACTGCGCCATGAGTCAGATAACTTCATTTTTAATTCTGTTAATAATAATAATCTATGTTATAAGTATAATTTTTCTTATTTAATATTTCACATGAAAGTAAATGTAATAGTAAGTATAGTAAGGTAAGTATTCGCTTCAATTGTTCGGTTTCTGTTCTGTTGTTTTTTCTATTTTTAAGAATTTACAAACGTTATTTAATAGCTCATTCGTAAATGCTGTATTTTTAACTGTTTTTAGTTTTTTAAAACATCCCTGTTTTAATATGAATTTTTGGACGAAAGTTTTTTCG
This sequence comes from Poecilobothrus nobilitatus, assembly GCA_947095535.1. Lineage (NCBI taxonomy): Eukaryota > Metazoa > Arthropoda > Insecta > Diptera > Dolichopodidae > Poecilobothrus > Poecilobothrus nobilitatus. The sequence goes on from OX352773.1 coordinate 118,748,432, forward strand.
AATGTTACATCATCTTTAGTTTCTATACGATAAGCTTCCATAAATTTGTTAGTTCAAATTGTAATGTGAGAATGTATCTATGTATTTATTTGACGGTTTTAAAGGTTCAACCGTTCTTATTGTGATTGTTTCAAACGATGTTGCGGACAGTGGGTGTGCTTGTAATAACGTAATTTTCTTCAGTATATTTTGGAAGTTTTATTTTTATTTATTTTTTTTAATGCATATCTCTGCCACATAAATGTGGACAGAAAATTACACAGTCCTTCCTGTTCAGGCGTGGTTATAAATGTCGTAAGGGGGAATAACTCTTACAACTTGTGTGGGATTCGAACCCACACTTCCTCTGTGTGTACAGCGTGTTTTGTACGCTCTTACCCAGTAGGCCGCCGATGCCCCATTATTATGTTATATGTTTCGCAGTTACTTACGTATTTTTTAACTATTTTATTCGTATTTTTCCAAACATATTTTTGTTTCAATTTGCTAATACATTTTTTTATGCCACAATCGCCACGATTGATGAATCATGATTCTCTTTTATTAATTTTTTTATTTGTTTTGGAAGTTCATATAATATTATATTTTATACTTTTCTTTATCGTTTTGCAGTTCATTAAATAATTTCTTAAATTCTTGGATATCCATTTTGTCCAATATTTTATCATTATTAACTGAAGCTAATTCTTTAATATATAAATTGCTTGTTTCGAATAGTAGCTTTCTCAGAATCAATTTTATCTCTGATAAAGATTTGTCGCTTCAGCAATTATTTCATTTTCTGCTGCTATAATTTTATTTTCATATATTTTATTTTTATATCCGGTACCAGTTAAATTAGTTTCATTATTTCTAAAATTTAATTTCTTTACATACCTTATTTATGATAATGATATTGTGTTCCAAATGTGAAGGTGATCTCCATATCTGTGCCCAAGATTTGTGCGGTGTGTTCGTTTACATTATTATCTTTTGTGGATTCCTCCTTTTTATTTTTCATACTTCTTGTTATTACATTTATGTTATTTTTCGTTATCTTTTCTATAAGTTCGATAGAGTTCAAGTCCTATCCTCTGTTCTCGAGATGCGTCATTAATTGTATTCATTTTCCGTTGTTTCAATTTAATCTCAACAAGCTTACTAAAGACTTAGTAAGCTTGTTAAGCTTATAAGCTATGAACTTTTTACTAAACAAGTATGGTCTGAAATAGTTTATGCTCCAATATATTGCTAAAAGTTCTTTTTCTAAAATGGTTTCTGAATGGTTTAATTCATGTTTATTTGGTGATTTCCAAGCATATGTTATAAGTCTATTTTTCGCTTTGTCCCCTTCTCATAGTACTGCTCCTAATGTATACTTTGATACGTCAGTTGTTAAAATAAATGGTTTTGAAAAATTCAGATAACTCAGTATTGGTGGGTTTATTAACTTCTGTTTTAATGTTTCAAAGGCATCATTGTTGTCTTTATCACAATTGAATATTTGTTTCTTTTTCAAAAGTTCAAAAAGTCTATTTTAGCGAAATTTTTATAAATCTCCCATACTAATTGCACAATACCACGAATGTTTTTACTTCACCGGCATCTTTAGGTGTTGGATAATTCTTTATTGTTTGATATTTATCCGAGTCTGTTTTAATTCCTTCTGAACTTATCAGATTTACTAACTATACCACTTCTGGTTTTAAGAAATTACATTTTGCTGGATTTAGTTTCAAATTGTATTATGTTAAACATTCAAAAACTTTTATTAATTTTTCATTATGATCTCTTAAATTTGATCCAAATACTATGATGTTAAATCCAAATACTGTGATGATATCATCAATATATAAGAATGCAGCTTCTTGTTAATAGAAATTTGTCACTTACTATTTTTTAATTCAGAGATCTGAAATCTACCACTGATCTCCATTTTTTCTGATTTTTGTTGAGAAACAATTAAAAATGCTGAATTGTATGGACTAGTTGAATATTAAATTATATAATTTTCCACTTGTTTCTCTATCTCTTTTAATTGTACATTTGGTGTTCCATAATTCTTTATGTAAACTGGTGATTTGTCTGTGTTGAAATCCATTGTTCGTAAAAATTGTTTACTGATAATTGTTCATTATCTAAGTGAAATATCTTTTGAAATCTCTTGAATGTCTAAAATTGTAGTTTTTGCTGTTGTATCCAAGTTATCTATTGTTAATTCGTTTTTCAGTTTCTCAAATCTTGCTGTTGTCATATTCTTTATATGATTGAAAGATAGTATTTTATAGTTTCTTTTAACTTCTGTTTCAGTTGTTTTTATTTTTACGCGTGAGTCTCTGGCATTTAAAATTTTTTTATATATTATACCATTTGCTGAAACTATGATGTTTACTAAAAGTACTCCTTTTACAACTTCTTTACGTGCATGTTTAATACATTTATTGTTGTATAGAAAATCTCTACCTAATATATATTCCGTTGTTATGCTCACATAGTCTATGACATATAATTTATGATTAATTATTCGTTCTTCAATTGTCAAATTTACATTTACCACACTCTTCGTGAAAAAAATTCTTTTCTAATATTTCTTGATTTTGGTTATAGTCTTTTATTGAATTGCGTTTGTTATTATTGTGTACTCCTTTGCATTTAAGAAGATTTTTATATGTTTAGTGATTTCTCTTTATTTTATGCTAAATTCTACTGGTAAATTATCCTTAACATTCGCTGAAAGTATTCGCTAACCGGTTCAATTTCTCTATTTTTTTCTTCTATGAATGTCTGAGAGTACGTTCTAGTCGGGTTTTCCTTTAGTATTTTTAATAAGTTAGTTCATTATTAATTCGTCATATTCATTTAATTTATGGTAAAATTTAGAGATAAAAACATATAATAAAAAAATATATTTAATAATGTTACAGCAACTTTAGTTTCTATAGGACAAGCTTCTATAAATTCTGAGAGTACGTTTTGGTCGGGTTTTCCTTTAGTATTTTTAATAAGTTCATTAAAAATTTTTTTTTCTTTAGAGTATATTTTTATTTATAATCTTTTAATTATTTATTATTTTAATTTAATTTTTTAATTTTTTAAAATTGGAAGTTAATACATATTTTCCCCCTTTTTTTGAATACAACAATTTTCAATATTTGAAAAAAAAAATTCTTTTATTAATAGAAAAAAATAATATGTAAAAAAAATATTTTTTAAAATATGCTTTTATCGAAACCAAATTCGCCCCCTAAAAAGTAGAAAATAAAATTGATTGCAAAACTTTAGCTTTTTTGACTGTTATAATATAAAAGTGAATTGCTAGTGCAAGCATTTTGGACTGTTATAATATAAAAGTAAATTGCTGGAATAAGGTTAAATAAAAATCTAGGAAATTTGAGGTTCGTGTTTCTTTTTTATTCCAGCAATTTACTTTTATATTATAACAGTCCAAAATGCTTGCACTAGCAATTCACTTTTATATTATAACAGTCAAAAAAGCTAAAGTTTTGCAATCAATTTTATTTTCTACTTTTTAGGGGGCGAATTTGGTTTCGATAAAAGCATATTTTAAAAAATATTTTTTTTACATATTATTTTATTTTATACGTTTTAGTTTTAAATGAAACACATAATTTGAATTTAAAAATATGGGATATTTTTTATTCATACATACATTCATTATTGTTTCTGATATAAAATACGTTTTATAATTTTATACCAAATGTTTAAGTAAATTAAGAGATGTTAAATCGATTCCATTACAGCAAGAGTAAAAATTTTTTATTCCAGTATGTAATTCATAAATAAAGAAAGTACCTCGAAGGGTAAAATATGTACCAAAATACTGTGATCATATAAATATTACAATCCAACAACATAACTCGAATGAAAATGATATACATAAATGTACTTTTCTGTATATTTCTATAGTATACTATTAGTAGTATATCGTATATCCAAACAAACATCTAACCTTGAACACCTACCTACCTAATCGCTTAATAAGATCATGCAGTAAAAATGTTGACAAATATCTTGATTTAAATTATAAACAAATGGAGCGGAACAAAATAATTTAGGAAATTAGTTTAACATAAAATTATGTGTATCCAGCCATTGGTGCAGTGGTTGACGCACCGCTTCTCATTCATAAGGGAATGAGAGGTCTCGGGTTCGATTCCCGGCTGGGTACAATAATTATAAAATAAAAAAAAAAAATTTTCATATATCGCAATATGTAAATACTTTATAATATATCATTATATCACGTACACATTCCTACCAGGAAACAAGGGTTATAAGCTACTTGGCACATTTATGTACCACGATACCTGAATATAAATAAATAAATAAATATTATGTACATACGTACGTACATATTTACATACGTAGTTTTAATTTTTTGTGTTGACAAAATTTTGTTTGTAAATCATAATGCGTAATGCGCAAAAGCATAATTTTGTAATGATCTTTACTTTTTATATTCTTTTCTATGTACAAAAATAATATTATATATGTATGTAGTTTGAATTTGGCAATTAGAATTATTTTGAATAAAATTTTATTTGTATATCTATATACACAATATACATAATAAATGTTCCTAAATAAAACACATAAAACATTAATTTTTAACGCCATACATATTCAATATGCAATAAAGAATGTTGACAACAAATATTCTGATTGAAATCCTAAACAAATGTTCTAAAACAAAATATGTACCTATATATTTTGTGTTTTGCTAAATCCTAATACAAAACCCATGTGCACATCAAGATTGATTGAACTAAATTATTATAGCAGGAAAAATCAAATACATGTGTATTGTAAGCATGAATTATGAATAAGAAGAAAAATAAAGTTTTGAATCTATTATACATAAAATTTTATTTAAAAAATATTGATGAATAGAGTTAAAAAAAAAAAAAAAAATTATACGTACACGAATTGGATTCGAACCACAGTCCACACATTAACACTCACTTTCAAGACCTGTACACCTTCCTCTGCACCATATATGCATTAATTCAATATGCATTAAAAAATGTTGACAGCAAATATTTTGATTTAAATACTAAACAAATGTTGTAAACAAAATAACTTAGCAACATACATAAAAATATTGTATGTATGGATTGTGTTTTGCTAATTATGCTAATACAAAACACCAGGAAAGATCAAAAATATAATGTGTATGTTTGTATGCATGAATAAGAGATAAAAATGTAAGTTTTAAATTGATAATATATACAAAAATGTATACATATTTTATTCAAAAAATGTTGATGAATAGATAGTTAAAAAAAAAAAAATGTTGCATGTGAACTGGATTCGAACAACATGATCCCCACTTTTGAAACCTGTACACTATCCTCTGCACCATACTACACTTACAAATGTTGCTAACAGATTACGAAGATAATAAAAAGCGTGACAGAATGACAAATAAATAAATAAGTAAATAAATAAATAAATAAATAAACCGACAGCGACGAGTTAATATAAAAGCATATAAAATACCTTTTTTTTTTAAATAAACATTTTTTTTTTAACTCGATGCTAGTTGTTTTGTGCATATTTGTGATTCTGCTTTATATTTTTGAAATCTAAATATGTGTTTGGCATGTTTCTCAACTCTATAAATAAATATGAAAATTATGCAAGTTTTTAAAATTTAGTATTTAAATTTACAATCATGTAAAAACAACAATTTTGCTTTCTTAATATCTCTGTAACCATTTCAACCATGTCTTGAAAATTTAAGAAAAGAAAGATCTTTTAGAATTAGCAGAAGTTACCTCGAAAAAATTTCTTGTTAGATCCCATCTTAATAGATATTAACTGTCAAATTTTCCTATTTTCAGAAATCTGTAACTTAGACACCTGTACAAGTTTTTGAAAATTAAAGAATTAATATTATATTTTCACTATTCTTAGCATTTTCTCTGAATTATTTAGGATTTTTTTAAAATTGAAAAAGGTGTCATTGAATTTTTCACAACTTTATTCTTATATTATATAATATAATCTAATCTAATCTATAATATTATTCTAAGAAAAGTTCAAAACTTAATGTAACTCCGGCAGACTTTCAGTGAGAACCTTGCAATTTTAAGAGAAGAAATAGAATTAGTATAAGTTACCTCAGTAATTTGTTTTATAAAACAAATTTCCTGCCCCTGTTTAAAAGCTAGATTACCTATTAAGGATTAAAGCTATTAAGATGTGGGACTTGCACAAATTTTTTCAAAGTAAAACGTAAATATTAAAATTAAAACCTTATGTTGTACATGTGTCAACAGATTTTCTATTTATAAAAGGTTTTCTTAAAACTGAAGAAACTGTCACTTGATTTTTTACAATTTTTCATACATATAAAAATCTAGTTTACTTATAATTTTTGGTGCAAGTCACAACTCCAAACTCTTTTTATTGTCTTTTGGAAAGAAAATGAGTGCCTTTAAAAATCTTTAGTGTACATTTTGCTTTAGCATATATTAAAAAAAAAAAATTTTTATTCGTTGATTGATGCTTTAACTTACGGAACTAAAATATTTATAAAATTTTTGTAACAATAGCATAAATAAATAAATAAATAATGAACCAGGCGGTGACAAGTTTTAGTTTTTTAAAAATCTTAAATAACAATAATTAAAACAAGTCAAAAGAATCTTAATTTCTTGTCGTTGTAGCTATAAAGGTTATATTTTACTTTAAATAAATTAAAACAAAACACGTTTAAGCATTAGTTAACATACTAAAAACCAAATTTAATTTTTTAACTATTTGTTTTCAGAGAACAACATTTACTAAATATTTTCGAAGTTGTTATATCTACGTTGGAAAATAAATTAAAACGAATCGACAATCTTGACAAATCAGTTGAACACCTTATGAAACGAGTTGAAGCACTTGACAATCGTGTTGGAGATAATATTTTAAAAACCGATTCTGTAATATCTAAACTAAAATCCCTTGATGATAAAATTGAATATGAATCCATTGAACTTAAAACAAAAAGTGGAACTTCTAGTAATGCTGGAATCCAAAACTCCAAAGTATCTCAGCAAAACTTAGACAGTCGTTTAGTTTCACTTGACCAGAAAGTAACTAATATAGATTCGAAGTTGGAAGGATTAAAAATTCAACTAGATAACAACTTTTTGCAAGTTGATGATTTCAATGCCGAAGCAAGTGAAAAGAAGCCAATTAGTATGAATGTCATTGAAATTACAAAAGCAATGAATGCTGAAGTAATGAATAATATGACAAACGAATTAGGACAACTGAGAACTACAACTGATAATATTGATAAAAAACTGCAATTTCACATAAATATTGTATCGGATAATGTTGGACGCATGTTACGAATGGTAAATGAAATTCATGAAGCCGTTGTCGACCACAATAACCAATACAATAATTTAAATGTATCTTCAACCACAACTCCGATACCTCTAATAAAGTCAAGTAAAATTGATGCACTAGTCAAACAAATTAAACCAATAATGACTGTTTCTGAAAAAATGGACGAAGTGTGGAATGTTGTTGTTGGCACGAAATCATCAGTCGATCATTTAGTGCCGAAATCCGACGAACTTTTAACACAAACACAACGTCAAGAAAGGGCAATTGGAGAAATTCATCACGATTTAAAAACTAAAACCAATTTAATTATAACAAATTTGGATATGGTTGAAAAACGTTTAAAAAAACAAGAAGATGATGTCTCAATATTAGCACAAAGACCTGTTCCTGCCGAATTATTAATGGACCCAACTATTGATCGTCTAGTTGAATACGATCCAAACAGGTAATAGTATTGCACATATTTAAAATTGTGATTAACAATACAAAAAAAATAAATTATTACTTATTTTTCAAACTTTTTTAGAAAATATTTGTATACATTATTTTTTATCATTTATTTATTTCAATTTATTGATTTTCCTTCATTTTATATTGCTAGTGTTTCGGAATAAACCTCGCATAGAACAAATGGTGACTTTGGAGAAGCTTTTTATGCACTACGGCTAGGAGTTGAAAATTAAAAATTGTTAACTTTTTGCCTTCAAAATACCATTTATAACTTTTTTATTAAAAAATCGAGAAAGAATACTACTACTTAACAATTATCAAAAATAGAAATATATAATATAAAAAAATTTAAACATAACAAAAATATTTACATTTGTTTTTGAAGTAACATTCGTGTCATACGTCTCTGTATATAACAACCAACTCTGTATATAACAAAAACGGTTAAGTTCTCCATTATTTACGGCTCCGTTATTATATGGTTATATATATATAATAAAGAAAATTAGACATTCCAACGCAGATTCGAATTTACCTCCAAACGATTATAATTCAAAATCGTTTTTATATGAAAAATAAAATCAAATTCAAATTTATGTATGAATTGTTTTAGACTTGAAAAAGTTAGTTGTTTACTTTTTAGTCCGTTTTCAAGCAATGAAAACCTACAAATTGATGCAAAAATATTTTGTATTAAATACAAGACTTTAGCTTTCTCTATTATTATTATTTTTGTTATTATTATTTTAATATTATTATTATTATTATATTATTGTTATTATTATTGTATTATGCTTTATCAGGAGGGAAGTTAACCCTGAGAGCACGGGGACAGAGCGGTTTGTAAGAAGCGGGTTGGAGAAGTTCTAGTGGAACTATGAGCCGGAACAGAAGATGAAGCTGCATTTAGATGGTCCCTCAAAGCTATACTGGTGGAGAACGCAAACGTGCGCAGCTTAGAACAAAAAAGACGGCGGAGATTAGAGATCTTGATGACCTCGCCACCTGGGAGGAGGTGAGTAAAGCAATAAAAGAAGTTTTGGACAGTTGAACCGCGAGTTTCAAAATCTCGGTAACCGGCTCTAATAGGAACTCACAAAAAATGGCAATAGTGACCATAAGGACAAAGGGCGCGCAGCAACTTATAAAAACCCAGCACATAAAAGTGGGATTCTTCAGCTGCAGAGTCAGGCAGAGCGCAACCGCAACCAAGAGCTATAAGTGCCTTGAGTACAGTCACCGCGCTGGGACATGCAAGGGCCCTGGCCAGACCACCGGGCTAGACAGGTATGGCGGGCCAGACCACCAGGCGAAGGTGTGTACATCCCCCGAACGATGCTTTCTGTCCTTTGAGAAGGGGCAACATTCTGATAGCGTAAACCATACCCCTGGGTCTAGGAGATGCGAGGTCTTTAGGAACGCTTTAGGGAGCACTCAATTACTTATTAGATGATCCGGATTATGCAAGCGAATCTTAATCGGAACAAGACGGCGGACTCTCTCCTGCACCAGCTAGTCCACAAGCACAATACCGACCTGCTCGTTATGAGTGAGCAGAACAGGGACCTATTATCTACGTACTAGTACCGCAATGAGCTTGGGATTGCGGCGATCTGGGTACGGGATTCCGAATGGATTACGGTGAGGGCACCCGGACGTGGGGAAGGCTTCGTATGGATCAAAAGTGCAGGAGTGACATATAACAGCTGCTACTTTACTCCGAATGAACTGATCCAGGCCTTCAGAATTAAAATAATTGCACTAGAGGATGAGAAGTCTTGATGAGGCTAGATTCTCCTCAATACTTCGAGACACCCGGTTTTTAGTAGAACACCCAACGAATCGCAGAGCCCAGGAACAGGCAGAAGCTGTTGTGGAAGAAACAATAGGTCTTATTCGTAACGCCTGTGAGTTGTCCATGCCCTGGCACAGAACGGGAACACGTCGACGTCTGGTGTATTGGTGGACCGAGGAGATTGCGGATCTCAGAAGCCTTCTGCCTTCTGCCTTCGGCTTAGACGGAGAGCACAAAGGGCGCGAAATCATCAGGAAGCAAACACTATCTCCGCGGAACATAAGATAGCAAAGTAATTGCTTCGGTACACCATCAACCGCAGCAAGGTTTACCAATGGAGAAAGCTAAGGGTGGAGGTGAACGCTGACCCGTGGGGACCTGGCTATAAAATAGTCACAAAAAAGCTAAGGCTGGGGTTTGTGCCGAGCTGAATGAGTGCGGAGACGATTACACGGATAGTTGATGCACTTTTCCCATCACACCCACTGCGTGAAGAGACCCATGAAATGGAAATAGGTAATATTCCCCTCTTCAGTGACGAGAAGCTGGGAGTTGCGCTGGACCCTTAACGTAACCGCAAAACTTCTGGACCCGATGGGATACCCGCAGAAGCCCTGAAAGCTGCGTACCGTGTACGACTTGACCTCCTGCTCAGAATGTACAATTTCTGCCTCATTACCGGAACCTTCTGTCAACGGTGGAAAACTGCCCACCTTACACTAATTAACAAAGGCAAAGCTGACGTAATGGCTCCATCGGCATATCATCCACTGTGCATACTGGAAACTGCAGGGTGCTAGAGAAGGTAGGCGTCCGCACTAACGAATCTCGGCGATAAGGAATGCTGGTAACTTGTCCGAACGACAGTTTTGTTTTCGGTGACGACGCTCCACTATAGGAGCTATCTAACAGGTACTAGAAAGCGTGAGAAAGGCTGCAGAAGATAACCACTACTCGCGACAGTTAGTCCTCCTCGTCACCCTTGACTTGAAAAACGCGTTCAATTCTGCAAGGTGGGAGATTATGCACGAGAAATTGGAGGGGTTCAGAGTTCCCGAATATCTCAAGCGAGTTATCCGGGTTTACCTGCGAGACAGATCGCTCGTGTATGAAACAAAGGACGGCCACTGCACAAAGAAGGTCACGGCAGGGGCAGGTCATGGGTCAATTCTAGGACCTAACCTCTGGAATGTGGCATATGATAAGCTCCTGCGATTAGAAATGCCAGAAGGAGTGAGCTTGAATGGCTATGTGAACGATGTTGCAGTGCTGATAGCACCGAATTGGCACCCGCACCACCGAATTGGCACCACCGACTCGCCAAAACGGAAATTGTTATTCTAACCAAAAAAAGGATCGACATCATTCTACCGTTTAAGGTAGGGGAAGAGCGCATAGTGTCAAAAGCTGCTGCTAAATACCTGATCGACCAAAAACTCAACTTCAGACAGCACTTGCGGCGGATGGCTGACAAGTCGGAGGCCATGGTCGGAAACTTGGGTAGAATAATGGCTAATACTCATGGGTCTACCTCAAGTAAGCGACGACTCCTTATCAATGCCATGCAGTCGGCGCTGCTGTATGGTGCGATATTCTGGATCGATGGAATGCGATTTGAGTGGCACAGAAAAGGGCTAGCTTCTTTCCAGCGGCACGCTGCTCTCCGGGTTTTCTGTTCCTACGAAACAGTCTCTGAAGCAGCGGTGGTCGTAAATGTTGGAGTTATACCCGTCGGACTCCTGGCGTTGGAAAGAAAAAATATCTACAGAAGAAGGACGGAGATCGGGCGAGAGAAAGCGACCACGGAAGATAGGTCCTGCACATTGAACAAATGGCAGCCTAAGGGACGATAGAGCACTCGGCTTCTGCAGCAGATAAAGAAGTGGGTTAGTTGTAAGCATGGGGAGGTAAACTACCACCTCACGCAATTCCTAAGCGGACACGAATGCTTTCGGTCATACCTTCATAGGATGGGACTAGCCGAGACACCTGAATGTTTCTATTT